>CM076578.1:33389655-33604203 GCA_034641835.2 Pinus albicaulis
CCAGGTTCTCAACCCAAACATAATAAGATAAAATAATCCAGAATGCCCTAAATTCCTAGCTTCTCTCCCCTTTTATAGGCTTGATGGGTCAATACCAACAAGAGATACCACGGGTCAATACCATGGGAAAATACCATCAAGAAATTCCATGGGTCAATACCATGGGTTAATACCATCCACTTTGACGGGATAAAAAAAAAGGGGATATTACAAATCCTCCCGCCCAAAGATTGCTTGTCCTCAAGCGATCCACTTCTATCCATAACAGAAGCATTTGTACATGGATACCAGGATCCCATACAATCTGATGTGCCCTCCATTTTGAATGGTCCTGAATGGATCCTTCAATACCTGGATCCCAAACAATCCTTTGACCAATCCTTCCCGGAATATATCTACCTGGATCCCAAACAATCCTTTGGCCAATAATTTCCCCAATGGATTCCCCTAGATCCCAATGCCACCTAAATCCTGGGACCTGTGGGTTATGGTACCATTTTAACCCTCCATCGTTGTCCGCACCAAAGGGCCCAAGCTGCAATATGCCCTCGGCTGTGAGTATCCTCCAAAGAATCAATCTATCGATAGAATACCAACTCATAATCTCTCGCCAATCCAGAATTGGTGAGGGATGAATATCTGCAAATATACTATGTTGATGTTTTTCGATGCTCAATTCATGCTTCTCTACTTGGTTACCCAACTTGATGCAGTTGGAGAAATCTTCCCTTCTCTTCCCAATGTATAAAGGTGGGTTGTTGGTGTTGCAAGCCTTATTTATGTATTCCTATAGAGTGCTGCTATGGGACTCCCGATTGTACTCCTCATATGGCCTTGTGAGGGACTTGAGTTTTTCCTCAATACTAGACAGCTTGGTCGATGATTTGGCACATTTCCCTATGAGTTCCTCAATTTTTCTGTTCTCCTGTAAGACAGTGTCTCGGACTGTCCAGACTCTTTTCTTCAACAACATAAGATCTGTCTTGAAATGCATGATCCTCTCCTAAAAATGCACGATCCTCTCCTCATTTGATTCTCCTTGAGTGTATTCATCCTGGACCTCTTCACATGTGAGGATGAGTTGTCCATCCTTTCTGGTTGTCAAACATGGATGTATTGGTGGACTGTTTTCTATACCAGATTGCCCATACTCTTTATGGATGTCCTCCATTGTATTTATAGATTCAACTACCACATCATCAGGAGGAATTGCATCTTTCCTTTCATCATGTACTTTTTCAGGTTGACTGATCAGCTTGTCCTGCAAGTTTCTCTGAAGAGCATGGTGTTGTCGTTCACCCTTTGTATTTGACTGCTCAGATTCTTCCTAGGCCCTCTCCTAAAAACCAACGAACCCATCTATGGATGAATCCCCATGATCTGAAGAAGTCTCTAATTTTGCTATCCTTGTTGCTTCCTTATTGTCTGGACAGGAATGGTCAAGTGCCCAAACTCCCTTGCATACAAAGCATAAGCCTTTCCTCCTTAGTTCATTCTTTCTGTCTCCACAAATCTTTGTTAGTTCCTCCTTGGTTAACTTCTTTATAAATAGTTTGACGCTTTGCTTGATCAACCCCTCAACTAGTTCATAAGCAACAGGTGATGCAATTAGCTCCTTCCTCCAAATGGCCAACAATTTGGATCTCAATTGTTCGCAGATGGCCCTATCTTCTCCTAAGATCAGAGACATGATCTTTTTCATCTCTGTTTTGATGTAGTTTTGATGAGACGTTGTAATTCCATTGCAGAAGTATTGGAGCATCTGAAGGATTAAATCATCACACTCTAGATCTAGCATAAGCATACCAAATCTGAATTTCGCCATGCGTTCCAAAATTGTGCGCTTCTAGAAAAAAAGTAAGGATGGTGGTGTTGTGTTGTCCAACCCTTGGAGTGCTTCTACCATTACCCGAAAAGTCCTCCTCATGATGTCATCATTGTAGGGCAATAGTGGTGCTGTTAAGGCTATGATTTCACTGAGACAAGAAGCGACGGTGAGTCTAACATTTTCACAAGAATGCTCCAAGAACCTAGGTTGTATCAAAGCAAGCATGGATGGCTTCAAGGCCCAGCTTGACCCTTCCCATTCTGATTTATCTATCAAGCTCAAAGCTGCATTTAATCTGTCTAGCTGTAGGAGAACATCTTTTGACTTTGTACCCTGCAATTTGGATCCAAGTTCGAAGAGACACTTGCTTGTTACATCTTCCTTCCGAATATCTTTTGACTGCTGAAGAATAACATGGACCTTTCGAGAGAAAGGCCTGTCGCTCTGTTCTTACTTCTGATTTGTATGTTGTTGCCATCTTTGATCCACAAAAGTATTGTAGCCCAAATAATCGACTGATATATCATTATGTTGATTCTTGTGGCGTTTCCAAAAACAAAATGATGACATTGGCATCAATGGATCTCAATACTTAGCTAATGAGAAACCTGAGAATGATCCCTGTCTAGCAATAGCTTCCCAACCTTTCAACAATGACCATATTTGCAAGAAAGACATGAATAGATATCATGGGTACATTCATAATATTCCATACAAATGAATAAATATCATGGGTACATTTATTCATAAGAGGCCATATACAAGCTATAAATGATTTTTTTTAATCATGCCTTCAAATATTTTCACAAATTTAACCCACAGACATATAAATTATTTTCCCTTCACTTATATCTCCCAATAAAATAATTTACTGCAAAATAAAAATCAAACTAGGGTGATAAATATCACCGAAGTGAGAAATACTGGCTAGGGTGAAAAATAAATTTCACCGAAGTTCCTTGCGTAAAATTCTTAGGCTGGCAGGATGCACAGCTCTGATACCACTGTAATATCCCAAGGATCAAAATTTTAAATAAAACAACACATTTAGGTATTTCATATAAAAACACAGAACACAACACATATAAAAAATTGAAGCCCAATTGTGAATCCGGAATGGATCCACCACATAAACATTACCGTGGGGTTTTCGTCCCGGGATCAATAAAAGAACTGGCCAGGCCAGGTTCTCAACCCAAACATAATAAGATAAAATAATCCAGAATGCCCTAAATGCCTAGCTTCTCTCCCCTTTTATAGGCTTGATGGGTCAATACCAACAAGAGATACCACGGGTCAATACCATGGGAAAATACCATCAAGAAATGCCATGGGTCAATACCATGGGTTAATATCATCCACTTTGACGGGATAAAAAAAAAAAGGGGATATTACAGTTTCTTTTCCATAAAATAAATAAATAAAAAAAAATTAGATTGAGTTTGAGTTATATTACATTTAGACAACTATCTACGAGTATTGTCAACATTATTACATATCATGTATCAAGTGTAGCTCGGCATCCATCTATCTATGAAAATAAAATAAATATTTTGAATCCAAAGAAAGAAAAAAACACCTCGGTGACCATCATTTATTATAATACATTACCAGAGCGAGATATTGTCCACTTGAGCGGTTAGAGGTTGGTGTCCATACTAGATAAGTCCTTCGATATGTGTGAGGAAGGCTTCAAGGATAGTTATGTAAGAGCACAAGTGGCGATGAACCACTTGGATTTCATTGAGGAAAGAAATTATCTTCTTGTGATTCTCATAATTTCCTTTGATGCCATGAAGATAAAGTATTGAATTTGGTGTGACCATGGTTAGGGATATAACTGGAAAATTTATTTTCGATTTTAGAGTTTGAATAAGCCTATTGGTCATTAGTGGGCATGCCTTCCAATTGTTTAATTTCCACTTGAACTTCAAGTGGAAGGCTATAATGGAAAATTGTTGTAGGGAACTAGGTGTGAGCCTAGTCTCAGGGTTTTCCCGAAGAGCCGTGACCCCAAGATAGACAACGGGATGACATTTTGTTCCTTTGGATGTTGTACAAGCACAAAGAGGAAGAAGATATGATAAAATACACGAGGTTTTGAGGACTTGTAACCCAAGAAGATTTTAGCTAAAACATGGTTGTGTTGATAATGGCAATCGTAGCCTAGGATAACCCGATGAATGGTGATGAAATAATAAAAAAGGGAGAAATATAGGGGAGAAGCTTTGGGAGTAGGAAAAAATCAAAGAAAACCAAGATACACTAGGAAAATTGAACTCCATGGGTCACATTTATTACAAAATATTGAATTCCACCATGTAAAAGAATCCATGCTATAATAGTTAGCAGGTATTTTGTACGTGTTGGACATAGAAGAGTTTACCAAGTTACTCGAAACCCTCTAGGATTGGTCTATATGTAGTTACAATTATCCATGTAATTGGGCAACTATCTTTCCTATTGTGTCCTTCCCCACGATTATGTCCTTCCCCACGATCATTCCCGTGCTATAGGTCACATTCCTTTCTAAAGGATTAAAACTATAGAGCTCCATGTGAGGAGGAATTGGGCCTGCCTTTACTATTTTATTGAAAAATCATGCACTGCAATGGAAATATACCCCTATACCTTGAAACAGAGGTGGATATAGCACAAAAAAATGGGTTCATAATAATTTGTGTGAGAAAGCACTATGGATGCAGAGTATGTAATCTTAGTTTTCTTGGATATTGAAGCTTGTGGTATATGCTAGTGGATGGGAAATTGGCCATGTTTCTCCTCACCCTATTTAATTTTGGCTTCACTTTCTTATTTGGTGTTATATTTTTTCAGACTTTTATTGGGTGGGATGTGGTAAAAATATTTTACAACAAAATATTTAGATTTCCAAGTGATATAAAATAATTTTATATCAACTTTAAATAAATATAAATTAATTAAAAAAAATAAAAAAATAAAAAACTTATATTTTCATTCAAATGTAAGTAAGATGTGTTTTTTTTATGTATCTAAAAATATCTTAATACAAAACTTAAATAAGGTATAAATTAATTGAATATTCATGTATGTACTAATTTATTTCAATATCAACTTATATATATATATATATATATATATATTCACCACCATCATAATAATAATAAAGATGTATAATTCACTCAATTCTTAATATAAAATTAAGATGTAAAGTAAAATTAAAAAAATAAAAAGGAAAGTCAATGTAAATCATAAATAAAATTATTCAATGTAGCCTTAACTAAAACATTTCAATGTAAACTATGTATATATTACATATAAGTTATATATATGTTAATTAAAAAAAACAAGTTTTTATCATTAAAAATTTTCGAATAGTTTCATCTTTATACATTTTGGATCTTTTTAAGGTATATATTTAGCTCAATTTTGCTTAAAATGTAATTTAAAGAGCTGTTGGAATTGTAAGTTTAAAATGTGTAGAATATACAATTTGAATTTCCAAGAATATTTTCAAAGCAATGAATCCATTTATTCATTCAAAAATTCAATTTAAATAACAATATCAAAGTAATAATATTCTCTCTCTCTCTCTCTCTCCATATATATATATATATATATATATATATATATATATATATATATATATATCCAACAGAAATCTATTTCAACCACGAATTTATAATTCATGAAAAGGAATCAAAACTCTAAAGGTGAAAACCTCTTTTTTCAAATTTTGCACTCTAAAAAAGGTTTGTACGAAGAGATTTTGTTCCCTCTTGCAAATTTCTATATCTGTGATTAAAATGGATCTATATGATTATAATTAAATGGGTGAAAATGTGAAGTTGGGTTACACTTTTAGCCCTTTTTTGAGAAAAAACTTTCATTTTTTTTGGTTTTTCAACTTTCTGCAAACTATAACAATTTTTCTATTTAGAATTTTATTTTGCGATAAAAATAAAAGTTGTCAGAAATTTTGTTAGCTTTCTATTACTTATTTTTTAGAATTTTTTTATTCACATTTGATATGTCAACTTA
The DNA here is from genome assembly GCA_034641835.2 of Pinus albicaulis. Classification (NCBI taxonomy): domain Eukaryota; kingdom Viridiplantae; phylum Streptophyta; class Pinopsida; order Pinales; family Pinaceae; genus Pinus; species Pinus albicaulis. Next base: position 33,395,504 of record CM076578.1, read on the forward strand.
GCGTTTCTTTGAGTGTGTGTTTCTTAACAATCAAAAGGTTCATAAGAAATCATGTTAATACGCAATTTTGTATTCTTTCAAAATTTGTGTTTTTGAGAAAATAAAATGTGTTACAACAATCTAGACAAAGCCTACTTCAGTTTTGTCATATTTACAAAGCCAATGGATGCATATCATAATTACTAGAATTTTTTTAACAGGTCCAATATGAAAAAAATGCATATTTTGAGTATGTTTTGCGATGCAAGAAATTTCTTAAGATATAAGTTATAAACTAAAAATCTAAAAGCTACCCATTACAAACGACGGACCAATGTAATGTCCTATAGTTTTTCCAATTTTTTTTACAATGTATTTTTGGAGATACATAATTTTGATTTCACTGAATCACAATGATCAGAAACTGTTTGCACCCATTTTATTACAAAATTAATTAAAATTAGTAAATATTTATGAAATTCCATAAAGGTTATATTTCCTGAAAGTAGATTCAATTTTGAAAATGCTTGCCTTGGTTTCGATAGTTAATTCAGAATGTTTCATGGAGTTTAATCAGTCCAAAGTTAAAGAAATGTATTCAGAGCTTGGATTTGCGTAATTGGTGACGCGTTAGTTCGGTCAAACTTTGAAAAAAAGTTCATCCGAACTATTTTTTGTGCAAATGGGCCATTAGGCCTCACGCCTTCATAGTTTGGCCGAACTGTTTTTCAAAGATAGGCCGAACTTTTTCCTTATTTTCCATCGGCCGGAAAATTTCGCGGAGCCCCTCCAAAAAAATATTTCGCGGCAATTTATCATTCATAATTTTTGCACATTTTGCACATTTGATCTGATTTTACAAAGGTCTTGGTTTGGGTTTAAAGGCTTTTCTTGGAGATTTTGGTTTAAGGACATTTCTTGGAGGCGGTATGATTTTGCAAAGAATTGTTTTGGGTTTAAGGACTTTTCTTGGAAGACATTTCTTGGAGGTGGTCTGATTTTGCAAAGAATTGCTTTGGGTTTAAGGAATTTTCTTGGACGTACATTCAAAGGAAATTTCTTGGAGGTATGTGATACATTTTTTTGGATGTTTTTTGTTCTTTATTTTTTTTTAAAGTATAGATTTGGGCTTAATTTCGAATTCTTGGAGGCGGTCTGATTTTGCAAAGAATTGTTTTGGGTTTAACAACTTTTATTTGAGGACATTATTTAGAGGCGGTTTGATTTTGCAAAGAATTGTTTTGGGTTTAAGGAATTTTCTTGGACGTACATTCAAAGGACATTTTTTGCAAGTATGTAATGCATTTTTTTTTATATTTTTTGTCTTTCATTTTTTTTTAAAGTATGGATTTGGGCTTAATTTCGAAAAGACATTTTCTGGAAGTATTTTTTAAAGTGATTTTTTTTTTTTTAAGTTGGAGGCTTTTTTTGAAGTGACATTTTTTTAGAGTACGTGTTTTGAGTTGAAGTAATATTTTGAGCTTCGTTTCATTTTTATAAGAAATTTTTTCTCTGATTTTTTAAAGTAAGTGTTTTGGATTGGAGTATGTATTTTTTGCAAATTTTTTAAAATGAGTTCTTTTTTTAAATTAAATCTTTTGTGATGCTTTTTCTAATTGAGTTATTGTCTAAATTTTTGAAGAATTTTTTTTGAACTTCATACTCTATTATCATGGGAAATCAAAGGAATTGTGCGAGAAAATATGATCGAAAAGGAGACCCTAAGGAACGTAGAGAAGAGACTAGACAATCTCACAAAAGAAAGATAGAAGCACTCTCAAATATTGAAGGGGAAAATAAACCTCAACTAGAAATTGAAGCAGGTATGTAAATGTAAATATTATTATCTATTGATATATTTAAAATTTTCCTAGTGTAAAATGTGAAGCTTAATTTTTATTTGATGAAATATTTTGAAAAATATTTTTCAATGTAAACAGAGAGAGATATTTCTCAAAACATTGATGATGAGATACAAAATTTTGAAAGAGAAAGTAAAAGAGATATTGAACAAATGATTGAAGATGGTGAAAATATTGAAAGAAATTCAAGTGAAGAAATTGAATCACAAGGTATGTATATATATATATATATATATATATATATAGATATATATATATATATATATTGAACACATGCACGTATTATTGAAATTATACATATATTTATTAATTTAGTTATTTATTGAATATGTAAACTTATTTTGTACTATTTATTCGAATATGTACAGATGAAATCAGTGTCGATGATGAGATGTTAGAAAATGTTGACACTCACACATATTGAGATAAAAAAACCTGACCATTATATACGATATCGTGTTAACCGCATTTTTGAAACGTATTTCATAAAGGAGTAGGTGACAGTTCAAGCTCAAATTTTGAAAGGTCTCCTATCATTAAGGAAATTAAAAGATGCTACGACACTACTGGGTATTCAAAAATCAACCAAATATAAAAAAATGAAGGAAAATGCGATACAAAATATAAGTAGTGCTATAAATTCAATTAGGAGATCTAGACAGAAAAATGTTTCAATTGTATGTAGAGGAATACATATGGTAGTCGTTTCATCAAGTACTAAAGAGAATCGTTTGGTAACATCTATGGCAGAAGCATTAGGAACGTTGTGAAAAACTTTGCACAAACATCGGAAATTTTCACTGCAAATAGATGTAAATGATGAACTCACTTGTTGGAGAGCTATTTGTAGGCAAAGAATACAAGGATAGACTTGGATAAAATGTTAAAAAAAATAACATATGAATATTGGAAGAACAATTCGCGTGCTTCGCCAACTACAAAGCATGTGATGCGAAGAAGAATGGCACGAAATCAGTACGAAGAATACGAAAAATATTTCTTGGAAACCACTCAGATAGAGTTATTCAACAAGTTCAAAGAAGAGAATCGTGAACTTCATGTTTCAATCAGTGCTTTTTTTCAACAAAAACCATTATATGTAAAACCTATCACCGTAGGCGACACTTGTTGTTGCCATTATCATGTGGAATTTGAGTTATATTATGACACATTCCTTGATTTTGGTAGAACATTATGGAAGGATTCACCTCCTCCTTCCACTATCCGTGATTTCATATCTCAAATTCTATCTGAAAGAGAAATCGATGAACTATTTTACAAAAAGAAATGTGTTGGTGGTAAAAAATGCGATGATTGTGGAAATTTGACTAAATTTCAAAACAAATATCGTACTGATATAAATGATCAATCATTTTCCAACATGAAAGTGAAATGGAAGAGATATGAATATATCCATACATCAATTCAAGGTGCAAATAGTGTTAAAATAATTGAATTATGAGAAGAAGAAATTTTTGTGATAGACTTTTTGAGAAAGTCTGAGACAGAAATTTACAAATACACCAAGCATTCCCATAGAGCTTGACGGCAAGACTTGCAATTCAAAAAATCTTGTAAATTTTTTCCACCAGGGACCATTTTGTCAGTGATTGATTTTGTAGAAAACTACACATTTGTTCCACAAAAAGAAATTCAGAGCGAATACTATCATTCTGACCAAGTCTCCATGCTCCTCCATATTCTATATAGACATGCTGAACAAAATTTCGATCATATAGAAAGCACGAGTGAAAATCGACATATCATTAAAGAATATCACTTTTATATCAGTGACGATCATACACATGATACATATTTTGTATAACATTGTTTTGGAAAAATTTATGATTCCTTAAAAGATCATGGAATAACATTCAATGAACATTGGATATGGTCAGACGGATGCGCAGGACAATTCAAATCTGCACGATCATTCTTTTGTTTGTGCTATCTTCATAAGAAAACATGCATTAAACATTGTTGGAATTTCTTTGAGATTGGCCATGGAAAAGGAGAACATGATGGTGCAGGAGCATGTATAAAACAAGCACTTCGAAGATATCAAATGAACCACTCTACAAGCCGACTTGTGGATGCGAAAGAAGTTGTTCAATGGTGCATCGCTACTCTAAGCCATGAGACTAACCCATAAAGGGATGTGCGAAGGTACATTCAATTTAATTTTTATTAGAAATCTAATTTTATCGTGCAATGATTATCTTTGAGTGTATTTTGATATCATATTTACATTCTTCTTTGAATTTCCATATAAATGTTTTTCTGGCATATTGGGATCGAAGACGTAGATAGATCAATTGGAAATGACGTTGAAACAATAAAAGGGACTCGAAAATTGCATTCAATTGAAACAAAGTCGTCCAGAAATGTGTTTGCATTGGATAAAAGAAAATATTCTTGTTTTTGTCATGTTTGCATAGACAACACAAAATCCAATGATGTTTGTGAAAACAAAATGTATGTAAAAGATTGGAAACATACAAAGCTAAATACAGAGGAAAAAATGTCCATTTCAATGTTTGAAGAAATGCAATCAGAGGAGACTACAATATCATCCGATGGTGATCGAAGTTCTAATCTTGTTAGAGAAGGTAACATTTGAATTGCTTTCTAATGATAAAGATCTAGAAATTAATTTGAATATGTATAATTTTGTTAAGTTTGTTTTATTGTGCAGGAGATGTTTTTGCTGTAATTGCACCTACTGACAACGATGAAAATGTGAAGTATTATTTGATGCGTTGTACTGAACGAAAAATGAAATTATTAGAAGACTATAATGATCATGGATTTCCATATGAAAGAGGATCTATTATACTGAAAGGTTATTTTTTCAGACAAACTAATCAAAGTGGGGATTTTGTTTACTTTGAAGACTATGAACCTAATTTCATAAGTTGTCAATATAGTCACTTGGTGTGTGCAGCACGCATAAAGTTGATAGAGGTTCAATCAAAGAAAAAAATGAAAAATAAGAAATGGAAAATGTCAAAATCCGATCATGAACGGATTATTGAAGATGGCATTCCATTGGAATTTTTTTGATTGAACTGCCCAAAAATTTATTCTCTTTGGATTAAATATGTTTTAGAACTTCTAGTACTCAACTAAAAATTGAGCTGCTTATGTTATTTGTGCAAGTGTTTGCACATGTACAAATTGTTTTGGTACATGCACGTGCTCTAGTATCAACTGAAAGTGGCTTTTCTATACATGTGCATTGATGAAAAATGTTACATGTATTGGATATATATATGTGTGTGTGTGTGTGTATGTTTTAGAATGCAATTAATTTTTCAAGTAGTTTTACTATGTGCATTGATGAAAAATGATTCACGTACTCAATATATATGTTCTAGTATGCAATTAACTGGAACTAGTTTTTCTATGTGCATTGATGAAAAATGTTGCACGTACTGGATACATAAACGAACTGAATACATGTCCAATTTTTAGATCAAAAAATTTAACATTATATCAAAACATTTAACATTTAACATTAAATCAAAATTAAAGGTATTTACATATAACTACTTCTTTACTCTTTTTGATTAAATCAAAACGATATTTCACATGGGAGTCTTCCATATGCCAAATTTAGATTGAAACCATCGAAAACTTAGAAAAAGGGACCTGAAAAAGGGGTCTAAATCAAGAAAACAGAAAAGGGGTTTCCCATAACTGGGAAACCATCCCAGAAGATGTTGCCCAACATCGAGAAACCAGCAGACATAGAGTGTTTAGAAGCACAGTGATTGCAAAACATGACAAAAGTTCAAAAAAGCTAAAGAGGACCTGACATCAGGCTAGCTATCGATGTGTGTAGGAGGATTATCCTCCACAATTGGACAACTTTAATCCTCCGGATCATCATCTACTCCCTTGGAGTGCTGGGAGGAGCTCTCTGAAGCGGAAGAGGAGCCAGAGTCATCTTTGAGCTTTTTCTCCACATAGGTCGAGCTGTCGTTGCTTGCGGCATCGCTGCTAGAGCTCGTCGAGTCGGATTTGACTGGAAGAGATGTCGACTTCCTGGTGTCTTAGGGCTGATGGGTTAGGATGGTGGACTTTGTCAGTCGCTTCCTAGAACCAGAGGCACCTTCATCTTGCGGCTCCTCCTAAAAAAAGACAGAAATGGTCGTCGTAATTCGAGTTCTGACCACAGTGCTGGTGAAGTGAAATTGTACGACACTGCTTGCCGGAGGAGGGTGGATACATGTGTCATGGATTGAAAGAGGTGGGCGAGAGCCAGCACTCCTGCCCCCTCCACCCCTACCCCCACCTCCCCTTCTGCAACGCATCCGATGTCTATGCATGGGAGTCTTCCATAGGCCAAATGTAGATTGAAACCATCAAAAACTTAGATCAAAACATTTAACATTATATCAAAACATTTAAAACATTTAACATTAAATCAAAATTAAAGGGATTTACATTAAATGTAGATTAAAATGGTATCCAAAACTTAGTTTTAAAAACTTTTTGATTATATCACAACATTAATTCACATGATTAATGTACTTCAACCATCCAAAACTTGGGTTTTAAAAACTTTTTGATTATATCACAACATTACTTGACATGCCATCCAATTGTAGTTCAACTATCCAGTAAAAACATTTAATATTATATCACATGTGCCAAATGTAGATTGAAACCATCCAAAACTTAAGTTTTAAAAACTTTTTGATTATATATCGTGCAACATTACTTCACATGCCATGCCAGTTATAGTTCAACTATCCAATAAAAACATTTAACATTATATTACATGTGCCAAATGTAGATTGAAACCATCCAAAACTTAAGTTTTAAATTTTTTTTGATTATATATCGTGTAACACTGCTTCACATGCCATGCCAATTATAGTTCAACTATCCAATAAAAACATTTAACATTATATCAGATGCCAAATGTAGATTGAAACCATCCTATATCACAAAATTACTTCACATGCACGTATTACTTCACATGCCATGCCAATTGTATTTCTTGACTATCCAATAAAAACATTAAACATTTAACATTAAATATCACATGCCAAATGTAGATTGAAACCATCCAAAACTTGAGTTTTAAAAACTTTTTGATTATATCATTCATACATAACATTACTTCACATGCCATGCCAATTATAGTTCAACTATCCAATAAAAACATTTAACATTATATCACATGCCAAATGTAGATTGAAACCATCCAAAACTTAACTTTTAATTTAACAAAAAATTATAGATCACAACATTACTTCACATACCAAATGTACTTCAAGCATCCAAAACTTAAATTTTAAAAACAAAACAAATTATAACACATCATTACATAACATGCCAAATGTAGTTTAGAAGCAAAACATTAATTTATAGATGACAACATTACTAGTAGTTCAATTATCCAAAACTTAAAAGTTTTAAAAACCAAACAAATTATGTAACAACATTACTTCACATTCACATGCCAAAAGTACTAAAACCATCCAAAACTTAACTTTTTGGAACAAAACAAATTATATTAACACTGTAATAAAATATGTCCAAAAATTTTAGATCTCACAAGTATCAAGTATCAAGTTATAATATATATATGATAGTGCATCTAGATAATATATAAAAAAGTAAATTTAAGACTATCTAAATCTTGAAATCAAATCTACAAATCATGTCCATCAAATAGAGATGGATGTAGCGTCTTTCCTATCAGGGTCTCAATCTGCGCACTATCATGTGAAGCATGGGAAACCTATACACAATGCACATGTACAAACATTAAAATTTGATGTTTTAAAAATGAGTGAGAATATATATAGAACTTCATGTAAAAAACAAAATATAAAAAAAATTCATGCAATACCTCAGGAGGTTCCCTCTCCATTTGTTCACGTGCTACAAGTCCCCCCCCCATGGGAATATCTGCAATGGTAAACTGTACAATATACATGTACAGTTATATATATATATATATATATATATATATATATATATATATATATATATTAAAAAATATCAGATGAAAATGCATGTGTAAATATATAAAATTATTTTCAATAATATTAAAAAAAAAGTTAGACAACTTGTTCAAATGGTTGAAATGGTGTAGATGTTCCTATCTCTGTCTCTAGAGTCCGTGGATTAAAGAAATCTTCTATAGGAACCTAAAATTCAAAATTTTAAAAGTATAAAATAACTCAAGATCAAGATCTCAATTTATAATAAAACTTAAATAAACAACAATTTATAAATTATAACTAAATTAAAAACACACACACACACACACACACACATATATATAAGTGAAAAATTGAATACTTCTGCAGGTGAATTTGGGACATCTCCTAAGAGAGGCTCCAAATGAAAATCTCCAACAACCTAAAATTCAAAAAAATTAAAATAACTCAAGATATAGATATATATATCTCAATTTTTAATGGAACTTTTTGAGGTGGAATATATATATAACTTAAACATAAATTTTAAAAGTGAAAAATTGTCCATACTTGTTGTGGATGTGGCACATCTCCTAAGGAAGTAGAAGGTACATCTCCCAAGGAAGAAGAAGGTACCGCCATCCCAAAAACATCGGACGGAATCGGAATCTGTTAAAACATTTTATCATTATATATACATACATGTACATGTGTGCACAATTATTTATTTTAAAATATCACTTAAAAAACACTATCATTCGCCAACATATCTTGATGGTGAGACCCATCTACATTGTTTGAACCAGAGGTCCCGAACGTGATATTAACATTTTCGTCATTCATCATGCGTGACAACTGCAAATGGTGTTTTAACATATGATACATTTTTGTTAGATTAATGTACATACAAATAAATGTATACATGTACATACACATGTATTTATTACAAATTGTATACATATATACATGTTAAAATAATTGAACCCTAAGGTCATTAACACATACCATTCCCGTGCCCTCTTCCTCATGAAGAATTAGGTCTTGAAAACCATTGCGACAATTTTTTGCATATATTCGGAGATCTTCAATGTTCATGTTGTCAATCTCTTCATCTGTACAATACACAAAATTGGCACGTGCATTTTCACGTGCTCTTTGTCGATTTAGACAAACATCAACTCCACCCAATCTACTGTAAACATTGTCAATCATGACATCCCTTGCTTCTCGACTTATTTGAGAAGTCACATCCATCTCTGATCGTAGAGTTTCGACCCGAAAAGGTCGACTCACCAATGGCGGCTCAGGGTGAGGCAACTCCACATCTCACTTAGTGGCCTTATGGTCATACAATCAACCTTTCCCCAGACCAAAAAATTCTGACGAAAGGTCATTGTAGTTGGGTTTCATATCCAAAAAAAAATCTACATAAAATAATTGTGCAAAATAAAATCGAACCTTGTCGTTCCATGGGAACCTTGTCGTTCCATGGGAACCTTCCATAGGCTGCAAGGTGCCTATCATACAAATAGTGAGCTATATTTGGGTTCTTGAAATATTTCACCTTCAGCATTTTTCTTTTTGGCCCTTCCTTGAAATTAAACATTTACTTCGCCATATCTTTTGTAACTCTTTGTTTTACATCCTCCCATTTATTAGGACCCATTACTGTTTGCTTTCTCTTTCTCATCACTTCTACAAATGTATCATTCGCTGGCCCAAGATTTTTGTACACATTTACAATTTCACCCAATGAATGTGTAACTATTTCGAGGCTTTGTCGACTCTCAGCAGGTAGAGTCAAAGCCACGAGATCTCTCTGCAATTTTTCATGAAGTTTTTGACACCTTTGTAAGGTGCATTGCGCCATGTTTGTTTCCCATGGTAATTAGAAATGTTGGGTGGATAGGTTGTGGTGGGTAGACAGCCTTCTTCTTTAATGTAGTGTTCTTCCCTGCGTCTATTTTGACCAATATTTGGAAAATTTTCAGCCTCTGCATCAATATATATAAAATTTTGTATATAAGAAAAAACACATGTAAACAAATTTGTACAAATTCAATGAAAAAAATATTGAAATTGATGGCAACCTCGATGTGGTTGGTTAACATCTTCTCCACCCTGAAACTGTTGAGACCCAGAATGACCCTGCTGAGAACCAGCACCACAAGCCGTTGATTGGCCTCCGGGGGAATAAATATCACCACCTTCACACAACCTGCTACCACTCGTTGATGGCCCTCTAAGGGGATTTGAACCACCACCAACCTCTCGAGACGAGAGAGAAGCTTCATAAACAAATGCGAATTTATAATCAATTGAAAAATACATTCATGTGTACATATAAATACATGTACATACTCATTGATTAAATTTCGTGAACCATACCACGACTAGGTGAACCATGGGCATGCTCCATGGATGGGGTAGAGACCTTTCTCCTCTTAGCTCCTAAAAAATAAAAAATTAAACTTATTAACAACTAATTTAACTCACAAAGTTAATAAAAAATCAATTCCATATGTACACACATGTATGGAGATTTAAGACCATGAACATCCCCCAATCCCTGATCCCCCATATGGGATTTTGTTGATCTTCGTCGTTCATCCTCCATGATATATATATCTATTGGTGGACATTTACAAAAAATAAATTTCAGAAAATTAATGTAATTTAGTGTACACAAATTATGTACAACACAACTTTCAAAGCACTAATTGATGTGTGAAACTCAATTTAAGCAAAAAAAAAATTAGAAAAATGATAATTTCACCAAGTTGAGCTTTACATGGTAGGAGCACACTTGGTATAAAATTGAAAAAAACACATGGTCATTAAAAAAGAAGTGAAAATGAAATTAAAAAAACACCATTTAAACAAAAAAAATTTGATGTCCCCGCATTTTAATTTTATAAAAATGTGAAGTTCACCACTTGTTGCAAATGTGAAGTTCACCGAGTTGTGCTTTACATGGTGTGGTGGGAGCGCACTTGGTAAATAATTGAAAAAAGCACATGGACATTAAAAAATATGCATTTATAAGTACAAAGCACACACATATCCAAGATATGTTACAATGTCCATTAATAAATTTTGAAGGAGAGCATCTCAACACTATTTCATCTTTGAGAGATGAATCTTGAATTTTTGAAGAAGAGCATCGCAAAACCAATTCATCTTTGAGAGATGAATCTTGCATTGGCATTTCTCTATATAATTCCATTTCATCTTTGATAGATGAATCCTGAATTTGCATTGCCCCACGCAATAGATCAGCCGACATTTTATTCACATTTGTACAATGCCTTATACTAAAAAATTGAAATTAGCTAACAATATTGTTTGCTATTCCATGCAGTTCTTTTAGTCTCTCCTTCTTAACTTGGCACACGTCATTCATCTAGTTGCACACAAGTTCAAAATTGGTGAAAACTACAATTCCATTTGATCCATACTCCATCGCTATTCCCAAGCCTTCTATCAATCCAATATAATATGTCTTGTTGTTTGTTGTTCTTCTCGGTATATTCATTTTCCTTTGGACGAATTTTCTAGTCGCAATATTGGAAAGCACATATTTAATCACTGCTTTCCCTGGATTGGGATAGCAAGAAACTTCTATGCATAATTTCCATTTTTCAACCATATTTAATGGTTTTCTTATCCCTGAAAAAAAAAAAATCGATAAAAAATATATATGACATGGGAGAAATGACACAAGATCATGAGGTAAATGACATGTGCATGTTTTATCTTAAAGTTTGACTTAAAAATTTTATGGTCTAGAATTCACATCTAAAATTAATGAGAGGAAGCCTTTAGTTTGTGGGATAAATGACACATGTACACAGTTTACCTTAAAGTGGTTGTGTTTTATGGATATTAAAATGGAGAACTTCTATTTAGATCTATTCTAGATATTGACTGTAGGGGCATTTACTAGATATGTCACCTTTCATAAAAGATGAGATCCAGAGGCTACCTGGCCCTTTATAGACTCTGCCCTAGAACTTGTATAAGTTAAGAAATTTACATTGAAAAATTTATAGAAATTGTAGAAGTTAAGAAACTTACATCAAATTTACTAGTAGAAATTTACATTGAAAACATATAGAGATTCAACTAGGCTTGTGAAAAGTACAAGTGGACAATGTATAATTCTACTTAGAAGAGTCTTTGGTTTAATGGTTAAGCAAGAAAGAGCCATTACTTTCTCTATCTATAGTAGAAGTGGAATACATAGTAGTTACTTCTTTTTGAGTGTTTTGGATGAAATGGGCTCTACAAGATATTAAGGTAAATATATATATCTATTAAGTGTTTCAATAGAAGTGTAATAATGATTTCAAAAACAAAATATTCCACTTCCTTCAATCACTATTTACATATCATCATAAATTACCACTTCCTCACACAACAAGACTTTGAGAAAATAGTGAATATGGAATACATACCCACAAATCCTCTTGTTAGAGAAGCATTTGAATATGTGAGAAAAAAATTAGGAATAGTTCTTGAAAATTATCTTGTTAGAGAACCATTTGAACATGTGAGAAAAAAATTAGGGTTAGTTCTTGTAAATTATTGTCACTTATTTGACTTGAAAATAAGATCCTATGAAATTTAGTGCAATATCTATGTGGGAGAGTACACAATATCTAAGGGGGAGAATACAATATATTTGACTTCAGAAGAAGAGCCTATGAAATTGAGTGCAATATCTATGTGGGAGAGTACACAATATCTAAGGGGGAGAATAGATATAAGGAAGGAATAAAAAGAGTAACAAAAAGCATATGATTGTGTCAATAATTTGAAGTAGTCAAGAAAGATAACAAAGGACCATCAAAATTGAATACAATATCTATATGATCAAGTGTCAATAATTTGAAGTATTCAAGAAAAATAACAAAGGACCATCAAAATTGAGTGCAATATCTATATGATATCTATATGATCAAGTGTCAATAATTTGAAGTAAAGAAAGATAGCAAAGGACCATCAAAATTGAGTGCAATATCTATATGATTGTGTCAATAATTCGATAGTTTGAAGTAGTCAAGAAAGATAACAAAGGACCATCAAAATTGAGTGCATTATCTATGTGGGAGAGTACAAAATATCTAAGGGGGAGAATACAATACAAAGAGTAACAAGAAGCATATGATTGTGTCAATAATTTGAAGTATTCAAGAAAGATAACAAAGTACTCAAGAAAGATAACAAAGGATCATCATCAAATTCAAATTCAAAGATCAAGTAGTCTTCTTCATGAAGAAGAAGCATTAGCTAGGTTCATCATTTAAAGGGTTCATTTTTTAATGAAAAAAATTATGAAAAAAAAGAAGTACATACATGTACATATATAATTTATATAAAAATGTAAATAAATATTCTCAAATGAAATGATAGTATTATAAATTTTCATATCTAATTAATATATGTTGAAGATGAGTCTAGCTCATTCTTTATTGGCATTATCATAGCATTCTCAAAAGCTTCTCCTGAATCTAAAAATGAATATGGAATGAATCATTGTACATTATTATAAAACTTGTATTTAAATGACATTTGATCTATGAATAATATGGAATAAATGAATATGGAATGAATCATTGTACATTATTATAAATCTTGTATTTAAATGACATTTGATCCATGAATAATATGGAATGAATCATTGTACATTATGATAAACCTTGTATTTAAATGACATTTGATCTATGAACAATGTGGAATGAATCATTGTACATTATCATAAATATTGTATTTAAATGACATTTGATCTATGAATAAAAAAGAAAAATGGGGTCATCCCTTCATATATATATATGTGTGTTAGAGAGAAATAAAAAGAAAAGGTAATTCCACCAAGCCTAAAGGAGCATGTCCTAATACATTAAATTGTGTTTGGTTTGTAGAAGCATTAATCATGAAGAGTCATGAGATCCACATTTCGACCATACTATTTGCAAGTTAAAGGAGCATGTCCTAATACATTATTATGTTTGGTTTCTAGAAGAATTAATCATGAAGAGTCATGAGATCCACATTTCCAAAATACTATTTGCAAGTTCACATTTCCATCATGCTATTTGCAAGTTCTATATGAATATATGTAGTCTAATAACTAATTAGTAAGTTGTGATGTCCTAATACATTATTATGTTTGGTTTCCATCATACTATTTGCAAGTTCTATATGAAGATATGTAGTCTAATAACTATACAATATAGCCCATATAACATATAATGGCCTTTAACAGTATGAGCAAAGAGTCAAAAAACAGAGAGGCCTCCCTGCAAAGTTCCACCTGTTCATCAAGGTAAGCAACATAATATTGGAAGTGAAACAGTGACACCACTGAACATATGTGAATTTATAATGATTTCAACTCTTTTTTAAAAGGAGAAAAAACCCTGTTTCATATATTGATAACAGTTCATATACAAAATCCTCTTGATATACCCATAACAAGTTATCAAGTATAAAAGATCAAATTCTGCCTCATACATAAATACATCCGAAAAAGACAATATGTAGTCACATTGCAGTAGTAGATCATTCTAGTTCAATAATTCTTCTTGTAAAACAAAGTTACATTCACCCTCATATGCCTAATTATGGTTGTTTAGCTACAGTCTATCCACACCATGAGTGATTACAAAAAATAGTAAAGGTTGCACATTCCAGCGTTGAGGAATCGAGAGAAGGTTCAGTAATGACATAAGCTTAAGAGTGGTGGTAAAATTCCATGCATAGGTGGAGAATTAGCGAGAGCAGATGAAATTGATGGATTCACAAGAACAGTAACAACTGCAGTAACTGAATGCATATCATACCACCAGAAATTCAACATACACCTTACAGCAAAAGGTAATGAAATTGAAAGCATAATTATGGCCGTTTAGCTACAATCTATCCACACCATGAGTGATTACAAAAAATACTAAAGGTTGCACATTCTAGCATTGAGGAATTGAGAGAAGGCTCAGTAACGGCATGAGCTTAACAGGGGTGGTAAAATTCCATGCACAGGTGGAGAATCCCCATTGTTTAGATAATAAAACTGGTTCTATTAGAGACAGGTCGTATTGATGACCAAGAAAACTCTGGGGAAGAGGCAAGCTTCACCTTCGTTGTTGCTCCCATTAAGCCCAGCCTTGATATAAGTGGGTAGCGGCACTGATTGGACGGTCTATCCGCCCCTAAGTGGTATTACCAGTCATTATGGAGGAGCTGTTGATCCAACAATTTCTAGTCGTGATAGATTATTGGCTGACCGAGGCTAGCAATGAACTTATGGTGGGCACTTAATGAGAATCCATATTGGTTGTGTATGGAAAGAGGGAACCCTCTGGCAATGTGACTAGGATATATGGGCTATTGACCGGCTAGCGACATCCTGGGTGTAATAATAACCAAGGATCTCGACTGGGAGAGGAACTTTAGTTGCTCTCCAACTGTCTTAGTGCATGTCGTAACACGCTAAGAATCAGTTAGAGTGGATGAAATTGATGGATCCACAGGAACAACAAGAATTTTTTCACACTTTTTATTAGCTAATCGACATTTCTAGGGATGGTTTTGTTAGCCTGTTAACTGAATCTGGGCAGACCAAGGATGATCTCAAGCTACCTACTGATGACTTGCTGGTGGCATAGATCAAGGGAAAGACCATTGTCATTATTTAAAGACCTTTCTTATCCATCAAAAAACGCAAAACAGTTATACACTGAGACAACGTTCCATAGATAAAAATGTTTAATATTACTTAGTTTGCAATCATAAAATAGAGATGAGCCAATTAAAACTAGAATTACATTTCAATTCGATCTAAACTTCCATGCACAGGTGGAGAATCAGCAACAGAAAGAATTCCTACCTGGTGGTTCGCTTGACGTCGCCGTAGATAATCACCAACAGAGTGGAAGCAGCTTCAGACCAGTAGCAGCATTGGAACAATTCAATGAACAGAGTAGAAAGACCAAAATGCACAAAGAAACAGAGCAAAGAAACATAGAAAATTCGCGAAGCAATAGAGAAAAGAAACCCAGACGTGGGAAAACAATGATCTTCGTTGGCGATATATTTATAAGAAATAGTTCGGCTGAACTATTTTAAGAGTAAAAGTTCGGCCGAAATATTGTCGAAAAAAAATTTACGCCCCCGATTCTCACAAAAGTGTAACCCAACTTCACATTTCCATCCATATATATATATATATATATATAATTTTATTTTATTTTTAGATATATAGTATATATTCATTTTGGACTTCCGAAGTTTCGAGAAGCATAAAATCTCAATATGCACTTTTTTTTTTAAATGTGAAATATCAAAGAAGGTTTGTTGATTCCTTTCGGAACTTGAAATATCTGGACTTAAGATAGGTCTACCTTGGACACTAGGAAAATATAGAATTAAAATAGATCTATGGTAGTTTGTAATCACATATCTATACACTAGTACAAAATGAAAAATTAGTTACTAAAAAAATGACTAAATTTTGCATATAAATGACCATTTTTCAGCCAGTGACCAATAGTAGCTAATTTACAATATCTTATAATGCGACCCACTTTTAGTTGTTGTTACGTCCCTATAATACTTCTATATCCCCTTATTTTTATTTTTAGTATAGCTCCATTATTTTTATTGTTGTGCCCGTCTGGTCCCCATATTGTTATTATTATGTCCCATAGAAGCCCACTATTGTTATTGTTGTGCCCTTACATTGTTATTCTTATGTCTGCTAGGATTATATTGTGATCCATTGGAATCTTATAGATAGAAAGGAGGTTTTGTCATTTGTATCATCCAATAATTGTTCATTTATGTAATGTAAAGGTGTTTTATGCTTCAAAGTCGCTGATTTTAAGTCATTGATCTCTCTTTCTTTCCATTTTATGAGATGGTTTCATAACAGTTAGGATGAGAGCTTTGGATTCTATGGTTTTGCTACTTCAAACAGGTCATTGCAGTATTTTCTATATAAAATTTTTTCTTTTAAGGTTAAGACACTAAAAAAAAAACCCATTTGCGAAGAAATCCTCATGAACTTCATTTAAAAATTTCAGATCTTGGTTCACAATATTTTTGGAGATATGATTTGTGGAAATTAGGGTTTTTACAATCTCCCAAATTTCATCTCAAAGAGGTGACCTTGGGAAAAGCATCATAACGCTCTCTCTGAGCATCATATTGTAATTCTGTAAAAAATGGCCAAAATTGCACAGACTGTAGTTTCATGTATATCGATTTTAGAGCTGAAGGAGGAAATAGTGACATGGGGAATGCCATACAAGTTTTCTCTACTGAACTAGTCCATAATTAGGTCATTGTGGAAGATTGGGCATAACTTTGCCTTGAAGAATCCAAATTAGTTTAGACCTATGGCATTGGAATGAAGACTTAGAGGGCTAATAAGGGACCGAAGATAAAACCTTTGGAATCTGTAATCACATATATATATCAGATTGATTATTGAGCTCCTCAAAAGTAAGAAAAATGTGTGTATTTGTTTAAAAACTTTCATAAGTCTTGTTTGAAAAATCAGTTTGAAGTTATTCGAAAGGAATATTGAAGCATAGATATTAGTATTGGGTTCTAAAATGCCTCCTCAAAATAATTCAACACCCATTAAGACCTGATAGGACCCTACTATGACTTATGAAGAGGAAGAAGTGCACCATGATATATCAAAATTATGAGACCAAGTGCAACAAATTTCGCTCTCGCAAAGAGTAACAAAAAATGAAGTGGAAGCTAATGTCGATGGTTTGGAGGATTACATGAAATTCAATATGGATGATCGAGAAGTAGAATATTACATCAAGCATCAACAACGAATTCTCCAAATCTTAAAGAATAACCTAACTTTGGTGTAAAATCGAATGAAACAATAGGCAGATCAACATCGTAACAAAAGACATTTTTATGTAGGTGACTAGGACGTATTTTTATGGATTCAACCATAAAAACAAATGTCCTTCAAGCAAGACAAGAAGAATAAAAAATTATCACCGAAGTAATATGGTCCTTACAAGGTGTTGCAAAATATTGGTACTATGGAATACAAATTGGAGTTGCTTGCATCTTCCCGACTACACCCAGTTTTCCATGTTTCATGCTTAAAGAAGGTTATAGTGACAAACTCCCAGTTCAAACAATATTTCCAAAACGTGACGAGGAAGGAAAAATCATATTAGAACCTGAATCAGTCATGGAAACAATAACTTGACAACCACGAAATCAATCAATTTCAGAGTATATCAGCAAGTGGAAGAACGTACCTGTTGAAGATTCCACAGAGGAAGATGAAGATTTTATACAGAAGCATCTATAAATAATCAAGCGTTGAGGAAAACACTTGTTTAAAGGATAGGGGAATGTTAGGTCCCTATAATACTAGTGTATTCCCTTATTTTTATTGTTAGTATAACCCCCTTATTGTTATTGTTGTGCCCATGTAGTGCCCATATCATTATTATTATGCCTCACAGAAGCTCACTATTGTTATTGTTGTTCCCTTACATTGTTATTATTATGTTGGCTAGGATAATTCTGTGACCCATTGGAATCCTATATATAGAAATGAGGTTTTTTCATTTGTATCATCGAAGAATTTTTCATTTATGTAATGTAACGGAGGTTTCCCCCCACAAGTAACTGATTTTTAAGTCATTGATTGATCAGAACTGGATCATGGACCAGAATGATAGCTTAAAATTCAAATTTCTTGGAAGAGCTTCAAACCTAAATGACTGGAAAGGTCTCGTCGCTTCGATTCTGGCACTATGAAAATCTCTCAAAACCAACATTGTATGTGAATGTTATGAAGGTTTGAAGTCTCCTATAAACTCCATTTTTTAGTTGACCAAGTTTGACTTTTGACATTTTAGCAAGAAATTATATGTTAAAAGTTATTTTTGTTAAAGGTTGGTGGATGCCAATCATTGGTTGCCACATGGCCCTAGGCCTAATGGTTTTAAAAAAATGGATCATTGGTTGCTACATGGCCCTATGCCTAATGGTTTTTAAAAAAATGGGTCAAGGAAAAATTTTTGTTTATTGGAAGGTCGAGTCACTCTGCACGCATTCGGGTCACCCTTCCCGCATTTGGGTCACCTTGCATGCATTTGGGTCAGAGTGCATGTGTTCAAGTCGGGTACCTCTTCACGTGTTTGGGTCACAGTGTTAGAAAATTATATATATTACAGAGCAATGCAACACATAAAATATGCAGAAAACACAAGCACACAAAACACATAAAACCAGAGAGACACAGATATACATGGTTCACCCAGTTTTGGCTACGTCCACCCCGAACAGCCAGTCCTTCCTTTCTATTATCCAGCAAAATGAAGAGACACAACCTATAATAGATCTATTGTAATATCCTTTTTTCTCTCTCACAGTCTCGCTATCTGTTTCTCTCTTCGAGAAT
Source organism: Pinus albicaulis (assembly GCA_034641835.2). NCBI lineage: Eukaryota > Viridiplantae > Streptophyta > Pinopsida > Pinales > Pinaceae > Pinus > Pinus albicaulis. The sequence goes on from CM076578.1 coordinate 33,414,736, forward strand.
ACACATACAATACACAGCCGCAATACAATACCCTCATACAAAGCGAGGGGTTGCCTTCTACGGAAAAAAACTGTAAAATAAACATAACTTCTACTGTCAGACCATATGCCTAATGAATGGTCCATATTGACTAGAAATTACTATATTTTTACAAGGCAATTTTACATCTATTCTTAGCTTCGGGGGCGTTGCCCCCGAAACCCCCTTCCAGGGGGGGCTCCATAAAGTCGCAGTCATCCCCCCCTAGACCCCCTAAGCAGTGTTTAAGTACAGGCGGCGTTTCCACCCCATTAAGGTAAAGGGGTCCAAGGCTATCATACAAAATAAACAAGATAATCAGGCTCCACACCCAACACATAGTGCACGCATTTGGCTCACAGTGCACGTTTCAGTTGAGTTGAAGCTTATTTGCCAGCAGTTGACAGTTAGCGGCATTTCCGCATGTGAACACAATGGATAACCACCACATTAAATTTTATCGCCGAATTTGGAGTGGAGTCTGCCAATTCAGGTCTGTCTTCCATTTTACCTGAGTTAACTGGAGTTCCTCCAATTTTGGAGGAGGATTTTGGGAGACAGTGGGAAAAAATTGGTTTTTTCCATAATTCCCCCAATATTGAACCAAATTGGACACAATTTTGGCCAATTTTGGGTCTCGTAAACCTCCTGAACACTTTGGGATAGGTTTTAGGTTGAATTGGGGTGATCTTAAGATATTTTGGCTTAAGGTAAGATGAAGGAGCCATCAGTGCCACCATGAGACAAATTCATTTTGAGGCCTAACCAGGGGAATTAGAGTCCTTTTCCAGAGTTCCAATAGTCTAAATTGGATAATTCAGATGTTATGAATCTGATGAAATGGTGTTTGGAGCCTGTAGGGAAATTTTGGAAGCCGAAAAGCTTCAGTAAAGTTCCAGGGGCCATTAGTGCCATCTTTTGCCAACAGCAGTGCAGGGCTTAGCCAGGGCTACTTGAGACCATATGTAGTGAACCAGTGGTCATTATTGGCTAAAAAAATCATTATGGATCTATTTATATAGGCTTTAGCAAGTTTTGAAGACTTCTAGAGGTCGAAAACTCATTTTCCTTGACCCTAGTGCCACGGGGTGTCGATAGGTCATTGAGGCGAAACCAGAGTAGCTAGGGGTCATTTATGATGAATGAATAGTCTAAATTTACTATTTCAGACATATTGGAACCAAAGGAGGTGGTTTTGGAACATTTTTAGAGTTTTTACAGCTGCAGAAGTTGATTTGAAGTTTTGGGCAGCTCTGGGCAAACCGTGGAGGATGGCCTATTTTGGGGATGCAGTGCTCGATTTGAGAAATTTATTAGTTGATAGTTGATGTATGATGTGATTTGGATAGATAAGTAGTGGTTTCAGTGATATAAATAGAATTCTGAGGGATTTTGTGGCATTTAGAAGCTCATAGTAGCTTAGTGCACTGACATAAGGAATCATGTCAACAAGAGCCTAAAGCTGTTTACAAAGTTTGGAAAGCCATTAGAGGGATTTAAATGGTATTTTGAGTCCTTTGGATAATTTTTTTATTCATTGGAATTAATTATTTACTTTTTAAAAACACTTATCATAATCCCAAAGAGTTGAGTTGTGATGACCAAGCTCAAAGGAGACATAGCCCACGAGATTTCAGGTGAAATCCTAGATTAAAATTGTTGTTGTGTTTGAATGATTATTTTCTGCATTATTTTCCTTGCATACATGTTAAATTACAGAAGGAAAAAATGAATTTAAGACACATAAATAGTAAAAATTCATGCACCACTTTCAAGTAAATAATTCTGCAAAGTTGTCAAGTAAAAGTTAGATCATTTTAATTAAAACTAAGTGGTAGGATCTTGAAATAAATACAAGTTATCCAGACCATTTTCAAATCATAGTTGATTTCTTGACAGAGCACTTGGTTGCTTGATTGTATAGCTTGAAAGGTGTTTAAAAAGTGTAAAAGATTGACTGTTTTACTGTTTGGAAATGGATTTTTGTTTGAGTTTTCTTGAGATTTGGGGATAGCTATTGATTAGCTAAGTCTTGGAGAGGACAAAAAGGAGGAAGGGGCTGAAGGCATATTTCTTACCCCAAGGGACCTCAAGGTCACTTTTGGAACAAACCCTCTTGACGATTGTTTGTTAATAAGCTCCTGGATTTTGTTTGTTGTTTGGCTGCATGAATAAGAGTTTGGTATTTATAGCCATTTGGTTTAAAAAATATTTTTCATTTGTTTTGAAAAGCTTTGAGAACTTTTTTGAAGTTAAATTTTTCATTAACATCATAATGACAACTTCAACAAGTAAATTTTCCTCCTTCACAAGATTCTTTGATGATGATATGAAGCATGACTTTATTATATTGAAGTACATGGTGCAAATTTTGTTTGAGTATAAATGAGAAAGCACTGAACTTTGTGAATAGTTGTTTGCCATGAAGGAAAAGAAGGAAGAAATTCTTCAAATATTGCATGATATGGAGAGGCAACTCCATCAAGCCCAAGAGGCTTTGACCAAGAAAATGCATGAGGAAGAGGTAATCCATTCTAATTTTCCTTCAGTTTCCTTATTAGAAATATGTGTTGGTTCTTTCAGAAAACATACAAGGGGAATTGGGTCCAAATTAATGATTAAAATGGGCTATGAAGGTAAAGTATTAGGCAAGCATGCACAAGGCATGGTTGATCCCATTTCAATTGAGGAACGACCCAAGAATATTGTTCTTCGTTATGTGCAATTTAATGGCGAAGACTCCAAAGCCATGAAGGCATGTGAGTCTATTTCAAGGAGAAATTTTATTCCATGTTCTAAGATGAAAATATGTCAAATTTGTTTCAAATATTATTTCCATTGCTTTAAGCCTTTGATGCAGTAAGAAGATGGTAGACATGCAACTTATGGCTAGCATGCAATTTTAGACATTTTTCAAGACAAGAACGATGATGTTAGTTTGCAAATGAAAGCTATAGCCTCTACTAGTTCATCTCCTCAAGAAGGCAAAAAGGATGAACATTCAAAGAAGTACAAGAGGTATAAATATTCTCATGATCAATTTGATTGTGTTTCCGCAAAGCATGATAATTTTACATGCTTAAATGGAAGAAAGATTTTTTGTACATATTGTGGTGGATTTAACCATGTTGTTTCAATATGTTGGATGAGGAAGAAAGAATACAGGGAGCGGATGAGGCAAATACAACTTTCAAAGAAGGTGCACAAGTTTTGCACATTTTTCCAAAAGAATGAACATGATGTCTCTCATTGTTGGACGTTGCATCCAACTAGTTGTCCAACGCACATGAAGCAAGAGGACATAAATATTGGCAGAAGTGGAACTGTGGATTCCATTATCGGTGTGAAAATGGAAGATTCACATGAGGAAGAGTTGCAGCAGCAAAAGTAGCCATGAAGGTGGCTTGGAAAGAAGTGGATGGACTTCTGAACACAGTAGGAAATACTCCTTTGTACATATGCACATTTTGGTTGTATGCATGTATTTCTGTTGAAAAGTTTGATGCAAGATTGCATATAAATGTGGTTCAGTTGAAGGAATTTCTTTGTTGTTGCAAAATTTCACCGTGGAGGTGTAAAATATGAGTATGATACTCACTTATATTTCAACAATATCTTTTAGTTCAACTCTTTAGCCACCAACACGTTATTGGGACTATGTACTTGTTGGTACTTGAAAGGAAGAGTTGAAGGTGTACATGTGCATGGAAGTTGTATGTGTAAATAGCGAACTATAAATAGGTTCATTGTACATTGATACATGCACATGTGTTTGTCAAGATGTATCATGTTATTTATTGACTTGTGTTGATTGTGTTGCACATGTTTGTTGACTTGTGTCGATTGTGTTGCACACTTTTTACATTGATATTGTGTCAATTGTATAGAAAAATTTATGATGACTTGTTGTTGATGTCACATGTTGCACGACTTATGTTTCAGTCACCTTCAATCATTGATCAAGACAGCGATGTTCAGATTCCTTCTACAAATTTTTCGCTAGAAATTTTCTAAGAGAGTGAAGGAAAGACAACTCTTGAAAGGAGGATAAGCATTGAGGAAGCGAAATGTGAATTACTTTCTAGTTGTGGTTCAAGGTCACTAGCCATGCAAGGCAAGTGTTTTGAGGCTGAAGAAAAGAGGGTGCAGTATTCTTATTCACTGTACAGATCAGTGTTAGTATTCCAGAGAGCTTTTGGGGTCCAAAAGCTTCTTGTTTGGGAGGTGTGATCAGAACTAGATCATGGACCAAAATGATAGCTAAAAATTAAAAATACTTGGAAGAGTTTCGAACCTGAACGACTAGGAAGGTCTTGTTGTTGTAATTCTGGCGATGTGAATGGTTCTCAAAACCGACATCGTATGTGAAAGCTATGAAGGTTTGAAGTCCGCAGTAAACTCCATTTTTCAGTTGACCAAGTTTGAATTTTGACATTTTAGCCAGAAATTATATGTTAAAAGTGATTTTTCTTAAAGTTTTGTGGAGGCCAATCATTGGTTTCCATGTGACCCCAGGCCAAATGGTTTAAAAAAAAAGGGTTAAGGAAAAATTTTTGGTTATTGGAATGTCGGGTCACTCTGCACGCATTCGAGTCACTCTACACGCATTCAGGTCACCCTGCCTGCATTTGAGTAACCCTCGATGCATTTCGGTCATAGTGCATGCGTTCGGGTCAGGTGCCTCTGCACGTGTTTGGGTCACAGTGCATGCGTTTGGGTCACAGTGCACGCGTTTGGGTCAATGCACGTATCAGTCGGGTTGAAGCTTATTCGCCAGCAGTTGATAGTTAGCAGCATTTCCGCATGTGAACACAACGGCTAACCACCACATTAAATGTTACCGCAAAAATTGGAGTGGAGTCCGCCAATTCAGGCCTGTCCACCATTTTACTTGAGTTAACTAGAGTTCCTCCAGTTTTGGAGGAGGACTTCGGGGGACAGTGGGCAATTTTTTTTTTTACCATAATTCCCCAAATATTGAATCAAATTGGATGAAATTTTGGTCAATTTTGGGTATCTTGGACCTCCTGAACACTTTGGGATAGGTGTAAGGTCGAATGGAGGTGATATTCGGAGCTTTTTTCTTCAGGTAAGATGAAGGAGCCATTAGGTCAACCGCGAGACAAATTTAGTTTGAGGCCTAACCAGGGGAGTTAGAGTCCTTTTCTAGAGTTCCAATAGTCTAGATTGGATAATTCAGATGTTATGATTCTAATTAAATGGTTTTTAGAGCCTGTATGGAACGTTTCAAGGCCTAAAAGCTTCAGTAAATTTGCAGGGGCCATTAGTGCTATCTTTTGCCAGCATCAATGCAGATCTTAGCCAGAGTAGCTTGAGACTGTATGCCGTGAAAAAATGGTCATTATTGGCTGATAAAATCATTATGGATCTAGTTACAGAGGATTCAGCAAGTTTTGAAGACATATAGAGGTCGAAAACTCAACAGAGAAGTTTTCCTTGACTAGAGTGCTAGAGGGTGTTGATAGGTGATTGTGGTGAAACCAGAGCAGCCGGAGGCCATTTATAATGAAATAATAGTATAAATTGATTATTTAAGACATTCTAGGACAAATGGAAGTGGTTTCAGTACATTTTGAGAACTTATAAAACTCAAGAAGTTGATTTTAAGTTTTGGGCATCCCTGGGCAAACCGTGGAGGATAGCCTATTTTGGGGATGTACTGCTCAATTTGAGCAATTTATCAGATGATAGTTGATGTATGATGTGTGTTGGATACAGAAGTAGTGGTTTCATTGACAAAAACATAATTCTAAGGCATTTTGTGCCATTTAGAAGCTCAGAGTAGCTTAGTGCACCGACAGAAGGAATCGTGTCAACAGGAGCCTAAAGTTGTTTACAAAGTTTGGACAACCATTAGAGGGATTTAAATGGTATTTTTAGTCCTTTGGATAAAAAATTTTATTCATCAGAATTAAGTATTTACTTTTTAAAAACACTTATCATAATCCCAAAGAGCTCAGTCATGATGACCAAGCTCAAAGGAGACGTAGCCCACGCGATTTCGGGTGAACTCCTAGATTAAAATTTTTGTTGTGTTTGAAATATTATTTGTTGCATTATGTTGTTGTGATACATGTTAAATTACAGCAAGAGAAAATGAACTTAAGACACATAAATAGTAAAAATTCATAGACCACTTTCAAGTAAATAATTCCGCAAAGTTGTCAAGTAAAAGCTAGATAATTTTAATTAAAACTGAGTGGTAGGTTCTTGAAATACATACAAGTTATCCATACCATTTTTTGATCATTGATGTCTATTTTCTTCTATTTTGTGCGCTGATTTCATATATTTTCACTCAAGTGTATGTAGGATGCGTTTTTTTTTTTATGTATTTAAAATATTTTAATACAAGACTTAAATAAGGTATAAATTAATTGAATATTCATGTATGTACTAATTTACTTCAATATCAACTATATATATATATATATATATATATATATGATCATCATCATCATAGTAATAAAGATGCATAATTCACTCAATTCGTAATATAAAATTAGGATGTAAAATAAAGTAAAAAACATTAAATGAAAAGTCAATGTAGATCATAGATAAAATAATTCAATGTAGTGTTAATTAATAAATTTAAATGTAAACTATGTATATATTATATATAAATTATATATATCTTATTATGTTGACACCTAATCCTAATGGATTGGGTGAGATTGTATATTATTGTAATTTAGTAAATAAGGAAGGCCAAGAGACATTGGGAATTGAATCCCAATAGCCTCATCTCCATGTATAAGTACACACACAATCTCCATGTAATTCATATTCAGTTTTGTAGAGTTACCTCCTCGTTTGATATGGTATCAGAGCTAGTCCCATTTTTGGAATTTCTTCCTTTTAGTGTAACTCCCTCATGTTCTGCATTTTGTGCAGACTGTCATTGTGCATTGAGTTTTTTTTACTTCTCCTGGCATTCTACAATTCTGGAATAATTCTACATTTTTTTTGGCAAATTCTGCCTCATTTTTCTCTTCACACCACTGTGCAATTTCAGCTCTGCACAATTAACTTTTACTGTACAATTTCTGCTATGCACATTTAATTTTTACGCTGCTCCACCCTCACAATGCTCCCTCACAACACTCACGTTGTCCGACTCACAGTCACCTCGACCCTCGCCTCACACCCCGCCCTCCCTCACACCCCACTCACCCCACACCCCTAGGCCCTCGCTCACACCCCACTCACCTGACACCCCTTAGCCCTCCTTTATGCTCATGCTCACACTCTCCCCATCTCCCTCCCCTCCCCTCCCCTCCTCTCCCCATCCCACTCCCTCTCCTCGCTCTCCCCATCCTCTCCCCTCACGCTCTCCCAATCCCCCTCCCCTCCCCTTCTCTCCCCATCCCACTCCCTCTCATCACTCTCCCCATCCCCTCCCCTCACGCTCGTTCCTCCCCCTCCTCTCCCACACATATATTCTCTCTGCGTTTTTACAATTCGGCCTCTATATTATTCTAAATTTTTTAAAAAGTTTGGCCTCCCCCAAAAAACGCCTCCCCTTGCGCAGGTAAACACCTCCCCCAGAAAACACTTTCCCTGGTAAACACCTTCCCCAGAAAACACCTTCCCCAGAAAACACCTCCCCTGGTAAAAACCTTACCCAGAAAACACATCCCCCAGAAAATACTACCCCATAAAATATCTCTGTTTTTCCCCATAAATATTTTACATGTTTTTTTTTTTGCAGAATTTAAACCAGAATTGAGTTTTTACCATCACAACAAAGAATTTTTTCTTCAAAAGGATGCATTATATCATATCTATTGTGGGATATTTTCTCTCTAGCAAGGAGAACTATCCTGAATGGTCTCAGAAAATCAAGCGCGCTCTCTTTTTTAATGAGCTGTGGAGAGGAATTTGTGAAGGATAAGGAGACCTTCCACCAGAAAAGCCCACTTCAGACAAGGAGATCGCCATTTGGGAAAACAAGAACTGCAAGGCCTATGCCTTGACTGTAGCTTTTGTAAATGAAGAGGTGAGCTGCCATATTACACCATTTTTGAATTCCTATGAAGCCTTGAGCAAGCTAAAATAAATCTATGACTCACATTCAGAACTTGAAATTGTTCAATTAATGATTAAGTTGTTCAGTATTGAATTGAAAAATGACGACCCTCTTGCTTTAGCTTCAAAAGTAAGATCGATCATGCATGACATTAAGAACACTGGTGTAGAATTTGATATACCTCTCGTAGCATATGTTAAGGAATTTTATCCCACTTACTCACATTATCTTGAGTCCTTACAAGCAAGTGGAAACCTCATGAAAATCACCTTTGATTCCCTTCAGAGAAAGTTTGCAGAAAGAGAGAAGGCTTTTGGAAAGATGGCAGCCCCTCTATCTTCTGAAGAGGTTGTATGATATTCACATATAAATAATGTTCATGCTCAATATTCTTCCAAGGGAAGAGGTGGCCGAAGAGGAAGAGGAAGAAGAAATTTAAGAGGAAGGGGGGGCAGACAAACTCAAATTGAAAAATTTGATCTTCATTGCATATGCTGCAATAAAGAGTGGCATGATGCATCTACATGTAAGTTTCCTTGGGATAGAATTGAGCAGCAAAGAAATCAAGAAAAAGGTAAAACTCATGACAGAGACAAAGGTAAAGCACTTGAATCCACTCATTATGTTGTAGCACATTGTAACAATGGAGTAACTGAAGAGTTGTTTGATGTTTCATTTACTTCTTGGAGAAATGATTGGTTGCTAGATTGAGGAGCAACATGTCACATGACATTTAGAAAAGTTTTTTTGGAAGAATTTACTAAAAAATTTGATGGCGCAGTATACTTCATAGATAAATCCAAACTCAAGACATCAGGGCTTGGCACAATCAGGCTTAAGTTGCCTGGTCTTCCAGATAATCTTCTATATGAGGTTCTATGCCTCCCTGAGTTGAGGAGAAACTTGTTGTCCTTGGTCCACATCCTCTAGCAAGGACACCCCATTCACATATTTGATGGTAAGGTTGAGGTAATAAAAGCATCAGATCACAAGGAAGACTCTTGAAGATGCAAGGTTCCTCTGCTCATGAACAAAACTTTGCATTCAGTTCACATCATGATGAAGGTACATTCGCATCAATTCTTTTATGGCATGACAGATTTGGACACTTCAAAAATGACAACCTCTTATTGTTGAAGAAAAATGGTGTTAATGGAATGGCTACAATTCCTATGAAACTTAAGCAATGTGATGCTTATATTCTAGGAAAGCATAGCAAACAGTCATTTCATGATTCACATTCTAGAGCACATAGAAAACCCGAGCTTATTCATTCAGATTTATGTGGCTCTATGCCTGTTGCTTCTGCAAATGGAAATAAATATATGATGACATTTGTTGATTATTACACCAGAATGTGATAGGTTTACTTACTAAAGAACAAATCTGATGCTTTTCAAACATTCAAGAATTTTCATGCATGGATTCAAAATGATGCACAAAATCATATTGGTGCTTTGCTTACTGATAATGGAAAAGAATACGCTTCAAACGAATTTGAAAATTATCTTCATTAGCATGGGATAAAAAATCAAACAACTGTGCCCTATAATCCCCAACATAATGGTGTAGCTGAAAGAATGAACAGGACAATTTTAAATATGGTTCACTCCATGATAATTTTTAAGAATGTAAAATTGATTTTTTGGGCTGATGCAGTTCTATGTGTTGTATACATAAATAATAGGTGTCTTCCAAATTCAATCAGAAAAAAAACTCTTTATCAAATGTGGCATGGAAACATTCCTTTGGTAAAGCATTTCAGGGTCTTTGGTTCCACCTGTTATGCTTTGATACCCAAGGTACAAAGGAATAAAATTGTTGCTAGAAGTTGAAAATATATCTTCTTGGGGTATTCCAATACCTACAAAGGATATCGTCTTTATGATGAAGTCAATAAGAAGTTTGTAATATCAAGAGATGTCATATTCCTTGAATCTTCCAAGATTGACAATGTTGTTGAGAAAAAACTTGATCGCCTGGATAGATTCACACATGTAAAGTATTTTTAAGGATTTGGTAATCAAATTCCACATCTTGAAGGGGGGATTCCTATACTAAATCAATATGTGGAATCATTTTCTGAAGCACTCTCTCCCCCACATGAAGAACCAACCGCGAATGACACCTTGAATGATGTGATTGACAGAATTGAGTGATTGATTCTTGATTCAAATCCAACTCAGTCAAATGAGAAGACTGGGCCATCTCAGAATGCCCCCCCCAAATGGCTAACAAAGACACTAGAAAACATTCGTCCCGATGAGGTTGGAAAGACAGGAACAAGAAGTTCCACTACACAAAACGAAGGTGATGTAGATAATTCTGATACACCCATTGATATGGATATTTCTTATAACTGTGAATTGATTTTGTCTATAGTTCATGAACCAATTTCCTTCAAAGAAGTCACTTCTCATGTTGAATGGAATGAAGCGATGAAAAATGAGTATGATGCCTTGATAAATAATGGGACTTGGAAGCTAGTTGATACTCTTTTGGGAACCAAACCAATTGGCTGTAAGTGGGTCTACAAGAACAAGTACAAAGCATATGGCTCACTTGACAAGAAGAAAACCACGGTTCTAGAAAAAGGTTTTGCACAAAAATAACGGGTCGATTATAAAGAAACTTTTTCCCCCACAGCAAAATGGGCCACCACCCGGACACTCTTTGCCCTAGTAGCTCAGAAGGGATGGAAATTCCATCAGATGGATGTAAAAACCACCTTTTTGAATGGAGATCTAAAGGCGAATTTTTTTATGTCCCAACCAAAAGGATTTGTTGTGAAGGTCCAAGAACACAAAGTATGCAAAATTATAAAATCCTTGTATGGCCTCAAGCAAGCACCGCGAGCCTGGTATGATAAATTAACTAAGCATCTTCTGAAACTTGAATTCAAACATTTTGATCTTGATGATGCAAATTTGTTTGTTAAGAAAGTTGGAAAAACAGTTGTATATCTTGTGGTGTATGTAGATGATCTTTTGATGACAGGGAACAATGAGAGTTATATTGCATCCATAAAGAAAGAATTGAAGAAAGATTTTGAAATGACCTATTTGGGTTATGTTCATTACTATCTAGGTATTGAAGTAACACGACATCCTAAATTTATATTTCTTTCTAAAAATAAGTACATTGGAGATATTTTGAACAAGTTTGGCATGGATGACTGCAATACCTTAACCGCCCCAATGGAACAAAACTTGAAGCTCAAATCCCTTGAAAGGAAGGAATTCGAGCACACAATGAAGTATAGACAACTTGTAGGAAGTCTTATCCACGTGACTACCACCAGACCAGACATCTCATTTGCTATTGGAATCCTCTCCAAGTTTAAGCAGAAACCTTGTGAAGGACATTGGTCTGCTGCAAAAGGAGTTCTAAATTACTTTAAGGGGACTCAAGACTTTGGACTAAAATATACACAGATAGGCAGTTTCAGCATGATCAAATACTCTAATTCAGACTTTTATGGCGACAAAGAAACTGGGGTGTCTACTTCAGGTTATACCATGAGTCTTGGATCAGATGCTATCTCATGGAGATAATGCAAACACTTAATTCCAACAGATTCCACAACCGAGGTAGGATATGTAGCAGCGGTTGAAGCAAAAAAGGAAATTGTGTGGCTGAGGAAAATCCTAGAATATTTTCATATGAAACAAATTCATTCAACACCACTCATGATCGAAAACACTTCTGCAATAAAGTTGGCCAAGAACTCGAAGTTCCATGATCGAACAAAGAACATCAATTCAAAATACCATCTGATTCGACATCATGTTGAGGCCAAAACCATCCATCTACGTCATTATTCCACAAATGAGTAGACCGCAGACATCTTCACCAAAGAGCTTAGAAGAGAAAAGTTTGAAAAGTTCAGAACGATTCTTGGACTCACCAACATCCCTTCAGATTAAATGGGGGAATGTTGACACCTAATCCTAAGGGATTGGGTGAGATTGTCTATTATTGTAATTTAGTAAATAAGCAACGCCAAAAGACATTGGGAAGTGAATCCCAATAGCCTCACCTCCATGTATAAGTACACACACAATCTCCATCTAATTCATATTCAGTTTTGCAGAGTTACCTCCTTGTCTGAAAAAAATGTTTCGAGTAGCTTCGTCATTATACATTTTGTCTCTTTTTTAGGTATATATTTAGGTCAAATTTTATTAAAATATAATTTAAAGATTTGTTGGAATTGCAATTTTAAAATGTGTAGAATACACAATTTGAATAACGATATCAAACTAATAATACTCTCTCTCACTCTCTCTCTCTCTCGCTATATATATAATTTTTATTTTTATTTTTACATATATATAGTATATATTCGATTGGGGAAGATGGAGTGCGTGAGCAGGAGTTTTTGCAGGTCAGGGTAGGTGGTCGGCGCAACAGTGGCTTTGCAGAATGGAACTCCATGAAGGATCGGCTTGCGTTTGGGGTTTCAATTTGATGGGTGCGACTTAGAGGGCAGGATCTTAACCCTTGTTGGTGGAAATGAGGCATCACGAGTTTACAAAGGAAGGAAGGCGACTATGATAGGGGCATGCGAAACTTTTCTTCATAGAAGGAAGCCAACGGAAGATGGGGTAGGAGGCACTAGTTTTCAAAGGAGGCAGGGGTAGAGTGGATCGAAGTCAGTCAACTCTACATATCGGCACATATCTCTTTGGGATCCACTACATGGTTGGATGACCCCTTGCAGAACGGTTGGTAATGGGCCCCTCACAATAGGGATCGTATCTATCTAGTTCCAAAGGGTGCGTCTTCTTCGGGTGACTATGTAATTTCATTACGATCTCACTGATTTTTATTTTTTAAGCTATACTTATCATTGCTAGATCTCTGTCCTAATTGCCAACTAGGGTTTTGGGTTTGTCAGCTCTCTTCCACTTCCAATTCTCTTGTGTTTGAGGTTTTGGAGAGGAGTTGGACCCATTTCTATTTCCCCTCTATGTGAGGAGACAAAGGCCCTTGTAATTGGAGAAATTGATGCTGCAAGGGACTTTATAAAGGGAATAGGGGAAAAAAATCACAAGACAGAAGCAGAAGGAAAGTAAAATAATGCAGCAAATAGTTTCCACATTTGATGAGAACAGTAGGTGGAAAATCCCAAACCCTCTAGGTACATGATTCATAATAGATCACAGATTTGAAGTAGAAGATCCAATCCTCAACAAGCATTCCAGCCACAAAATAGAGTTTTATTTTTTCGGGTAAAACACTACAAGAAGGAAACTTTTTAAGAGATTACTAGATCCAAAGGAATTCCTCCATAATCTTGAATCTAAGACTCAAAGGAGGAGCCGCAGGAGGAAGCACATTGATTAGACTTGACCAGAGAAGAACTCAAGGATAGATGAAAGGAGCCAATACTTTCAAAATAAAAGCCAAAAAAGGCCCAACCTAGAGGAATATTCTACAGGGGAAGAACAGAGAAGCAACACCACTTGAACAGACAGAGAAAAAGCCCAAACCTTATATTGTGGAGAAAATTAACAACATTCTAGAACTAAACATCGAGGGTGCAAAGATCGAGGAATATAGTTCTGCCTTCAAAACACAGGCAATAATATGCAGGATTAACTACTATTGGCCAAAACCAATAGAGTTGTTCCATTGGATTTTTACCAATTGGACCATGGACTGTGACATACACCTCTGTTCTAGGGGATAATTTATTGTTAAGTTTCCATCACAAGAAGCAAGAGACATCATCCTTGTAGTTGGTCTATGGTTCTGGGGGTTAACCAGACTTTTCATTGCTCCTTTCTTCCCTGATTTTGACGCCAATACAATGGAGATAACCAGAATGCCAGTTTGGGTCCAGCTATATAACCTCCTGCTCCATCTCTGGGATGAATGAGTTTTAGAGGGTATCGAAAACAGTCTGAGAGATATACCAAAATAGACATTCAAAGACTAGAGGAGAGAATATTTACTTTTTCACAAATCTGTGTAGAAGTGGATCTCAGCAAGGGGCTCCCCAAAAGTATCATTCTTAAACACAAAAAAAAAATGGTTGCAACATCTGGACTATGAGAACACAACGTTTAGGTGTAGAATATGCCGGAAAAGAGGGCATCTACAAAAAACCTCCCCAGATGCAACAAGGGATAATAATAAGAAGAAGAAAATAGGGAAAGCATCTAAGGAATGGCAATTTCCCTCAGGAGGACTAGAGCAAGAGTCAAAAGATGAAGGAGATATCCCGACCCGAAAGGTGGAAAAAAATACAGCAGACGAAAAAGGAAACCATGAAAAAGTATCACAAGAACCAATGGAAACAATCATGATGTCATAGACTGTTGAGCCGGCGACAGATCCCATGCATGCTTCTACTATATGTTCAGTAGTGAATAAAAGATCGCATGTGTTAGAAATCTCAGACTCCAAGAAAGAAAAATGCATGAGGAATGATGAGATGGCCCTAGATCCTTTTCCCCTCTATTCGGGGAATTGGCAGATTGTACAAAAGAGGAATGGAAAGTGTGAAAATCCCAACGCTACTAGCAATTTGTCAAAATATTTATGGTAGCCTCACTACATTAACTACTGTGTTTGAGCACACAGACCCACTAGGCATCTTCAAATTCTTAAATGCATTTGCAAAATGTAACTTTCAATAATATTAATAGAAATTTTCTAATTTTTTCTCTGGAAAAATATATAGTATATATTCATTTTTGACTTACCAAGTGTCGAGAAGGATAAAATCTCAATATGCAAATTTTTTTTAATGTGAAATATCAAAGAAGGTTTGTTGATTCCTTTTAGAACTTGAAATATCCGGACTTAAGATAGGTCTATGTTGGACACTAGGAAAATATAGAATTAAAATAGATATATGGTAGTTCTTAATCACATATCTATACACTGGTACAAAATGACTAATTAGTTATTAAAAAAATGACTAAATTTTGCATATAAATAACTATTTTTCAGTCGGTGACCAATAGTAGCTAATTTATGGTATCTTATAATGCGACCCACTTTTAATCGTTTTTAACTTAGTCAATAATTGGTTATCTCAATTTAATTGGCTAGTAATATATTTATTCATAAATTTTGTCATTAATTTAGTCATTAATTTAGCCATTAATTGCTACAATTAATCACCAAATATACAACAAAACATATTACTATGTGATCACCTAAGAAAACCAATTAATGAAAAAAATGTTGGCCGTATTATAAGATAATGTAAATTAGCTACCAATAGTCATATATATATGTGTGTGTGTGTGTGTCTATATATATATATATATATATATATATATATATATATATATATATATGCAAATTTTAGTCATAATTTGAAATCAATTCATGACCAAAAAAATATGACTCTATTTTAGTCATGTTATAAGATATAGTAAATTTGCTACTAATAGTTGTATATATGAAAAATTTAGTTGTCGTTTGCAATCAAAAATTTATTATTTGTAGTAGTCATTTATCTTGTTTTGATAGTTTCACATTAATTATATAAATGGCTTATTAAGTAACTTATATTCATTTCATTTACTTTCATTAATAGTCATTATAAAAAACTAATTTAGTGGTTGTATATTCATTTTATTTGTGTTCATTATTAATTAATATAAATTACTAGTTGAATAGTTTTATATTCATTATATTTGTGTTCATTTCTAATCAACATAAATAAATTAGTATGATTTTGCGATTATATTTAAAAATACCATACAATATTCATGCTTATCTAATATGAAAAAATGTGAATTATGCAATCTCATAAGATGATAACAACACAAACAAATACAAATACAATCTTAAATAATTTGAATGGAAAATTTTATTATATGAAATTCTAAGTATTACAATATGAGTTTTCAACTAAATATTGATTGGGCTATAATTTACACATGAAATATTTTTTAATCACTTCAAAAAATTCCCATTGTACTTCCAATGAACTGCACATGTCTTTCCACCTTTCAAATCATTCAATATTTTTCCTCTAAAAGTTGTGTAACAGATAACATCCACAAATCGAGAGTCATGCTAAAGACTAGAAGCTCCATTCTTTCGATAGTCTAGGGCTAGAAGATGAATCCAAGGTCTCTGATATATATATATATATATATACACGATGTGACCTCATATGATTTTCTAATTAAAATATCTATTAAAAATATTATCACTATTTGAAATATAATGAGACTATAGGAATTCCTTTATAACACATGGAAAAGTTCACAAAAACACTAAATACAATTTCCCCAATAAACAATTTTCCAATGATTCTCCACAAAAAAAATTAGAAAACATTGAGATTTGCATATTCATGCTTGAGGTAGGACTTCATGCACTTCATAATAACTTTTCATAAAAATATTGATATTTTAGTGGAACGCTCAATCCGATTATTTCAAACAAGTAAATAAGTTCCTCTTTGACATGAGGAAAATGAAAGAAAAAAAAAATAAATAAATGAGAGAACTTACCACCAAAAATTTCAAACTCTGCACTTTAAAAGTATTACATAGAATTCTTTCCATGAGAAATAAAAAGGTCAAATGTCCATTGCATCGTCACATTTGAAGCAATAATTAGACACAATGACTAAATCAATGATTTTTAAATGAAAATACAAACCTAATATAAGCATGCATCTTAGAACTTGTAGCTAGAAGCACAGTTTACTTTTACGAGCTATGAAGTACAATTTCCTTATGTACAACAAATTCATATTATGCTTATCTGAATGTTGACACAGTTGAATACATAAAAAAAAATTCTACTCCATTGTTATTTCTGTTTAGCTTATTTTACATATCCTTCATAATTTTGTGTCTTAGAGATTTTCCACTCTATATTTTTACTAGGTACAACATAAAATAAGGAATAACAAAAATATTCTTCAACCAAGAACCAAGAATGAAACCATACAATATTCAAATGCTAAATGAAAAATATAGGAATTCAAGGCGAAAGGAATTTCCAAACCTTCTTTGAAAGTTAAAGGAAACATAACGTAAGATACCAAATGTGAAAACTTGTAACAATTTGGATTAAGAAAGAAACCAAGGTATTTGAAACCTTAGTCGAAGTCTCTCTAGGGAAAAGGAAAAATATTCTCTACATGAAAAGGAGGGACCTCAAGAAATTCATAATCTAGAAAGCATGATTTTTCATGATTAATCTCCATGCTTGTTGAAGGTAGCTTTTGGGGCCTAAGAAGCCATGAATCTAGCTATTTCATCTTCCCTCTATTTATATAGGTTTGTGCACATGTGGTGGTATTTAGTGGGAATCCTTTATGCTGGAACATGTGTTGCAACCTTATTTTTCTCTATGATCCAAGAATATTTCGCCAAAAGGTCTCTTCTCATATGACCATTTAATTTATCTTTATTATGTCAGAAGTAGATGCACTAAAATACATCAATCATGAGAGGAAAGGAAGATGAAGTTTACCCTCAACATTTTCCATTGGGAGTGTTCTTCATCTATTTAAAATGAGCACCAAAAATTCCCCTGTATATAGAAATTGGAGTGTTCAAATTTTAGAAATAGTGAATGTCATTCTCAAATTCCAATCATGTTATATTGTTAGAACATGTTAAGAACCCTACACAAAAATTATTTAATTTTTCATTTCATGGATATATGGCATTCAACACAAACAATAATGAAATAGATAAAGAAAAGAAATAATGTTCAGAATGGTGGGTTATCAAATAGTTGCCAGACAGTTGCTTCTTGGTGTTTTTTGGACCACAGAGAGAGGTGTTGTGTCTTTAAAATAGGTCCTTGAATATGGAAAGATCCATATTTTCTATGATGAAGTAAAAAATATGGTTCAACCCCTCTCAAAGGCTCTCATTCATATCTGGAATTGGTAATACTCCAAGCTTTTCATTCCCAATTCTGGCACGCTTAAATATTGAACAAGTGAAGAATACCATGTGAACCTCTCTTATGCCTTGGGAGGATGCAGCAAAAATCACAAACATAAACTATGACGAGACTAGAGATTCTAGATTATTCCTCGGTATAATAACTAGACATCAAGAACATTCCTTTCAAGTGTATCAAGTCTAGAAACTATTTTGATTATGGAAAACTTACCTGTTTACGCACAATATTCCAATATTTAACAAGCTCAAGATATAGAGAAACCCCGTCCTAAAATAGTTTCTGGAAAGGGCATGGTGGTTAAGAAGCCAAAATCATATTCCAAGATATTATTGGACTCCTATAAAAAGGATATTGCAAAGGCCTTGTGTACTTGACTTCAATCTATTTTAAGCTCTGATGGACACCAAGAAATATGATAAGTCACGGGACTTGTTACTTCAACTGTTACAAAATATAATTCTTATTAAACAATAATATAATTTCCCCCACATAAACATAAATGAAAAGATAAAAAAAAATTAAGGGATGAATTTGAAAGCTTAATAGACTAGGTATAGCATGTGTGGGGGGTCTTCACAATCCCAGTGGAAATAAGTTAGCCTATTATGCATCCATAGTCTATCTGTTAGACATTTTGGAGGTTTTTCTGGCCTATTTTCTAGTCTCATTTGCCTAGAACTTGGAAGGGATTTATTGAAATTGAAACTTTGTGTCGTGAACTCTCCACAATCTAAGTGCCCACAGGGTTTTTCAAGGTCTTGAGTCCATATATCTATTAAAAAAAATAGTTTAAACATCCCAAATCAAGACTTGAATAAAAAAAATTTCATGAAATTCCAGCTAAAAACTCCAAAACATCTAATAGACAACACCTATTATGCATGGGGTTTTAGAAATATTTTGAATAATCTGCTCATAAAAGAAAAGAATGACCAATCCAATCAAGAAAAATATAGATGAAATATTCTCCTTTCCAGAATAAAACAAGTTCTCTCTCTTTTTGAATGAATCTGATTCTTTCAAGTGATAAATGAATGAGGAGGTATATCATTGGGCTATGTCAGCCTCAGAAGTTTAGCCCTAGAAAATTATTAAAATGTGAGGTGATGGAATTTAGAATGATGATATAAATTAAAAAAAGTGGATACTAATGTGCACAATAATCAATATGAAGTAGTTAGTGCAAACAAGTCAACAAAACACCTTGAGAATGACATTTGAAGGAGCTCCATTCACTAGGCCTTGGAACATTATTTAAAGTAAGGGTGATGGACTTTAGACTGATCCCTAAATTTAAAATAAAATAGATACTAATGTGCACAAAAATCAATATGAAACATTCGATGCATAAAATCCATCCAACACCTTGGGAATGGGAGATCAAAGGGCTTTGTTCAAGGTTTGTTTTCAATGGAAAAATCTAGGTTGGGCTATGGTTCCATGTTTTCGTATTTTTGTTCTCTGTAGGTTTTACAATATTCAACTGTGTGTATCACTTATATATTTTATTTCCTTCTATACCCAGCATCCCTACTCTCCTGATATCATCCCCTCAAGCTCCTGTTGCACCCAAAAAAGACATGTTCAAATATGGAAGGTGGAGGTTTAGACAGGCTTCAGTGCATCATAAATTGGAGGAATCTCAATGGGATTTTTATGTGGCTCAAAGAAACCTACCCTCTCAGATATTTGCAGCTTATTCCTTATATTCCATTTCCCAGAAACATGGGAAGGAATCTCCTCAAAATAAGGTAACACGCTTCCTCAAAATATTGCTTTTTTCCTTCGAAATTTTTTTAGTGGTTTTGTAGTTTGCAATTTCGCTCTTTTCTAGAAGGATTCAAATTTCCTTTCACTCACTCAACCTATGTCGATCTATTAATTTTCCCTATAGTTGGATTCATTTTGAATGGTCTTAGGGTACAAGGCTTGTTTCCTATTTTAATAGCATTAAGGCCTACTGGTCACACATGAAAATTATTGTTCATAACAATTCCCCATACACTATTTTGAATGCAAGCTTACAAGAATCAGGGACAGAGTTTCTATGGGAAACAATGATGTTAAATAAATTTGAAGATTCTTACACAGTCACAAAGAGATCAATAAAGCCAATTGGACTACTCTGTGTTAGGTCCCCGTAATTTGTTAGATTGGCAAGACCAAATGTACAAGGGTAACATCAAACCAGTCTATGGATACCTAGGACCTAGCCTTCCTAGACTCAAAGAGGGCCCTCTCTATGTTTGTGTAAAGGATGTGAACCTGATTGATTTTAGGGTTTTGATTTTATGCTAGTTATAAAGTTTAGGGTTTTTTTATTTGTTTGGCTGGGTAGGTTGTCAAGAAGAATAGATAGAGTGAGAGAGGTTTAAGCCATTGGGCTATGGAGTCTACAAAAATGTCCTGACAAGTTTAACAATAGGTCAGGGGTGTATCATAGGGCAAGTCTAACACGGTCAAATGGATCTAAAGGCTTTGTGTGAGTGAGGTAAACATCAAATTGTGAACATAGTAGATGCAAATGGGAAGTTAAGAATCCTTCAACAAATACCTTAACAAGAATGGTCTTTAAGATTACTAAGCATGAAGAAATAATCAAATACAGGGCATACCATTAACTTATTTGACTAAACCCTAGAAAGTAGGCATTAAGATAACAATCTGGTTGTTAGTATGAATCTTAATTCCAAGTGTACGAAAAAATACCACTTTAGCTGCAGATAACAAACAACCCTAACAGCAAAATATGGCTACCAATATCTTTGGATCTACAGTTAGTTGATCAAGATAAATGTTGCAAAAATCTAGATCTATGCATCAAAATAAATTAAGCAGTATATAAAACAAGATTTACTCCATGCATCCAATAGACAAGACAATAATATGTTGAATGAATTTTGTATTAATGGCACCTGGGAGGAAAACAGAGAAGGGTGTTACCATTTCTCCTCAATGGGATGGGTTCTTGTAAGTCCTTAGCACTTTAGATCTAAAATTCCTCTCTCTTGATGGTCTAGAAAACCCATACAAAAATGGTAGCAAAACATGACTATGATGGTGGATCAAAGTCAGACCAAAAGTATAGATCCATAGTGATCTTTAGGCAACAAAAGGTGGTAAATGAATGGGAAAACCCTTCTATGTATAACAAAATATTGAGTTAGTCTACATCTTGGTGCATAGTTAAAATATTATTAACCAAATCAAGATCCAAATTTTATGGAGTATTTTATTAATTTTGTTGGAGGGAAACGGAATTTGACTTGGGTCAAATTCCTTTATTTGTAAATAATAAATAAATAAATGATTTATTTATCATTTTAAGGATGTGGTTGAGTAATAATCAAATAAATAATGATTTATTTAATTATTTATGAGTGATTTAGTCATATTCAACAAACACTATTATTTAAATAAGGTTTAAATAATTATTCGTAGGAAATAATAAGATAGATAATGATTTATCTAATTAATTTCCCTGTTTTGGGTTAAATATAACCGGGAATATTAATTAAACTATTGTTTAACTACTTATTCCTTGAGGAAGATAAAAGAAATGTAGATTTATTTAATATTTCCTCATGGGGTTTCCTGTTTAGATCATAAGCAACTTAATAAAGGTGGTTTACTAAGTTATTTTTCATAGTGAATGCAATTTTACTTAGCGTAAAATTTCTCTTACAAAATGTACTTGGTTTCATCTAATAATAATAGGTTAGATGAGAAAAGCATGGTGTAACAGATTTCCCCCTAGTGTGCGAGCATTAGGAGCTAATCGTATGACCAAAGTACGTTTTAAGAACTCAATCACTAGACATCGAAGGGGAAGTGAAAGAGAGAGAAGTATAAGGTAGACCAAAGTGCTGAAAGGACTAGACCTTGAGGAGGAGAGACTTACAGGTGCGAAAAGTCTCTTTCATGAGTGAGTACCTATGCTATAGGTGGCGGGGGAGGCATAACTATGCCCGTCGAGAAAAAGTACAAAGAATAAGGTGTCCAGTAAACAAGGGACTAAAAAATATAGTACATGTTGGCATAAACATGAGCCAGATAAATAACATGATAACGAATCCCACATACATATTGTGCCTGGGATAACAGCTAGGACTTGTACAATAATATCTGAGTACATGAGATATAAATACAACCCATATGCCCTTGTAAACATAAAAGGGCTCTGAAAATCTAACCGATACATGCAATCAAAAAGGCACTGCAAGCGGCTGAGGCCAACATCATCAAATCTATGAAGCTGCATCAAAGTCTGTAATGAAGAGGTCATCTGGGCATGTGGGGGGCTACCTATAGGGCCACCCCCTCATGAGGGCTGAAACATCTCACACACACAGGGGAATCACTGATATCAGTTGCTGCATCACTAGACCATCAAGTATACGGATCTGGATCATGCTGAAAGGAGATGGATCTGAGAAACAATCAAGTCAAAGGTCAATAAGGAGTCCCTTTGCCTAATCCGAGGCATCAAACAAGAGTGGAAGATGGAACCAAAGTACACTGCCCTCTAGACCTGTCTACTGGAATGAATGAGTTGATGTCGATAGAAGGAGGTCCACCATAGGTGAGGCAATAAGGGATCATCAAGTAAGGCACGAGAAAAAATAGTAGAGTGATTGACATACTGACATCAGGGATGATGATGAAATCAGGGGTATTGAGTTGCGGATGGACGACTTCCCTTGTTAGAGCATAAAGGGCATGGATGACATGGCAACCACCGACATAATATCATTAGGGATAGGGGACAGTGGGACTGAAGGTCATAATGTGCGACATGAGAGAGGAACCAAGCGATGAAGGATGGAGGACTATAATGGGATACAAAGGGACTCGGGACAAACTCCATGAATGCAATGATCACTCAACTTTGATGCTCTAAACAAGGGTGACTAGATGGTGCTGTCACATAGAAAAAAGGCCCAATGGGGACCATAAAAACATGAGTACAAGATGGTAGCTCATGATGAAAGCCGACATGAGTGTGGACAAGTATGGAGGCAAAATGGTTTCCCCAGTACGAGTGTTGCAAGTGAAGAAATTCAATTTTTAGGAGGGGTGAAATGATGCTTCTTGGATAAAATGTGTTGTGGTGAAGTATCATGTCACTAAAAAATAACATATACCCATTTGAGGGCTCAGTGAGAGCTTTCCAAAGGTACAGACATTTCATCAAAATGAGCTACAGTTTAGCCTCAGTAGGCAAAAGAAAAATCAAGCGTTTCTCTTTTAATAAGGCGTTTTCCCTCCAAATTCACTCATTTGCATGTGGAGCTGTGGTGAATGTAGAGAGGAGAGAGGGCCCTAAATCTTGCGGCTATCATAGCGGAAAAACCGACCATTAGAATCAACATCCATCAATTGCAGGTAAGAGTCCTAACCCGACTCTTTCATTTCATCGGATTGAAAGTTTAGTTTAGGTACCCAAGGCTCAGAAATAGACCCCTATTCCTCTTCACGGCTGGGTCGTAATTTTTGGGGCAAAAAGCGCAACCTGGGTAGCAGGTTTTGGGCAGAAAACGATGACCTGTCCCAGGTTTGGGCCTGAAAAGTGTGACCTATCAGTGAGGGGGTTTTCTGTGCTAATTTTTGTCTAAGCACTAGGGTTTAATGTTGAGATACAGTATTTACTATCTGTATACTGACGAATATGGTGGTTTTGTGTAGATATGGTAGAATTACGGATCAACGCGAGAGAGAGGGACTTAGGCGCATTACGGTTGGAGATCCGGGAGGATCAGGGTGTCCGTAGTGCATTAGCCAGGTTTGGGGTTCTGAAGATTGTGGAAACCCAATGATGAGTGTTGGAGAGCCCTTATTTCCCCGGATTTTCAGCTATTGGGATCCGGACCATGAGGTATTTATAGTGCAGGGGCACTGGATCGAGTTGACGGTCCAGGATATATATTTCCTGACTGATCTTCCACCACTTGGGATGGTCAAGAATACGTAGCGAGTATTACCGCGAGGGCGGAAAATCATGGAGTTTGTAGAGCG
Source organism: Pinus albicaulis (assembly GCA_034641835.2). NCBI lineage: Eukaryota > Viridiplantae > Streptophyta > Pinopsida > Pinales > Pinaceae > Pinus > Pinus albicaulis. Next base: position 33,438,722 of record CM076578.1, read on the forward strand.
CCATACTTGACCAGGTCTCGAAGTCAAGGGGAATCAGATACCCATCAGGGATCTAGAGAGGTTAGAGACCTGTGCTATGGCTATAGCGGTGCTGCGGATCTCGGGCAACCAGGCACTCCACCATATCACCGGAGGGCAAATGATGCTTATGGAGAGTGCATTGGGTGGGACCTACTATGGGTGCGCCCAGATGATGCTGTCGTCATTGAAATGATAGTTGTCGCTATGCAAGCAGAAAGTGAACCATGACTGTGCATATGGTACAGTTTTGTGCTCGCTCTTATTTTAGAAGATCCCTACACTTTGACCTCGTATACAGCTCCAGGATGGGGAATCAAGAGAGCCCAAGATGCGCCAGTGGTGGTGACTACCATATAGAGGAGGAGGTGGGCAATCGGACGAGTGTTCCAACCCGAGTTCTTTGCGCATTGGGATCAGATGCCATTGTACATGGACGACTATCCATATAGTGGGATGAGTTATTTTGGGGACCCGAATTTGCCACTACCTCCTGGTCGAGTATGGGGGCCTGATGGTAAGTGACAAATTTCTAATATTTTTATGTGCATTGTAAAGTTTCAGAATATTTTATATGGTACTGATTTTTCCACTTTTGGTATGCATATATAGCACTGGTAAAACTGGTCAGTTATATGGGATGACCTGCAGTATCAAGAGTTGCAGGATCTAGTGGATCGAGGGTAAAGCAAAATGAGGATGCAGGAGCCCTCCTAGAGGACATCCATCATAGATGTAAGAGGCTTCTGACTGGTGTTTCAGAGTGTGGCTAGCAAGACATAGAGGACCAGTGCATCGAGCCGTGTATTGGTCTACCTCAGAGTGGCGAGGGGTCATGCAGTGCATGGCAATGGCTAGACAGGGGATGCGTGGTCTACGAGCTGTGGGGGCAGAGCCATTGGCTCGAGATCCTCCAGATAATGATTAGTGTGTAGGGGCAGGTGGTGCCCCTAGTTTTGAGTTTTCGTAATATGCTATGGGCATGTCATATGTATCAGAGTTGATTGACTCTAAAACATTTTATATGACACATATTATGGCTATGCATCGTTTTGATATTTTTATGTTATTTTCCTGTCTTAAATGTGTGTGCTAAATGCCAATCTAGAATATGGTTTGCAATGTTATCTACATAGTGATTTTGTGCTCTAGGTACATGACTGAATGTAATGATTTCAATTTCACGCATCAAAAGCTTCACTCATAAATATCTTCTAAAAAGGATAGGATTATGCACACGATAGACACCATTCAAGAGCATGACAAGAAGCAGGGAATCTAAATGAACATGAAGGTGGAGGATATGATGTGAAATGGCATCGGCTAATAAACCTCGCACTACATCATATTCAGCCTAATTATTGGTAGCAGTACCAATGCATACACCGTTCGAGAGAACAAGGGAGTGCAAGGGGGTAAAGATGGCCCAACCTGCCAAAGCTAGATTCCTAGAGTAGCGACTTGCACCATCAGCAAAACCAATATAAGGTGTGGACGAGAGGTCCATATGAAAGGTGCCATAATAAAATATATGGGAGGCTGATAAAAAATGTTGGCAACTTGAGCACAAAGTAGAAATCAAATGCACTCCGCGGGAGGGAGTGATCTGGGTAGGATGTCTACTACTCACACGCCAATAGTGAGGTGGAGTGTGCGAGCTACTGGAGGTATAGCTTGTGCTGAGATCATGAAAGTCACCATAGACATGGATGGTGCCATCTTGTTTATGGGCAGGAAGGATGAAGTCAGGGGTGGACATGGTTTCCATGATGTCATCATCATAATAGAAGATGGAGTGACTGGAGGAAGGGAGACCACATGCCGCGGCGAAACTACCTGAATTTTCATCATGAGAAGAAAGGTTCACATGCGCATTGTCATGAGGGATGATATAATAACATGCAGATAAGGGATCTACTGATGTTGAGCTAGGGTGATCGCTAAAGGGAGGTCAAGTGAAACAATAGGGGAATATTCAGAGGGAGCTTCCACCGAGGGTCTCATGGATGATGATAGGTAGAGGATGGTGGCCGTAGGCTCCGTCATCTCGAAATCAGGAAGGGGAATGTCAATGGGAGCGGGTAAATCCTCAGTCTGGCCTGCATCATATTGTTCAAGTCCGGGAGAGGCAAATTGGTTTTGGTCAATCTATTACTCCTGAACTACCACTAAAGAGGCGCGGTTATGCATAAGGCGAGGAAAATGGTGGGAATAATGGCCATGGAGATCACGCAAACCACAAGGTTGGTTGGTGTGAATAGTTTTAGGATTCTTGGCTACAGTCGAGGAAGAAACAAAGGCTTCAGGGACTGTAGACTCAAGGAACGCAACTTTAACCATGGGCTTGATATGGGGTAGTTCAAGATAGTTATGGGTGGCATGGCCGATGACATCACACAAAGCATAGGGCTTTGTGGGCGGGGAAGGTGCAGGGTCTATCGGGGTAGCTTTTTCCTTAGAGGCCCTCTTGCGATCTTTGCCCTTCTTACCCAAAGCGGTCACAACAACAGGTGGTTCTTGTTGAGGTGGTTGAGGCACTGTTGCAACAGGAGAAGCCATGGGGACTGGTTGAACCAGGGTCAAAGAGGGATAAGATTTGGGTTGACCAGGTGGGGTAGCGGCAGAAGGATCAAGATACCAGACGGGAATCCCAAGGGTCAAGTTAGGAAGATATAGGGTGGCCATGATAGGTGTCGTATATACTCCTGTTGGGGGAGCTAGGAACAGTATCTGACTGGAGGGGTAATGGCCAGGCGAGATAGGTCCTAAATGGTTAAGGCCTAGAGGAACCATTCTGGGAGGGTAAAGAGGCTCATGGATACCAGCTGAATGGCCAAGAGGAGGAGGTTCAAAAGTATGAATCGAAGGGCTAGGAGTAGGCTGCGCAGGGCGAGGAGGTTGCTGACTAGCCGAGGTGGGCCGCTTGAGGGCAACCCGAGACGATTGCATCATGCAAACATTGAATGAGTTGGGATCAGAGACAGGAGAAGGAAGACCAGGGAATGTACCAAGCAATGAGGAATATTTGTAGACTCCAGGTGAGACAAAAGGATCGATGGTTTTCTATTGACCACCAAAGAGATAGTGGACTCAAGGGAGGTCTAAGACTTCGGTTCATAATATGTCAATTGGTCAATGGTGACTATCTTTCCATTATGAGGGAAGGAAATATTGCAGTGAACTGCAGATGGGATAGAAGACATCGCATAGGTGTAGCTACGACCCATTAGAATGTTGTAATATAAGGGGGCATCTATGAATTCTACGTCAATGCAAACAGTCTTGCCCACAAGAGTAATAGGACAATTGTGGAATAGGAAAATGGGCTTGGAGACGTGGCCATCCCACGCTTGGAGATTGATCATGGAAGGAGCCAACTCAAGTGATCCGAGTTGCTTCCAAAATGAAACAGACATCACACAGGTGGATGCCCCCTCATCAATGATGCACCGAGAAACGTTGGCATTCGAGATCTTGACTGGGATTTGGAAGGCGACAGAAGTAGGGAGAGGAGGATGTTCTGAATGGTCAACATCAAAGAAAATCAATCGATCATCGGAAGGATCTATAGCACCCATGGTAGATAGTAGAGCTTTTCATTGTGAAGGGCATGGTAGGCTTTTATAGAATCAAAATTTTGGCGTAGTGGTCCCTTAGGGATCTTGGTATGAAACTCTGCCTTAGGCTGAGGGATCTGCAAGGGACCATTAGGTGTCGAAATAGGCTCTATGGAGACTAAAGGAGGTGGCTCGGGGATAGACGTAGTGAGGGGCTTGTTGTACTGACGTGACTGAGTCTGAAGATTGATGTCTACTGTTAGAGGTTGATCATAGTTCATCATGAGAATCTGGTAATCGGAGGTACCATATGGAAGAGATCGAGTGGCCACCTGACCTTCAAGTGGTTAAGTAGCCACAAATCCTTGCTGAGGGAAAGGATTAGTAAGCACATCCGACTGACTAGGCACAACACTTGGAGGGATGGAAGGGGAGGCTTGTTGTCCTCGCAATGTTGCTTGAGACTCCCACATCTGCCACATTTTTGGTAAAAGAGGACAATCATGTGTGTAATTACCATAAACACCACAACACGAATAGGGCTTGTTCATGAGAACAAGCCTATCTTGCTTGGGTTGAGTGCTCTGTTCCTGGTTCGTAGTGTTAGGAGCATTACCTTGAGGATTAGGTCCAGGATTACTAGGAGAAAATTGATTTTGAGTGCCTTTCCTCTTCTTTTTAGAGGGAGGAGGATTTGTCACGCCTTGTTGTGCATACACCTTCCCCTGAAGGGGTGATGGCTGCTGTTGCGGGGGTTGAGAAGGCAAGGGAGGAGGTGGTTCTAATGTTGGAGGAGCTGGAGCATGGGGCTGTGGATACGGATAATAAGGAGGTTGGGTAATCATGTCGTAAACAAGAGGTTGGGAAAAATGAGGAGGCATGCCATATCCTAGATACGTGCTACCGAGGGGAAGTGTAGGAGGCACTTTCCCCCCCCCTGAGGAAAGCCATAGCCCATGGGAGGTTGAGCATATGGATTAGAGAGAGCTCCAAAAATACCGTCGATGATGTAAGATGCCTCCGATGCATTGGCACCACCGATTCTGGGAATATCAGGTAGAACAGTATAAACATAATCTGACTGAGCATAGATAAGGTCATATTCTAATGGAATTTGGAGAGCGGCTTCTTCGGTTTGAGGAAAGTGTGATGTGACATCTTTCCCGATAGGTGGCAAGAGAGATATAAGGAATCAGTCCATGTAGACATGGTCTTCGAAGGTAGGGGCTCGACATAGGATCTTTCTTCTCTACCTTTCCTGGACATGGTCGGATAGGCGGGTCACAAACAATTGACGAAAAGAAGTCAAGAGTTCGGCACCAGTGTCATAATGAAGGGGAAGCTGGAAGTAAGATAGAAAATCCCAGGAAAGAGTCACAAAGGTGGTATGATAGGAAGGTGCCAAATCAACATACCACTTAGAAGCCTCACTAGTAAATGTATGTTGGAACAACTGAAGGTGGATAGAGTCATCGGTAATGGAGTTAGAGAAACACCACATGTCGAAAGATCTAAAATGATTTGTAGGATCTTCTCCAACAAGGCCTTCAAACTTGGGGATGTTGGAAGGGAGCTTAGTTGGCATAGCAGGCCAACTAGCGTCATGGTGTATAGGGTCATTTATCAACTGGTCAAAATCAGGAAGGGTGAGGCTTGCCATGAAGGAGAGCAAGGGTGAAGCCAGGGTAGTGTTAGTTGCAGTCCCACTAGTGGTATTCCCAACATGAGGTCCAAGGTTACCACCAGCATTACGTCCTGCACAAGACATGGTGAAGGTGACAGGGGGAGAACCAAAGGCGGAATGAGAAGGAGAACCCAAAGAACTATAAGAAGACTCAGAGTGCGGAATTAGAGGAGGACTAACTCGAATCCTACGCAGACGAGTAAGTATTCCTACCAAAAACTGAGGATGAAGGCCAAGAAGTCTCCACGATAAATGCCTTGGTGGCCCAATGATGATGAGACGAACATGGAAAAAAGGAAAAAGAGACTGAAAAATATAGAGAGGCGTAGGATCAACTGATTACAATGTCGAAACAAGGGCAGAGAGGTGCAGGGTCAATTGATTTCAATGTTTTAGAGTCTTTGCTTGACAGTGTTAACCAAGCCCTGTTTCGCTTATGGTGTGTGTGCAAAGTGTGTAAATTTTAATTTTTAAACCGAAATTTTTGTAGAGAAAAATAAAAAGTGTGTTGTGTAATTGAAAAGAAACTTGGAGATAATAGTACATGAAACTAAAATAACAATAAATAAATAGTTAATAATTCAATAATCTAAACCCAAGGAGGTGGGCCTCTCAACAAGCAGTCTGTAGGCAGGCAAAAAACTAGTTAAAACACACCAAAATCTCGAATATATCTAAGGTCGGGAGGGACAGGGATCTAAAGGTCAAAATCTGCTGGAAAGTGGTGCAGAAAACAACAACAAATCAATGGAAGAATTGTTGTAAATAAGGTGATGAAAGGCTATCTCCTGGAGGGAAATGGAGTGAACCCTAGAGGAAAACCCAAAAAAAGATAAATGAGGTGATTTGGATGGATAAAAAGCCAATCTGAAGTGGATATGAAGGTGAGGTATCAGATCTGAAAAATGGCTGAACGCTGTGAAAATTTCAGACAACCTGCAGTAGCTAAAACTCTTCCACAAAGTGTGGAGGGTACTGAAGGCATAGGGGGATAGGTTCCCACTTATTTGAGTAAAAAAAAACAAGTACATGTCCAAAAAAGGTGGAGATAGAGGTCAGACAACCCTGAACAGAGGCCTAGACAAACCCAGAAAACTTTCAGAAAAACTCCCGCAAAAAATCCAGGTCACAATTTCTGACCTGTTTTCAGCAGAGGTCGCGGTTTTTGGGCTGATTCCCTCTTCCTAAAGCTTCAGGTCATAGGTTTTGGGCCAAAAATTGTGACCTTCACTTTCGGCACTTTCGGTGGCAGATTTTAGAAAAAGGTGTTGTCTCAGCTGTGGCTGATGTCTGTCACCTGCACAATAGGTCAGAAAACACACCGAAGTTAGAATTTTTATCGTTTTAGGGCTTTATAGGTTAAAAACAACATCAATAAAAGCAAAAACAAGAGGCTGAAGAGAAATCCTAGGGTTTGAAGCAGCTGAATATGCAAGGATCAGAAAAATGACAGCGGTCGTAATCGTAAACCCGTGTGGAGTCGCCAATTGTTAGTATGAATCTTAATTCCAAGTGTGCGAAAAAATACCACTTTAGCTGTGCATAAAAAACAGCCCTAACAGCAAAAGATGGTTTCCAATATCTTCAAATCTGTAGTTAGTTGATCAAGATAAATGCTGCAAAAATCTAGAGCTATGCATCAAAATACATTAAGCAGTAGATAAAACAAGATTTACTCCATGCATCCAATAGACAAGACAAGAATATGTTGAATGAATTTTCTATTAATGGCACCTATGATGAAAACACAGAAGGTTGTTACCAGTTCTCCTCAATGGGATGGGTTCTTGTAAGTCCTCAGCACTTCAGATATAAAATTCCTCTCTCTTGATGGTGTAGAAAACCCAGACAAAAATGGTAGAAAAATATGACTATGATGGTGGATCAAAGTCAGACAAAAAGTATAGGTCCAGAGTGATCTTTAGGCAACAAAAGGTGGTAAATGAATGGGAAAACCCTTCTATTTATAACAAAATATTGAGTTAGTGTAGATCTTGGTGCATAGTTAAAATATTATCAACGAAATCAAGATCCAACTTTTATGGAATATTTTATTATATTTGTTGGAGGGAAAAGGAATTTGACTTGAACCAAATCCCTTTATTTGTAAATAATAAATAAATAAATGATTTATTTATCATTTTAAGGATGTGGTTGAGTAATAATCAAATAAATAATGATTTATTGAATTATTTATGGGTGATTTAGTCAAATTCAACAAAGAATATTATTTAAATAAGGTTCAAATAATTATTCTTAGGAAATAATAAGATAGATAATGATTTATCTAATTAATTTCCCTGTTTTTGATTAAATATAACCAGGAATATTAATTAAACTTTTGTTTAACTAATTATTCCTTGAGGAATATCAAACAAATGTAGATTTATTTAATATTTCCTCATGGGGTTTCCTGTTTAGACCATAAACAACTTAATAAAGGTGGTTTACTAAGTTATTTTTCATAGTGAATGCAATTTTACTTAGGGTAAAATTGGCCTTACATGGTGTACTTGGGTCCATCTAATAATAATAGGTTAGATGACCAAAAAATGGTGTAACACTAGTGAACTATCGAATGCAAGAAAATTGTAAATCTTCTAGTGATTTCACCTTCAAGCTAATAAAACATTTAAGATAAACACATAACAGAGATCAAAGAAGAAGGAAGTCCTAACTTCATTAATCAATCTATAAATACCTTCAACGCAACTATTTAGGATAAACAAAAGGACATGGAAAATCATAGACCTCCTTAGCTAAACCTAATTAGCAATACTTCAAGGTAAAAGACATTAAAAAAAATGTTTAAGTAATATCAAAGAGGAGGGATAACCATAAAACTACTTTAATATTAGCTTTATCAAATCATTTTTAAGATAAACAAGCATAAGTGGGTTTAGAGAGCAACTAATAATTCTCTAAATTGACCTAGCAGAGGAAAACATAGAAGCAGTAGAGAACACATAGAGCTAAGGTGCCTTAAACAACATTTCGTAGGCTAAAGATTTTGTCCTACTGCAATAGAAAGATGGAACAAAATGATAACATGAGAGCAAAAGAACTAAATAAGGAACACATCACCATTAACTATGCTCATGAATCCTGCAAGTGAGCCTTCTCCATTGTCAAGCAATTCAAGCCATCCACAAAAACCAAAGCCAATTTCTCTTCAATCTCAAAGTCTATGTGTTACTCTCAATAATCATCCAACATGTACAATGAGGCCTCAATGTTGTATTTAACAAGCAAGGAGGACCAAAAATCCAACTAGGGTTCCCAAAATGTCATAAATACATAATAAATGCCAAACTTCTCCATTAAGACCATGCAAGGCCCAAGGCACAAAATATCTAATGAAATAAAGGAAAATTAACTTCTAACACCTAAATTTGGAGTGATTTTTCCAAAAAACCTCAAAATATATATTTTCCATAAATTTGTGTCTTTTCTTGACTTTGCAGGCAAGGGTGCACCATTGAGGTCCAAGGGCGTAGCTCCTGCACTGGAAAAATATGTCACCTTGTAGCTCAATTTTGAAAGTCTTCCCGGTCCCGAAATGAGCTCTGTGATAGTGCGTTGGAAAGATTATCGAGTATAATTTCCAAAAATTCCTTTATTTTTCTATTTTGTGTCCATTTTCCTATCCAAAAACCAAATTTCCCAAGACTTCTCAGGGCGCAGCGCCAACCTTGAAAATAGGGCATAATGGTGCATTTTTGCATGTCTTTGACCCTTTTGGAGGATCAAATCTGCTCCAAATGATCTGAAATGTTGTGTGTGTGATTTACTTGGAAAGATGAACCCAAAAATATAAACCAATCCTTAATAAAGTGCCCCAAAAAAGAGCGCAGCACTAGGGGTGTTGCACCCTTGGCACTTTAAATCAGTCAAAAACCAAAATTTCCAAAAACTTGCCAAAATTTGAAATTGTCTTCCTCATGGTGTTTGGGATGTCTGTAGGGACGCATCATCTAGGATCTCAAGATTTTATTTTCTTTTTTCCTCCTTGAGGGCTTGAATTTTAGCAAGGGCTCTTTTGAGCTTGGCCCTTGCAATTTGATTTTTTAAGGAATAGTGCTTTTCCATTTTCTTCTGAAGGACATGGTCTCTTTGTGTCTTTTCTAGCAGATCCTCCAAGTGTGTATTAGCCCTCTCTAACCAAGGTTCCTGATCATACTCTATCTCCATGGAGAGAAGCTCACTTAGAGTGAGTTGCTCTCCCAATGCTGTTTCTTGCTCCTTCTCCTTGGCTAAGGCCTTCCTCAAGCCCATTGTTCTTGGCCTTCCTCACCACTACCACTATCACCTTTCCTTCACATTTTGATCGCCCTGTTTTGAACAAAAACCTAGGACTGCACAATAAAACCGAGATACAGGGATGAAATATGGCAGTTTTTGGAAGTGAATGATATGGATGGGTGAGTAAGGGTAAGGGTATAGGAATATGAGTGAGAAGAAATACTCAAGGACAATCTCAGCTACTTGTTACAATTCTTCTTTTGCAACAACTTGCATTGTTGGTAAATGAGATAGGGGGGGCATGAAATGTCAATGTTTTGCAGTATAAGGGACTGAGTATTATATTAAGATTTGATGGATGGCCAATCTCAAACCAATGCAACCACCTCAATTTACCCCTGTTTTGACAAATATTTCCTTGTTTGCAGATGAGGGAGGCTTAATCAGTTATTTTAAACATGAAACTCAGGTTTTCACCTTACGGTTTTCAATTTCTCTTAATTTCAAACCATAAAAATGCTATGAGTAACGTAAGGCATCCACTTACCATTTAGCATTGCTTGAAAATCCTTGGTGGCAACCTGAAGATGTTTTTGAGCTGATTTGAGGGTATGCAGATGTAGGAGGCCCTCCTGGCCAAACGCGCAACACCCAGGTCACAAGTGGGTCGGGTCGGGAAAAGGAACAACGCCTTGTGCCAGGCGCGGAGCGCCAAAGTATTTTTACCGAGCCTATCAGGTGAATCAGGTAAACACGCAACGCATTTCCAGGTGCGTAGTGCCACCTCACATGCACGTAGCACCGAAGAAATTTGCACGGGGAAAATTGCCAGGGGTGCAGCGTCCGACTCCAGGCGCACATCGACCTGAAGACGCAACGCCTCTACACTTAGCCAAGTTTTGGTTTGAGAACCTGAAATTCTTCACTCCTGAGCATATGTAACTCTTTTGCATGGGAAAAATGAGTCAAATGAAAAACAAAATGACCCTTTATATGCCTGGGATTTAAATTTAATCTTTTCAAACCCATTTTCTAATGTCTATAACCTTTTTCAGCTCTTTCCCTAATGCTCTTTTGAGCTTTTGCTGTAGGTGACTAAAAACATGGATTTGGATTTTTGTTTGTAGGTTGCTAGACTGGTGATACTTGCTTTTTATTTGACCTTGAAAACTTGAAATATTTTTTTTGACATAGCAGCAAAATTAAAATCGTATTTTCTTCCTCCTTAGGGCTCAATCATCATGTTCTTCATCTTTTGAGAACTGCTACTTTGTAGGTGATGGAAATGATAATTTGAATCTCTTTTCACTGATACTCTCTACTTTATCCTTTTGCAGCTTTTATTTGAGTCAAAAGGTTGGCTTCTCTTGGCTCATTGATGTCCTTTTAACACTTTTGCTGGCAGGTGACTGAGATGGTGAATTTTGACCTTCTTGTTGCTCCTTTTGTCTTGACAAGCTCATTAACACACCTATGGGAATATTTCTCATAGAAAAACCTTTGAAACCCTCTTTGGCCTATAACATGGAATTAAAAATCATTCCCTTTACCTTCTTTGGCCACTTCTGATGTGTAGGTGCCTAAAAAAACTAATTTTACCTTTCTTACTGATACTCCTTATATTCTTGCTCTGTAGGTTTTTCTTGAGTTATTTTGGAAAACTTTGGGATGCTTGCACACATCAACACCTTCACAATCCTTCTTTCTGCTGTCATTATGTAGTTCAACTCATGTTTTCACCTTCTCTAAACATTTTCCCAAATCCCTAGGTGTCTGGAATGCTTGAAAACAATTATCAGTATTGTCTTCTAAGTTCTCTATAGCCCTTTCAAGTTCATTAACTTATGTCCAATTCACCTCACCTTTTTCCCTATTTCTTCTATAATTTCTGAAAAACTTCTCTTCATGTTTGGTTTCTAGTGTACCTCCAGGTTATTTCTACCATTTGTTTCATTGTTTGGCACTTTGTTGGGCCGACAAAACCTTAGTTCTTCTTGAAACAAAACTACTTCCCCTCTCCTTGCTGCAAGGTGTATTATTTTAGTAACATACCATTTACCTTATCAATTTCCTTTGCTAATTGACCTCTTATCACTCCTGCGGAAATGCCATGTACATTTACTTTTGTAGAACTTTAATTTGACAAGGTAGTCTTCTTTGGAGATTTCCTAATCTTTCTCAGATAACCATATGCTGATCTTCTTTTACATCTGAGCCAGCTCCTATCATAGGAAAAGTAATGCTTAAAACATCAATGATGACCTTACAACCTGTGAAAACCTAATGACCTAGTGGGAGGGTTATTTGACCTAGTCTTTGATTCAAAATTGGCTTGGAGCCTTTAAGTATAAAAAAAGATTTTTGAAAAGGTGGTGTATTGAAGATCCAAAATCCAATGTACTTGATTTAGCTAAAGAGCCTACATAGATAGTTTTGAGACCATCAATGCTTGAGGAATCTATTGAACCCTTAGTCAAACTGAGACGGGGGGGTGAATCAATTTAACACATTCATGGAATTTTATAACTTTTTCATTAAAACTTATTTACACCTTCATTTCATGTTCAACTTAATATGTGAGTAGTCTTAAAATGTGAGCAGCAAGTATTAATATAATGTAACAGTTGATTTAATATGAGAGCAGCAAGTATTGAGTAGATGAGATAAACCATATCAACACATAAACATCATGCACAGAGACACCAGATATAAGTGGAAACCCATAAAGGGAGAAAACCACATCTTATTATTGTTGTGATGCAAAGCAAGCTCCAACTCCCTCCCGCCACTGATTTTCTATAGGCACCAACCTATAGGAGGCTCCTACCTCAATTCTGCAAGCTACAACTTTCAAGGAAGCCCCAACTCCCATCAATTTTCTGCAGGAACCAACCTACAGGAGGCTCCAACCTCAGTCAGCTACAACTGAAATTTTATCAAGCTACAACTTGATGTGGAAGCACCAACTCCCATCTATTTTCTGCAGGCACCAACCTACAGGAGGCTCCAACCTTAGTCAGCTACAACTGACATCTATCAAGCTACAACTTGATAGGGAAGCTCCAACTTCCTTACTCTTTCAAAAGGAAAACACTTGCTGATTTACCTTGGATATTAGCTCTGTTCTGTATCATCTTCACTGTTGTGCATCAGTCTTCATATCTGCCTTATATCATTTCTGCATCTTCTCAGACTCACTATCAGCTCCTCCTTCTCTTCTCAGCTCCTCCTTCTTCTCTGCCTCATTGCTTCATTTCTGCATTCTCTAACTTTTCACAACATCTTGTTCTGCTCCTCCTTCTTCTTCTCTTCTCTACCTCAATTCCATACTCAGCATTCTCTATGCTCACTCTCTCTCACCTCTTGCAGCTTTCTTATTTTCTTCAACTCTCCTCAATTCTGCTGCAGACTCTCTTCTTCTCTCACTCTGTTCTTGTCACCCTCTCCTCTTGGATATTACCCTGTTTTATACAAAATAGCTTCATGGTTGTTTGTATTCTACTGGGAATTCGAAATGGACAACCATGTCTCTTTTCCTTCTGCCTTCTCATCTCTTTTATTCGCTAATTCAGAAAACATAACTGTAGGTATCAATTTATCATTACAATGGGATATTTTTTCTCTTCTGGAGACCTGCCAATGCATCATAACAATATAAATCAATTAAAAAATTTACATTTCACCTTTCCGGTTACATAAAATTAATCTCACTCAGCCCATTTTCTGGCCTTTGCTTTTGCTGGTTTTGTCTTTTTCTGCTGTTGTTAAGAGACTGTTCTACATACTCTATTTACTGCTACTCTGTGCACCTACACATGTACACCTGTCAAGTTCATTCCTATGCAAATTCCTGTTCACCATGTTTGTGTATCTGCTGTATACATATAGCTACGTTACAATATATATGACTACTGGTAGTTTAAATAACTGAATGTGGAGGCTTTAATATCGCCATGGTTATAAACCCAATATATGCCCTCTATGCAAGGTTATCTCCTTCTATTATTTCAAGCAATTAATGTTCCTTCTCGACATTATTATTTTGATATTCGAACCTTAGAAACCATAACCCAATGGTTAATCAATCATTGAATCGTTCAATATATGTTCATGGATTTCACACATCGGGCCTGAGGCTTTAACACCTATTGTGTCCTCAACTCTCTTGCTATGATACACTACAACAAATATTTGACTTTAGAATTATATCCCAAGCACTTTTTATATATAACGCAAGTTTATCTCTCGGCATGATAAGAATTTTTTTTAACATATAAACTGTCGCATTCAATATAACAATAAAGAATCATTTTAATACATAAAAAATGCCCTTTCGCGCCCACTTTCCGAGCTTGCATTATCCTCCGATGCCATGCGATCACTCTGATTCGATGCGATGCGATCACTATTTTTGATTGTGATTAGTCACTGTTCACTTTAATATGCCGATGCGATGAATCGCAATTGAATTCTTCTGATTGTGATTGGATGCTTTGTGATGGTTGTGATGTGATTAATCGCAATCACAGCTTTCAATATTATGCTCCGATGTTCTTCCCTTACTCTGATGCGATTGATACCTTTGCGATCGATCCAATGCAATTAATCGCAATCGAATCCTTCAGTAGGGCAGTGCGATGAAAAAAGTGTACCACTCAAATTAAATCTCGGGAACTCAAACAAATATGAATCGTAGTTTATAAGCCCATCGGGTCCGGTTCTTCATCGCAATCGCAATCTTCTAATATATTGCTCCGATGTTCTGCTTATTTTTTCCGATGCGATGGCATATCTTTAAGCCGTACTTCAAATACACATGAGTCACCGTGTATAATGAATCGGGTCTGGAACTCAATCGCAATCGCAATCTTTTGACAACAAGTTCCGCTGCCAACTTTTCTCCGATGCGATTGGGTGGGGGTCCCACCTTATAGAGAGATCCCTCTCTGGATCCAGGAGGGCTAGATCCTGAGATCCCAAAGTGGTTTGATGTTGTCTTGTCATTTGGTATTGCCAAATCTGCCAAATCACAGGAACCACAGCAATCAGTCTATCTGTGTTTTTGAGTTTTGTATTGATCCAGTAGTAAGAGTCTATAATCTATAGTGTGGCTTGTTCCTGCACGAAACTAAGTATGCTTTATATTAAATTTTGAAATGGTGTTGGGAATTGATGTTACCATATGTAGGAATGCTAGATCCATTCCACTGCACCTTTGCAAGCTATTGTACGAGATTTTGGCACCAAAAGATACATTCATTCAGGCTATTGCACTTAGGAACAAAAATAAGGACTAAGAAATCTCAGAGAAGGCATAAAATTTATTTGTTGTCTCGAACAAATTCCATAAGCAGTGCCTGATAATGTGCCAATCCAGTGCCTGATAATTTCATCAGAGGTGTACCTATGGCTGAGAGGGGTTGGCTTGGTGATCCGAGGATTAGTAGAAGGGCCTGGCTGGGCAATACCTAGAGATATAATTGACTAAGTTATACTTAAATTTATAAGCTTTTTTTTTATTAATTTTTTTAAAGAGATCCTTGAATAACCACTCCATTATTCCTGTTCATATGGACTTCCTAAATCTCTTAGAGTTCCTGGTTTCAAAGGGACAAAGGGACTGCCATAACTCCTCACATAATTCTTTAAAGGGTGCTAGCTCTATGGAAGAGAAACTCCCATGCAGGAGGTTGGTGGTTCGATTCCACTATACGCTAACATGAATTTTTCAATGATATTGTAGATTTTTTTAATTAAATATTTTTATATTCATTTATTTTAATTCCAACTATTATTTTTGGAGAGACAAATGAAATTGTCTCGTCAGAGACAATAAATGAAACTGTCTCTAGAGAGACAAAAAC
Organism: Pinus albicaulis; assembly: GCA_034641835.2. Lineage (NCBI taxonomy): Eukaryota > Viridiplantae > Streptophyta > Pinopsida > Pinales > Pinaceae > Pinus > Pinus albicaulis. The sequence continues at coordinate 33,454,087 of CM076578.1, forward strand.
CAAAGTGTAGAGAAAAAAATGAAACTGTCTTTGGAGAGACAAAAATGAAATTGTCTCTGCAGAGACAAAAATGCTTATGTTATATATTGTCTTTATAGAGACAATATTTTAAAACAATTTAATTTTAAGACGATTTGATTTGAGACACCTGCTTAAAGACAATATTTAAGACAATACACAAGTTTTGTTTTGTCTCAAGTTAAGACAATTTACCCAAAAATTATCTTAAATATTCTCTTAAAACCCCCCTTTATGTTGTAGTGATGTTGCTCTGCTTAGCCCTAGCAGGTTTGTGCAATCTTGATATGCATGTTTCTGCTCCTGATCTTCAAAGAAAGTTTCATAAGAACGAGAATAATGAGGAGCAATAATAAGCATATACTGATCGTTAATCCAATGAGTAAAATAAGAACGTCACTGCCATCAAAGTAATATCAATCCCGAGAGCAACGGATTACATACGTTACCACACAATAAGGTTTACGCAATATGGTTTTGAATGTTATTCTCTATAGTAGAGGATTTACAGATATTTTTAAACTATGAAAATTTTAGTGTTAATGGTTGGTTTAGTTTAGTCTTTTAAAGAAATTGCGTTTATGGCACTTTTAGCTTTATGGATAAGAATTTTTTTCAAGAATGTTTTAAGATCTAGATTCGGTAGGTGCATTAATGGTTGGTTTAGTTTACTCTTTTAAAGAAATTGCGTTTATGGCTCTTTCAGCTTTATGGATAAGAATTTGTTTCAAGAATGTTTTAAGATGTATATTGGGTAGATGCATTAGTTTTTCTGTCTTTTAATATATATATATATATATATATATTTTTAAAAATATTTATCTTGTTAAATTTTAAGGATTTATTAGAAGTATTTTTATTAGATAGATTTTGTAACTAGCTTAGAATTTTGTGTTGGTCATTCCGATTGTCTCTTTGGACTGAGAATTGTTAATGAAGGTGCTTCTTTTAGAATCAATCTTTCCATACCATGACCTGGTGCTTCGTTTAGTCCATATAGAGCTTTCTTTAATCTATAGACTAAATGTTTTTTCCCTTTCTCGACAAACCCCTCTGGTTACTCTAAATAAACCTCTTCTTTCAATTCCCCATTTAGGAATGAAGATTTTACATCTAGTTGGTGACACATCCAATGTTTCTTAGTAGCTAAAGAAATCATCATTCTGATAGTGTTTAGTTTAGCTACGGGGGCGAAGGTTTCCTCATAGTCAATACCTTCTTTTTTTGAATACCCCTTTGCTACCAATTTAGCTTTTAATTTATCTATGGTTCCATCTGCATTAATATTGGGTTTATACAACCATTTACATCATATGGTTTGTTTCCCTTCAGGTATTTCAACCAGTTCCAAAGTGTTATTTTTTAGAATAGATTCATATTCCCGTTCCATAGTTGTTTTCCATTCACTACATTGATTTTCTTCTCTATAAATAGAAGGTTCAAGAACATTCATCATACTAGTCATAAAGGCATTTTCCCTATATCTAGCAGGAAATTGGATCTACTTACCCGATCTTCTGAGTGTTGGTGTAGCTTCCAACCCATTCTCAATTTCCTTTGAAGGACTCATCTTGATTGTTGTATCTGAACTTTCTGCTTCTGCCCTTTTCTACTCCTCATGGATGTTACCTGTTTCTTTAATTCCTTCCACCAAGAACGGAATATCCCATTCCTCATTGTTTTTATCAGGTTCATGAGAAACTTGCTCCTGGAATATGGCATGTCTAGTAACAAATATCTTGTGATTAGAGCGATTAAATAATCTATAAGATTTAAATTGTAAACAATACCCTACAAAGGTACATCTGATGGATTTTGAATCAAGTTTTATTTTGTCTTCCTTTGCAATGTGGGAAAATGCTTTATACCCAAACTTAAATATTTTACCACAGGCTTAAATCCATATAATGCTTCAAAAAAAGTTTTAAACTTGAGAGTTCTTATAGGACACCTATTTTTCAAATAAACTACAGTGTTCAATGCTTAAGCCCAAAAACCATTCAGAAGACCCTTACCTTTCAACATGCTCCTACCACATTCCACCAATGTTCTACTCTTCCTTTCTTCTATTCCATTCTACTGAGGATACTTATGGGGTGCTGTCAATTGCTGTAATATTCCATGATTTGTGTAATACTTGGTAAGTTCCTCCTTGTATTCTCCCCCTTGATCAGAGTAGAGAATTTTTATGTGCTTCCATGTTTTCTTTCTTATCATATATTAGAACTGCTTAAAGTATTCAAATGTGTGACTTTTCTTACTCATAAAATATACCCAAGAAAACTTTGTGCAGTCATCAACAAACAATATAGAATATATTTCACCTCCTAATGACCTTTTTTTCATGGTTCCACATAGGTCCATGTGCACTAATTCAATTATATCTCTCTTTTTCTTTTCTACTCGAACATGTAATTCTTCTCTATGCATATTTCCTAATGCATAAGCATCACAATCATTATGCATTTTCTTTAATGTAGGATGATCTCTTACCATTTATGAAGTAACCTCAAATGGTTGTAGTTGATATGACCAAGTCTATGGTGCCATAGCTCTTCTGTAGTAAATCTTGATGTTTTCAAAGCTTGATTTGGTGTTTTCCTCACATCCAATTTATACAGACCTCCTGTTTGAATTCCTGAAGCAATAACCTTCATGCCATCCAAGAAATCTTTAATATAACATTTAGATTTTAAAAATTCTACCTTGAGATCCTCATCTGTAATCATGGATACAGAAATAAGATTCTTTGTTACTCTTGGCACATACATTACATTATGAATATATTTGACATTACAATCAGGTAAAATAACAGAAATTTTCCCACACTCTTTGATCTAATGACTTCTATCATCACCAAGGTAGATTTTTGATCCGTTGTTGATTTATCTAAAATCTTCAAACCATTTCCTGTTTCCCATCATATGTGTGGATGCTCCCGAATACAGGTACCAGATGTCTGCTTCGAGATATTCTTCAAAGTCTGCCATGAACAATCTGAAGTTATGAACATGGTCATCATATGCAAAATGACCTGCATGTCTTTTATGCCTCTTTTTTTCTTCATGAAATTTCTTCTTCATACACTCCTTAGCCATATGAGTGATTTTTCGGCAATAAAAACATTTTATTATAGAGTTGTTTCTATTCAGATACATACCTTGAGCTTGATTCGGTCTTTTCTGTGGATTTCCTTCATTTTGTTGTAAGGGATTTCCTTTCTCTTTGAAGAATTTATTCTTCGCCATTAACACAATATCTACACTCTAGGGTTTTAGAGTCAATCTTCTTTCTTCTTCTTGCATTAATATTCCTATCATTTCTTCAAATTTCAGGATTTTCTCTCTCGCACTTATCCCAGTGATAAATATTTGGTAATCATCAGTCATGCCATTCATGGTAATCATGACCAAATCTACATCTGCTACAATCTCACTAATATCTGTCGATTTGTTCATCAGATCCTTGATCTACGATATGAAAGAAGAAATTGTTTCATTCTCCTCCATATTTAAAAATAGAATATTTCTCTTCAAAAACAAAAGATGATTTTTATTCCTGATCTGATACAAATCCTTCAATACTTTGTAGGTTACGCTTGCTGATTTTCATTCTCTGATATGTAGTATGATGCAGTATTTCATTAACATGTTCAGCAACATCTTTGCTTTGACCTCTCTACTCTCCTAATCTTTAGTTTTTGGGGCTCCCGCTATTGGCTTTGGCTCATCCCCATTTACAATCGTCCAAGCACTCTGTGTTTCTAGCACAGTTTTCATCTTGAATTTCCAATTTGAATAATTGGATCCATCGAGCTTCTTACTCTCATTAAAGCATGATTCGATGATTTGATTATTCATCTTAACGGTTCAAAATTAATTGACATGGAAAAAAATTGATATATCTACCCCAGATCCTTACAGAAAGCAACGTTAGGATACACATCTACCTGATCTGTGATAAATTAAATAGGTTGTTTTGCACGTTGTGCGACAAGCTTTTGAATCCTCTGAAATAGCAAGATCTTCTTTAGATCTCTTCTTTCATCGACGAACTTTCATTAGATCCCTTCATCGTCGACCTGTCACCAGATTTCCTCCTTCACCAGTGGTGTTCAATGGATCAGATATACTTTAGATCTCCTTGGTGCACTTATTGAGCCAATTTCCACGACAACCGCGCTGGAAACAAAACCCAATAAGTCTTCCTCTGATCAACGCCTCTATTCTGCTTAGTTTCACGCCATCGGCACAACTGATACACTAATATACATGACGGTCAGCGCGAATTTTATGCCAAAAACCGCGCTGATCTGCCTAAAGCTTGAGAAAAAAAAGTTCCACTTAGTCATCAGGGGCTTCTCCTCTGCCACCTGGATACTCGCAGGTATCACAGCTCTTTCGTTATGATTCGACCTTGGAGCTCTGATACCATGATAAAAAGTGATGTTTGAATTAAATAAATAAGAAAACCCACTGGTCAGCTCTACAAAGGAGAGTCTGAACTAGGAGATTCTAGCTCTGCAGAATGATCTACATTCTCAATACACTTCAAGCATTATAAAACATACATGGTTTTAGGGAAGTTAGGACCATACCCTAAGAAATATAAACTAATTCCTATCCTAAGGTACCATGAACCAACTCACAATAATATAAGATTCTCCATTATCTTCAACAATATATTGTATTTCTTAATATATGACACTCTTCCCAAGCTACTTCATTAGATTATTGCAAGTTATTGGATTTTTGGAACTACATAGCTTTAATATATCATAACTAAACAGATTGGCTACCAACTCTTCAAGGTTTCTTTCATATCTACTTACTAAAAGGTAGTCTTCTTTCAACTATAGAATATTAGGGTTGGAATCATTCACTAAAAAATAATGACTTAGTTGGTTACAATTTTTGCATCAAATTATTCTCTCAAAATATGTTGCCGTCATTTCTTACAGAACTTAAATATTTTCAAGTTAAAACCTATTGTAAAGACATTTTTTGTCAAAAAAAAAATTATTATAAAAAATAAAATTAATATATAAAAATAACATATTTATATATAAATGATCTTAACATTAATATCTAAAATCTCCATCCATATAAATATATACTTATTGAATGAATCTTTCCTATAAAACAACATGTATTGATATTCATATTAATAAACATTAGTGAGATTTATGTAATGTTTGTCCACAATTATACATAATAAAATAATTAATAAATCCATAATTAAATCCGAGAAACTTAACTTGTTTAAAATATTTAAAAAAGTAATACTTTAAAACATAAAATATTACAAATCCTCATTTTCCATTATATTTTAAAAAGCTGAAAATAATATAATTTTAAGATCTTAAGAATGAAGTTATGTAATGGTTATTAAAACCATAAAACGTTGTAAAAAACAATTTAAACATTTAAGAGGGCAATGGTAAAGTTATCAAAGTTCAATTTATAATATTAATATTATAGAAAGAATTTTTATAAATAATTTTGAAAAGTATAATAATGTAAAATAGAAATACAAAGGTTGATGTATTGTTAAAAAAATAATTAAATTTTTTTTTAAGCTTTTCTATAAGTAAAAGAAATTTTATTAATCAAGAAGAAAAGAGATTATACAGAATCTCCAATGTTATTAGTTTATCATTGGGAAAATTAGACAAGTAAAATTGGAATATGTTGGTATTCCAAACGTTCTCAGATATTTTTAAAATAAAAAAAATGGAAATTGCCTCTAACTTGTTTTAACATCTAAGATCCGATGAATTTTTAGAGCTAAGATGAAAGAACAAAGTATCATAATGGTTGTCAATTTAAAATATTGCCCCATCATATGGAAAGTAACACTTGTTGGAGGTTTTTGAAAACCTAAAGCTAATGTTTTTAAGTTGAGCATAGTAGATTTATGGATAAGATATTCTTCAGAAAAACCTCATAAGTGCCTCATAATTTAGCACTCGTGTTTTTTTATGAATTTTTCTTTCAACTAGTTCTAACAATATCTCTTACTTCACTTCATTATCATTCATTAGAAGCATCACAAAAAGTGATTTAAAACCCCAAGAAGGATTTATATCCCTCTTATATTTCATATTTCTAGTCATTGAACTCCTAATATTTCAGATCTATTTTCCTAATTATCTATCTATATTCTAATTTTGTATGGTTCATCTCTCCTCTCAAAGGTCATTCTCCACACTCTCAATTTCCTCATGGATGTGTGGAGGAACTTGCTCCTAGAAATCGTCAGAAGCAACTCAAGTTGGGTTATAAAGTATAGTTGTGGAAGAAGTTGCCTATGCACCGCAAGACATAGATGAGCGAAGCGTATCTATGTGGTTAAGTTCAGAAGTGTTACCTCAAAGCATGATACAAATTACAAAACTGATCATGAACTAAAAACGATGCATAACATATAATAGACAATATTAAGTGCATTCTACCACAACAGATGAAATTCTTTTATCCAGAAGACTCCAACTGCTCCAAATATAATGTTTTATCAAATGCATTGCAAGCATATAAAATAATATTATTTTTTTTCATAATCCTCTCATGCATTTCCATGTAAACAAGAACTTGTGTTGAGCTCCCAAGTATCCATTCCATGTGATTGGTGATTGTGGAAGCCAATATGTTCTTTCATTGGCATTGAGATCTAATTATATAAAACTATCCATTTGACATAGCCCTCTCATCAATTTCCATGAAAACAAGCGATTGGACTAAGTTCCCCATTATCCATTCCATGTGAGGGAATGATGGTCATAACCAATGTGTAAAGGTCGCTATGTACCAAGACAATCTCACAACGGATATGACAAGTTGTTGTTTCAATGTAGTCACCAAATAATACTTGCCTCAAATCATGAATCAAATCATGCTATGGATAGAACATGCACCTAGAAGAATCCATTTATCCAATTAGATGGAAAAAATTGACCACTCTCATGTGTGGGGATTTTATTCTATCTCACTAAATAAAATAAAAGCTTGAACTTCTAAATTAGAAAATAAAGATTAATAAAAAAATGAAAATAACCATTTCTAATAAAATATGAAATAAAATTTTAAAAATAATATAATTAAGAGAGAGATAGTGCCTAATGGTTAAGAGCATGTGTTTTCTAGTAAGAGGTCATAGATATTTCTATCTTAAAAAATCATAAAATCAAATTGAAAAAAGCAAAGTATTTACACTTCCATTAACGTTGACATTCAAATAATTATACCAAAATGAATATTTTATAAAAGAAATAAATAGATTATTATTATTTTATAATGTTATAATTTTCTTAAAAAAATCATAAAATATTCTCAAGTGACCTTCTAAATAAAGAACTAATACAATAATAAGTCTCTTGTCGCATAAACAAGGGGAGATGGATGAATCACTTTTCTACAAACAAAGAATTCTCATACACCAATTTAGTATCTTACTTTTTTTTTTTTTTAAACTAGAACGGTTATATTATTAAAAAAGAGTGCTGATGTGGCAGAGCCTATGCAGCCAGTATACAAAGATTCTCATTCAGAGCAGCAGTTACATCAAGTTTGCCAAGAGCCTTTTAAGGGATAATGGTTGTGTGCGGAGCTTCAGCATTTAGACTTATCATTCCTTCGTGAAGCAGACTTCTTATGTTGGCCAGTCTATCAGCTTCCTGATTTAGATCTCTGAGAATGTGGAATACTTTCACTGAGGGGATGTCCCTCAGTATTCTGTTAACTCGGGCAAGATGTTTATTGAGCACCGGATTCTTTAGGTTCTTCTTGCTGACTATTGCTTTTATTATCACCTCGGAGTCTCCAAAGACTGCTATTTCACTTGGATTTGCATTTTTGACAATTTGACATGCATTCCATAAACTTAATATTTCTGCTTGATTGTTGGATTTCAGTCCTAAACCCCAGCTGAAATCTTCTTTGGTTCCATTGGGGTGATAGATCACCCCACCAGCACCTGATCTTCCCGGGTTGCCCTTTGAGGCACCATCAAAGAAGACAGCGTGCTTACCTTGAGATTTCCACCATTGGTGAAATCTGTCCTCCGGAATGCGGATCTGCCAATTTTCCATATAGACAGTGCGGAGATTTGTTGAGGAGTTGATCATGCCGGTGAAAGGAGCCAACCACATCCTTTCTTCGGGCCGAAGAGAATGATCCTCTTTGGTCTGTGAGTGTATCAAGGTCTCTAGAAGAAGAGATTTGGCCTGTTCCTCCACTTTAGCAGCTGTCATTTCTTTGTTGTTGAAGATGTTTTCGTTTCTGGCCAGCCAGATTTTCCAGCAAACATATTTGGGTGCAGCTGTCCACACCTTTTGCCATGTGGATTTGCTGACAATGTTGTAGGGGTAAGCAGCATTCCATGAGAGAAACATGGATTCAATCGTGCAGTGAGTGGGAATGAGCACATTCAGGCCGGCAAGAAAGAGATGCCAAACCTCCTTCGCGAAGTCACACTCCAGGAAGAGATGACCTGTAGTTTCCAGCGCTGCTTTACAATGAGCACAGCGGTGGGGGCCTGCAATATTCCTCTTGCAAAGATTTTCTCCTGTCAAGATTTTGTTTTGAAACAGAATCCAAAAGAAAAATTTTATTTTGGGAATGCTGAGATTGTCCCAAATTAATTTCCAAACAGCCCCAGGATGAGTCGGATCTTTCCTACTTTGAAGTTGAAGGTATCCAAGCTTTGCTGTATAGGCCCCAGTTTTCCCCCAGCCCCAATGGTCTGCATCATCTAAGTGCACTGGGGCATAGTCAGTGATAGCTCTTTTAAAAAGAGCGAGCTGTGAGTGTAAGTGCGCAGGTGGCATGGGGATGTTCCATTGAGTCCAGTTGCCATTGGTGTCCCAGACAGAGATATCAATCAGTTTCCTTATTCCTTGCGCTTTGAGCCAATCTCTGAGGTCTACAAAATCGTTGGATTCATTAAGAGGAGGGTGGCCCAGAATGCTGTCTCTCCAAATCCTGGTATTTTCCCCATTTCCTGGCACTCTGTATAATTGTGAAATGAAAAAAGGAATACCTCTGTTGCAGAGTTTCCACACTTGCGAAGCTTTTGAGAGATTGTCGGCTGTGTATCGGGACAGAGGTCGGTTCTGCAGGTATTTAATTCTGAAGATTTGGCTGACCGGGTGTTGAGGATTCGTGGTTAACTGCCACAGAAGTTTGCCACCCAGTGCAAGATTTGCGTTCTGGGGGTCTCGTATCTGCAAACCTCCTTCCAGAATGGGCCGTCTCACGGTATCCCAATTGATCAGATGAAATTTGCTTTGGTTGCCACGGCCTCCTTTCCACAAGAAATTCCGAATGAGCCGAGCAATCTGGTCTGAGATGGCTTTGGGGGCGAGCATCAGTGCTGCCTGGTAAGTGGGTAACGCAGAAAGAACCGCCTTGACAAGAATTAGTTTTCCCCCCGTGGAGAGCCAGAAACCTCCCCACGCATTAATTTTCTTCTTGAACTTCGCTATGACATCTTCCCAGAGTTGGTTTCGATTGGATCTAAGCGTGATTGGCAATCCCAGATACTTCAGCTTGTCCCATTCAGCAAAGCCAATGAAGCCCAGATCGTTGGCAATTTTGTTAATGGTGAATTGATCGGTGTTCCAGCCATAAACAACACTTTTCTTCTCACTGATTAGCGCTCCGGATATACTGCAGAACTTCTGGAGAGTATTTCTGAAGGAGCTTGCCACTCTGACAGATGCGCCCCCAAGCAGAATCGAGTCGTCAGCAAATAAGGCATGATTCACTGGTTCAATGCCATTTGCGATTCTTATTCCGGGGCTGCTACCATTGCTTTTGTCTTTGGTGAGTTTTCTGCTTAATGAGTCCGCCATGAGAATATATAGGAAGGGGGAGAGAGGGCAGCCCTGTCTCAGCCCTCTGGTGGCCAGAAAGAAGCTCGCCGGTCTGCCATTAATCAATGGGGCAATCCAGGTCTTTTCTATGCAGGCTTTGATCAAATTTATGAACTCTTTACGAAACCCAAAGGCAGAGAGCACCCTGTACAAGAAGGATCTGTTAACTCTGTCAAAAGCATTACACATATCTAGTTTAATGAGCATACCTTGTTCTTTGCGGGCATGACTGGAGTGCAGAGCTTCTTGGACTTGAATGACATTGTCCAGAATATGACGACCTTGCACGAATCCACCTTGAGCTGGAGAGATCAGCTTTTGCAAGAGAGGTTTAAGCCTATTTGCCAGGAGTTTGGCCATAATCTTATAGGAGGCATTACATAGAGAGATTGGCCTATATCTATCAAAAGATCCAGGGTTTGCTTCCTTGGGTATTAGGGCAAGGAATGTGGAATTGATTCCCCCACCCACCTTTGCCTTTCTCAAGATCCCTTGGATCATTTTAAGCAAATCGAATTTAATTAGCTCCCAGCAAATTTTGTAAAAATGTATTGAGAATCCGTCGGGGCCAGGAGCTTTATCCGGCTCCATTGACCACACAATCTTGTGGATTTCTTCCTCCGAGGCTGGGGTCAAAAGGCAGTTGTTGTCTTCAGGGTTGACCAACTTCGGAATACTTGAAAGGAATTCGATAATGTCTTCCTCACTCCCGTTTCCTTCAGCAGTGAGTAGATTCTGGAAGTGTCCCTTTGCTGCGGCCTTGATTTGCTCGAATCCCTTGCAGACCTGACCATTTGCTAAAGTAATTTCATTGATATGATTTTTTGAAAGTCTGGCCCTGTACTGCTTATGGAAGTACGCAGTGTTTCTGTCTCCAGCTTTTAACCAAAGGCTGCGAGACTTCAACCGCCAATACTGCTCTTCATTTCTGAAAGAGTGATAAACTCTCCTTTGCTCATTGTTTTCTGCTAGTAGATCTGTTGGAGAAATGTCTTTTTTTTCCATATCAAATTGCAATTCTTCCAGCTGTAGGACAGCCTCTTTTCTCTGGGAAGTGGGCGTTTTATTGGCTTTTTTAATCCAGTCTTTTAGTGCCCTTTTTGTGCCCTTTATCTTCTGCTCCCATACGTAGCTAGGAGAGCCCGTGATCTCTGTAGTCCAGGCAGCTTGTACTGTTTCGTGGAATCCTTCTATTCCTGCCCAAAGAGGGTTAAACCGGAAGGGCAGTGGGCCTAGGTCTTCTTCCTCTTTAATGCACAAAGAAATTGGTTTATGATCAGATGTTAGTTTTGGTAGAATCTTAGATAGCACAATTCTGTTGTCCAGCATAATGGTGCTACTGAAAAGGAACCTGTCCAATCTAGCTGAGATGTGGTCTCTCCCTGTCCTATTATTGGTCCAGGTATAAGCACCTTTGACAGGCTTGAAGTCAATGAGGTCCCATTGTGTAATAAGGTCTTCGACAATGGGAAGGAAGGGGTCCCTTGTAGAGCTCCCACCTCTCTTCTCATTCGGATCCAGCACAATGTTCAGATCCCCACCTAAAATTAAGTTTTGCAGTTGGTGAAGCTCTAGAAAGGCTGAGAGTGACTTCCAGCACTCTTTCTTTTCCTCATAATGTACTGGAACATATAAGTTGATCAGTGCCAGAACTGTGTTGCTTGCCTTGTGTCTAAGTTCAGTAAAGATCCAATGTTGAGATTCATGGGTTCTTTCTAGTGAAAAAAGATTTTGTGACCAGAAGGTGCCTATTCCCCCTGCTGTTCCTCTTGCACTGATTGTCTTTCCTGAGTCAAATTTCCACTTGTTGTTACTTATGTTCAGGAGATGCTCCCCCTCTATTTTTGTCTCTTGAAGCATTAGGACGTCTACGGATTCCGTTTTCAGTAGGTCTTTGATAGCTTCTGCTTTGTTGGGATTCCCCAAACCCCTACAGTTCCAAGAGACTATCTGCATCATTTAAGACTGGAGGAGATAGGTCCACCCCCCTTGGGGGTCCTTAGTCTGGTGTTCCTTCCTAGAGTCATCTCAATGGTGGACTGGCTGCCTAGGGTTTTTTGCCTTTCGGATTCCTCTTCCCTAGTTTCTCTATTTGATTTCCTACCAGCTCTCTTGGATGGCCTTTCAAAGGTCTCATCATCCGAGGATCCCATAGTTTCTGTGTTCTTCTTTTTAGACTTTATAATATCTGCATAAGAAGGGGAGGAGGTGTTACCTTGAGATGGGATTAAGATAATACCTGCTTCTGGAGCTGTGTTGTTATTCGGCGGGGATGATCCATCCGTCTCTGCTTCTGGAGGGTCTGGCTGTGGGGTTAGAGATTCAAAGGGATTCTTGTCTGCTTCTATACTGGCTTTGTCCTTGCTTCCTGCTGCTTGGTTTTCTACATTTTCTTGTCCAGCTTTGTTCTCCGCTCCTTTGCCCTTGTTTTTGTTATTTTGTCGGGTGTTTGTTGTCTTCTTGGCTTGGTTCCAATGCTCGCCTTTTTCTTTCTCTGCTAGCTCTTCATTTTTTTTTTTGCAATACCTGGCAAAGTGCCCGTGTTCATGGCAATGTCTGCACTTGAAAGGTAGCTGTTCGTAGTCAAGCTCCTGAATATGGGACCAGTTTGCTACCGTGAGGTTGATGGCTTCAGGCAGCCCGACTTCAAGATCAACTTCGACACAAATGCGAGCGCAGGAATACTGATCCTTCCTTGGCGCCTGATCAATGTACTTCCCTAGGGCGTTGCCAATCGACTGCAGAGATCTCTGGTTCCAGCAGTGGAGGGGAAGGTGGGGGAGTCTCACCCATACTGGCACTGCCGTGGGCACATCTTGAGCGGGGTCGAAGTCTGGCGACCACTTGTTCAGATAGAGACCTCGAGGGCCCATAAAGTATGGCCCGTTTCGGAAGATCAGACTTCTGTCTTCCACATTATCAAAGACGAAGACAAAGAAGCCTTTCCCCACGAAATGACTCTTGATGTTCTCCTTTACCAAGGGAATCCAGTTCCTATTAACCCAGTCTTCGACAGCCTTCGGGGAGGGCCAAAGCCCGGTGAACTGGCCAATGAGGCCCCTCTCTGCCAGATTTAGGGCAGATCTGCATGTTTCCTCCACGGGCAAAGAAACCGTGGGAATACTGGCCAGGATTGACTTTTAAATAAATATAGTGCGTACACAATAATTTAAAATTTTTATCAATTTTTTACAAACTAATAATTCAAGCATCGTCACTTACGGAATAAATGATTTAACTTAATTTATTATATTGAATTGTATATTAATTCATTAGGATCGACTTTTAAATATGCTGCCCTTAAATATAGCGAGTACACAATTCACGATTGCACTAAATTTGTCAACAGCTTTCCTATGCTCAATGGGAAGCAAACCCTTCCAAGGGAAGTAGGTATTAGAGAAACAATGGTTAAATGCGAAATGGTTGAGGGCGGCTATGGTTCGGAAGAGGTGAATTCAATAGTTTGGTAAGCTGGTTTTTAAGGCTGTTGCTTCTTGGATCAATTGATTTTCGGTTTGTATCTCAGGAAAAAAATCAATACGCTGCAGAAGGATATCGATGGATAGCGAAGCAGAAGAAATCGTTATTTCGAGCAAGCCTAGATTCCTGCAGAAACGGGAGAAGAGGGCGAATCCTTATTCCACCGAAGGGCGTGACAAGTTCGAGAGACTCTGTTCCGAGCTCTCTACCTAAAGAGAATATTTTGCGAAGGAGTTTGGTGTGCCAGAGGCCCTGGTCAGGTTCGTGGATTCGAGTGAGGGATGGAAACCGGTTGTTCTGGGAGGAAGAAACGGAAACGGAAAGAAAAACAACGGCGAGGGTGCTGCTAGCGTTTCGAGCGTGGGACATGCCGAAAAAGAAAAACAACAGCGAGGGTGCTGCTACGGTTTCGATTCTGGGACATGCCGAGAAAAGTAGTGAAGTCAATCATGAGCTCTAAAGCTAGAAAATTGAGAGGAGTGGTGTGTAAGAATAAGCGGCAGAGTGTTAGACCTGCTAGACGTGTAGATGGCTTTGGTAGCTTCTTCAGGAGGACGTGTTATCATATAATTATGATAGAGATCTTCTGTATGTTTTTTTTAATGGGTTGAATTCATTATTTAAGTTTTTAAAAATAATATTAATTCCATTTTTATGGAAAATTAAGTTCTTTTTGCTATGTAATGTCTTTTTTATATGACTTTTGTGCACCACAAAGTTTAGAGTTGTGATTACAGGACTAAGAACAAAAAAACATAATCATTGTTGGTTTAAAAGATAAAAATTTACTATGTGATTGTATATGGGGATATATTCTTCAAGGTTTCATTTATATCCACTTATTAAAAGGTAGTTTCATTCAACCATAGAAAATTAGGGTTATAATTATTGACTAAAAAATCCACTTAGTAAAAGGTAGACTTCATTCAACCATAAAAGATTGTATATGGGGATATATTCTTCCAGTTTCTTTTATATCCATCTATTAAAAGGTAGTTTCATTCAACCATAGAAGATTAGGGTTGTAAATTTTTTTATCAAATTAAAATAAAATAAATCTTTTGGGAAATCACATGAGAGATTTTAGAACCTATGCTTTTGGAAGTACTAAATGTAGTTCATCATCAAGATAATGAAGACTGGCTCATCAGACTATATATATATATATATATATATATATATATATATATATATATATATATTATGCAGAGAAAAGAAACCGTCAAAAACTATGAAAAATAGACATTAAAAAGGGTCAAAAATGAAAATGACAATAAATAAATAAACAAATAAAATTAAAAATTATTTAGTCCAAATTAATATTAAAACTAACAAAATAGTCACTATAAAATAAATCAAAAATAAAATATAAAACTCAAAAGAATAAGTCAATAAAAGTAAAATTAAAAATAATAAATTAAATATTTGTATGGAAGAATAGGGAGCCATTGCTAGGGTGGAGCATTTTCATCACCGTAAATTTAGGGAAGCTATTGAGATTGAGAAAAGGCCCAGTAAGTTGAACAGGGATGACTGGTGGAATGTTAGCAGTTGTTGGATTCCATTTCTTTACTCTTAGTAGTAGCCCTGCCTCCTTTGTTTTCCTCTCCTTTGGTTTCCCCATGTTTTTTGCTTCATATGTGTTTGATGTTTGATGTTCCCTTATTTATTTTATTCTTTAAATATTATTTCTATTGCTCACATAGTTTTAGATTTTTATTTTTTATTTTATATATATATATATATATATATATATATATATATATGATTTTATTTTATTTTGATTTTATTTACTTAATCTTTAATTTAATTTTATTTTATTGTTATTTGTTATTTGACTTTTTTTGTATTTTAATTTTATTAATTTAGGAGGGGATTTATTTCGTTCATTTATGTATTAGTTAATTTCATTTTCTACCATGTTGAACATCTATATTTTCCATAGATTTTGACCTCGCTTCCATTTATTTATTTATATTATTTTCTTTTTCTTTTTTAAGAGTTAATTTATTTATCTATTTTGTTGTTTATGTACTTTATTTTAATTTTAATTTTATTGACTTATTCTTTTTAGTTTAATATTTTATTTTTGAATTATTTTATAATGACTATTTTGTTACTTTTAATTTTAATTTGGACTAAATAATTTTTAATTTTTATTTGTTTATTTGTTACATTCAGTAGTTCTAAACATGTTGGTTCTAAAATCTCTGATGTGCTTTCTGGGAAGATTTATTTTATTTTAATATGATATGGATCACAGAATTTTACACTCTCAAACTTTTATCAAGTTTGTTTTTTTTATAAAAAGTAAAAGTAATAGGGGAAAATAACATATTTATATATAAATCTTCTTAATATTAATATTTAATATTGAATGAATCTTTGCTGTAAAACAACATGTATTAATATTAAAAGAGAAAATTGAAATTAGTGAGTTCTATGTAATCTTTGTGCACAATTATAAATAATAAAATAATACAACAATTGATAAATCCATAATTATACTAGAAACTTAGCTTGTATAAAATTCTTAAAAAACATAATACTTTAAAAGGGAAAATATTACAAATCTTCATCTTCCATTATATAGATATAGAGGAAAAGGGATTGTGAAGAAAGGAGAATAAAATACCAAAATTAATTAATCCAAAGGTCTTACATAAAAGTGAAAAAAAGTTTTCAAGCAATTTTGTTGTTGAATCCTTTCAAGGATATGCTCTCATCTAAAGCTTCTGCTTCTCCTGTTGTGATTATTTGAATTTTCCACATGGTTTTGTTGTTGAATCCTTTGGAGGATATGTGTTAGAAAGGAGCAGCACCATAATTATCATTAAGGAAAAAGGAGGAGATCAGGATCAGCTAGAGTATAAAGGAGCTATAAGGTAAATAAGGCAAAAGTACAGTGGAGGAGAAGAAAAGAGGAAGGGGAGCAGAAAAGTGCCAATGGAGAAGCATTAGAGGCAAAATAGTAAGGCAGAGGAGCAAAAAAAAGGGATGGATCAACACCAAAATTATCATTAAGGCAAAGGAGTAGAGAGGAGCAGTAAAAAGGCAAGGACAAGCATTAAAAGTTTTATCAAGGAGCAAAGGCAGCAAAGGCAGCAAGTTTGGGTCGAGTCGTGAATGTGCTAAGACAAGTAATTAACGTGTTTAAATAGTGGAGAAAGTTGAGAACGCAAGGGCAGAGTCAGGCTAGTTTGTGTTCAGAACGATGCACGAAGGTGTGTGCAGCATGTGGAGTTATGCGAGCAGAGTCAGGTAAATTTCCAGAAAACATATTTAGAACAGTGTTCGGTGGGGATATCAGAAATCGAAATCGCAACAGAAGGCCTGATCTCATATCAAAAATCGCAGCAGAAGGAGTATCGCAAAACAAAAGAGACAAAAAAATAGCGAAATTCGAAGTGTGGGAGATGACGCCGAAACATGACATGGCGATGACATAGTAGTGATGCAGTGATGAAATGGAACTGACATGGAAAGGTCATGTTGCACGATGATGTGGAGATGACATGGACCTGACCCACATGTCACACATTGCAAGCTCAGGAGGATAAGGGCTCAAGAATCATGTTAAAATGCCGAAGTGTGAAATGCGATAAGAGTACCAGATTCGATGTAGTTTCAAATAAAATGTCTAAAGGATTTCAAATCCAGAGGTATAAGGTTTCCCTTTGAGAAATCACATCGGGGTTTGGAAGAGCTATGCATAACAAGAAACACATGAGAACGCCAAAGTGAAAAGTGAGATAATGAAGTGGACACGATGCAGGTCAACGCTAAAACCTAAAGGATTTCATGTCCAGGAGTATGGATTTTCCCTTTCTTAAATCGCATGAGAGAGAAAAGAAGGATTATAACGTAAAAAAAAGGAAACACCGAAATGTGATAAGTGATTGGATGCGATATCGTATAGAGGTAAATATTAATATATTTGTGGTCTAGGTTTAATGTCGTTACACTTGTTTACAAAGAAGTAGAGTTGAATGGAGATTTGACTCGGGTGTACAAAAAGGAAAGCCTGAACACAAGAAAATATTCAGGTAAGTAAAAAGACTCGACCCCGTGCAGAACACTGTTGTATGTGGTTACAGCAGTGAGTTAAAAGAAAAGGTTAAATGCAAGAGGAAATAATCGGGCAAGTGACCTGATACTTGTGCAAGGTTAGTGCAGTTGTTTAACAACAAAGTCTGAATGTAACAAAAGAATACTTGGGTAAGTGACCTGACACAGAGCAACGGAGTAGGTGAAGGCTGAACACTGCAGGCATGAGCAGATGAGGTAGAGTCGCAAAAAACAAGCATATGGTGGCAGTGTCGGAAACGCAACAGCTCGGTCGAGTCGGGCCAAAAATATTGTTATCCAAAACTGTGTTGAATGTAACAGCAAAAACAGAAAAGACTCGGACAGCTGCAGAAAAGAAAAATTCATAGTAAGGAAGGAGATAAGAGGATTGAGTGAATATTGTTTTAAATGTAAATGTATTAATTAAATTTTTATTGTCTGTGATGCAAAGGAAAGTCTCCATAGGCATAGGAAAAACTCCATGAGTGTTGTAATTATTATTTCTGATGTAATAACCTGAACTAAAGAATGAGGAATCAAATGGGTGGAAGACATAGGGTCAAGCATGTTCACTTCATATTCCCTGTAGAATGAAAACAATCACAGAGTTATTTGTATAAGAGATGCAATATTAGTGTGGATAGATAGGTTAGAAAGCTGCAGAATGAAAGAGAGCAATAGAATGTAAGAGAGTTGCAGAAGGTTAGAGAGCAGAAGAATCATAGAAATATGATAGAGATGTTGCACACATCAGGAGTTGATATGAAGCAGAAATGAAGGCAGAAAAGTTAATAGTGAAGGAGGAGGATAACATGGCTCATATCTAGGTAAATCAGCATATGGTTTCTATTGTAGTGTGAGGGAGTTGGAGCTTCCATATCAATTTGTAGCTTTATAGGTGTCCAGTTGGAGCTGGTTGAGGTAGGAGCCTCCTGTGGGTTATAGCCTGCAAAAAAATCATGGGAGTTAGTGCTTCCATTTCAAGTTGCAGCTTGATAAAATTCAAGTTGGAGATTGGTGAGGTAGGAGCCTCCTGTAGGTTGTATCCTATAAAAAATTTATGGGAGTTGGAGCTTCCTTGCAAGTTGTAGCTTGTATAAACAGAGGTAGTAGCCTCGTTTAGGTAGGTGCTTGCAGAAAATCAATTATGAGAGGGTGTAGGAGCTTGTGTTTGCATCACGATAATAATATGATGTGTTTTTCTCCCTTATGGGTTTCCACTTATATTTGGTGTTTATGTGCTTGATTATTATGTTTTGATGTGATGTTTTAATCTTCTTAATTATTTGTTGTCCACACATTGAGTTTTTTGATTCATTATGTATTAATCTACTTATAAAATGATGTAGTTAATGGTTGTAAAGAAAATAGTTTTAAATGTCCATGAATGTACTAAATTGATTCAACCCCCCCTCCCCCCCTCTTAGTTTAGGTAAGGGTTCATCAATTGGTATAAGAGATAGTTTCTTCAGTATCAGTCTGATAAGAAATGAAGAAGACAGAAGTTTGGACAAACACACGGGAGCTCACAGGTGCAGATCACCAGGAGCTCCCACCAGCAAATGCATTCGCTTGGAGTTATTCATTAAGCATCAAGAATTAAATAGATACATAGGAAAAACAGATTCCTAATTAATAGGAACTAAATGTCAAATAAAGAGCAAATCATAACTACGTAACATATTCTCCATTAATTTCTAACACCCCCCCTTAATGGAGAAAGGGATTTTTAAACACACCTAAAGTATCCCTAAACAAATCAAACTTCAGTCTTCCTAGTGGCTTAGTGGATATATCAGCCATGTTATCACAAGAATTACAATATTCTACAGAAATATCTTTGGACTGCACTTTCTCCCTAACAAAATGAAAATGAGTGTCTATTTGCTTAGTGTTTTTATGAAACACGGGATTGTAAGCCAGTTTGATGGAACTCTGATTGTCGCAATTGATGATCGTAGCTTCTGTCTGTTCTTCCCCTGCATCTTGGAGAAGTCTATGCAACCAAACTGCCTCACATGTCGTTGCACACATAGCTTGATATTCTGCTTCTGCCGAGGATAAAGCAAAAATATGATGCTTCTTGCTGCACCAAGAGATGACCCCGGAACCAATGTTGAAGGCGTAACCTGTAATTGATCTTCTGTCATCTAGATTTCCCGCCCAATCAGAGTCTGTAAAACCTATCAACTTAACATCAAATGAGTCAGAATACAAAATACCAAAATCTGATGTTCCTTGCATATACCTTAATACTCCTTTCGCTGCACTCCAATGACTGTCATGGGGTTGAGTCATAAGCTGACTCAAAACACTCACTGCACAGGCTAAGTCAGGTCTTGTTGTAGTCAAATAAATAAGACTACCAACCATCTGTCTGTACAATGTTGCATCTGCATATTTCGAACCATCATCCATCTAAATTTTTCTATTCTGTTGTAAAGGTATGCATGAAGGCTTACACTCATCCATCTTAAACCTGGATAACAGACTCTTTGCATACTTACCCTGGGACAAAAATTTTTGACTTGAATCTCTCCAAACTTCTAGACCCAAACAGTATTGCATTTCCCCAAGGTCCTTCATCTCAAATTTCTGTGATAATTGCTGCTTGATTTCTTCAATGAGATTGTCTGCACTTCTTGTTATTATCAAATCATCTACATACAAAGAAATCACCACTATCTGCCCTTCATTATTAAACATGGTATATAAATTGGGATCATTTTTGCTTCTTTCATAACCATTCATGAGGAAAAAAGAATCAATTTTTTCATACCAGGATCTAGGTGCCTGCTTTAAACCATATAAAGATTTCTTTAATCTACACACTAGATGTTCTTCTCCCTTCTTAACAAATCCTTCAGGCTGTACTAAGTATACTTCTTCTTTTAAATCACCGTTTAAGAAAGCAGACTTAACATCTAATTTATGTATTTTCCAATGATGTTTAGTGGCTAAAGCAATGATCATTCTGATGGTGTTTAATTTTGCAACAGGGGAAAATGTCTCCTCAAAATCAATACCTTCTATTTGGGAATATCCCTTTGCCACCAACCTTGCTTTATGTTTATCAATAGACCCATCTGCTCTAAATTTCAACTTAAATAACCATTTGCAACCTATGGGTTGTTTATCATCAGGAAGTTTTACTAGATCCCAAGTATTGTTCTTAATGATGGATTCATATTCCTCATTCATTGCTTTCTTCCATTCAAGACTTTTACTAGCTTCATAAAAGTTAGAAGGTTCTGCAATGTTTAACATACCATTCATAAGCGCACAATCCCTATATCGAGATGGTAACTGTCTTGGCCTGCTTGATCTTCTGAGTGGTGGGGGTTCAATTATTTTTCTTATTTCTTCCCTTTGTGGACTGAACTCCACATTATCCTACTACTGTTGTACCTTCTGTTGTTCTTGCTTCTGTTCCTGCTTCTGTTCCTGCTGCTGACTGACTCCTATTTCAGTATCCTCTTCTGAGAGTAAGGGCACATGCCATTCTTCATTGTTTTGGATAGGATTTCCATCATCAATATGTTCATGCAATAATACATCTCTACTGACAAACACCTTGTGAGTAGCAGGGTCAAACAATTTATAAGCCTTATACTCACTGCAGTATCCAATGAACGTGCATTTAATGGCCTTTGAATCTAACTTCTTCCTATTCTCTTTAGGAACCTGTGCAAAATATTTACAGCCAAATACTCTTAGATGACTTACTGCAGGCTTGAAGCCAAACAATGCTTCAAAAGGAGTTTTATACTCAAGACTTTTAGTAGGACTCCTATTCTTTAAATATACCGCAGTATTAATAGCTTCTTCCCAAAAACCATTGGTTAGATTCTTACCTTTCAACATACTGCGAGCACACTCCACTAGTGTTCTCTTTTTCCTCTCAGCAACTCCATTCTGTTGAGGAGTGTAAGGTGTTGTGAATTGCTGCTGTATCCCATGCTCGTTGCAATATTTAATGAAGACTCCTTTCTTAAATTCTCCCCCTTGATCTGATCGAAGAATCCTGATGAAATTTCCTGTTTGCTTCTCAATCATGTTTCTAAATTGCTTGAAATATTCAAAAGCATGACTTTTCTGTTTAAGAAAATACACCCATGTGAATCTTGTACATTCATCAACAAAAATTAGAAAATAATAGGCCCCCCCTAACGACCTTGTCTGCATCGGGCCACATAAGTCAGTATGTACAAGTTCGAGTATATCCCTCTGTTTTCTATCTTTAATGACAGGAAATTCATCTCTATGTTGTTTACCAAACGCACGTGCCTCACAATCAATATGCAACTTTTTCAAAACAGGAAGACCCTCTACCATACCTTTGTTTTGGAGCAGAAGTAGATCACCAAAATTAATATGCCCAAGTCGCTGATGCCACAAATTTTCAGCAGACTTATTTGACAACATCAAGGCTTGCTGAGGCGTACTTTTCACATCCAATTTGTAGATTCCTCCTATGTGAATACCTGTAGCAATGGGCTTCATCTGATCCAACAAATCTTTAATAATGCAATGAGATTTAAAAAATTCTATCTTGAGGTCCTGATCTGTAATCTTGGACACAGAAATCAGGTTCTTCTTAATGCCAGGAACATACCACACATCAGATATATTCCTGATCTTACCATCAGGCAGTGTAACAAGGACATCTCCATGTCCCTTGATCTCGTACCCACTATTATCTCCAAGATATACTTTTACTCCAGAGTTGGATTCTTTAAAATTTCTGAACCATTTCTTTTTTCCTGACATATGCGAGGAGGCTCCAGAATCCACGAACCAAATATCTGATTCATCCTCCTCAGTAGCAGTGTCAGCCTCGGCCATAAATAGTCTAACATCCAGATTCTGATCTGGGTCTGTATCTGCATCTGCATCCGCCAAATGACCTGCATGCCTTCTCTGATTGTACCTCTCTTGATTTGCCTTCTTCTTGCGACAAAATTTAGCAATATGGCCTATCTTACCACAACAAAAACATTCAAGAGCAGATTCATTTCTATACGAGGTCATACCTTGTGGTGTCATTTTTGATTTGTTGCCCCTCCTCTGATCAGCCATCGCTCTCCCTTTTGGCTTGAACTTTGTTATCAATGCAAGATCTGGATCTTGAGGCTTGAGAGACGACCTCCTTTCCTCTTCATGTAGAAAAATTCCAGTAAGCTCTTCAAAACACGGAGGCTTTTCCCTTGCATTCAATCCAGTTATAAACATCTGATAGTCATCTGTCATACCGTTCATGGTGATTGTCACCAGATCATCATTTTCCACAGTTTGACCGATATGAGATAGTTTATCTTTAACTTCCTTTATCCAGGATAAGAATGACGAAACAGACTCATTCTCCTCCATCTTGATTGAGAGGATATTCTTTCTAAGGAACAAGGTTTGGCTAGTATTCTTAATTTCATACATGTCTTTGAGAGTTGTCCAGATCTCATTCGCTGTCTTGCAATCCCGAATATGAGGGATGATGAAATATTTAACTGACAATTTTAGTAGAACCTTTGCCTTCAGCTCCCTTTTCTCCCATTCTTGAATTGTTGCATTCGTTCCACCATTTGCAACAGTCGGCTTACCTTCATCGCCGATGACAATGCTATAGGTATTCTGACCCTCAAGCAAAGTTTGAAGTTTAAATTTCCAATTTGTGTAATTGGAACCATCCAACTTGTTGCTTTCATTTAAGTAATCTGCCATTTGAGAATTCATCTTGGAGAAAAAAAAAACAGGCTACCCTGGCAAAAAAAAAAAGAACAACTCTCGATTATCACAACAAATTGAATATGGTTGTGAATTACAATAGTTGTGAAATACAAATTATGAATAAAGCAGCAGATCACTAATTATTAACTTAAGAAATTTATTTCAGTGAAAACGTTGATATCACTCTGCATAGACTACATGCCAAACTGTTTGCAAAAAAAAATATGCTAATTAAGACAGCCAATGTCAACTAAGTTGCCGTTGACAATCATGTGTCTCCTGCTATGGATTGTGACATTCTTTGACATCATGCTCACTATGAACTCGGTATGGGGGAAGGTTTGATCGAGTTTTGTCAAGACGTGTTGTTTGACGGCACATATGATATTTGTCATATATTATGTGGACAACTCTCCTGCGCCCATCTCAGAGACTCCTCCCGTGAAAGGCCTCTTTGATCCTCTCAATTCCTCTCTAGGGAAAGGGTCGTTCAATATCACTCGAAGGAGCGCTGAAAGTGCAGAAAATGCCACTGTAGCTTCCTATCAGTCAACGGACCTGGGTTATGCCGTCATCGAATGTCCAAATGTGATTCCCAATATAAATCCAGAGAAAGGAGAAGGAATTGTGCAGCGTTAAAAACCTTTCCAGCGATTGCAATTCTTAACAAGAATGTCAACAATTGCAGCGACCGCACAATTTAGACAAACTGGAATGATAGGCAGGCAGACTCACAATTTAAACAGGCTCATGGCCTTGACAATCTACTGCAGGAACAAAAACACAACCCGCCTTCACGGCCTTGAAAAATCTGCTTTATGCAGAACTAAATTACGTTATGCAGGACTGGAGAAAATTATGTTAGGCAAGACTAAAATTCTTTTCCGCATACCAGGTGAACAACACAGGAATCAATCGATCTAGAAAGGAGCGCAACATAGAAAATCCACCCCGTCGTTTTTCCTCGACATGATATTGGAGACCACACCATTCACGCAGCAATCTCAGAATGAAAACTTGCCTTCATCCCAAAATGCCTCCAGCGCTCACCGGTGAATCTGGAGGCTTATTCTAAATTTCGCATCCCATCAACGCATTCTCAATGTCGGCTCGACTGCTTTACCCAGTAGCCTGTATGCACACCACAAAAAAAAATGCCTTCACAGCTTTTGTAAAAACGCCCTCACGGCCTTCACACTTAGCCTCTCTCATCTCTCCCTGAGCTCTGATACCATGATAAGAAATGCAGAAGACAGAAGTTTGGACAAACACACGGGAGCTCACAGGTGCAGATCACCAGGAGCTCCCACCAGCAAATGCATTCGATTGGAGTTCTTCATTAAGCATCAAGAATTAAATAGATACATAGGCAAAACATATTCCTAATTAATAGGAACTGAATGTCAAATAAAGAGAAAATCATAACTACGTAACCTATTCTCCATTAATTTCTAACATAACAACTCAAAGGAGGTCCTAAGTCCGCAATATGGCTATTCAAGAAGGATGCTTTACAAATAAATCCCCTCTATTTACTGGCACAAATTATGCCTTCTCGAAAGAAGAATGAGGTCATACTTAATGTCTCTAGGAATAGAAGTCTCAGCTGCTGTAGAAGAAAAATATCCAGAAAAGTAAACTGACACTGAGAAAGAAGCCAAACAAAATTTCATAGTTAATGCAAAAGTAATGAATGCACTCTTTAGTAGTCATATTGAGTCATAATTTATCAAAGTGATGCACAATAAGACTGCCAAAGAAATCTAGGATACATTAGAAAATATTCATGAGGGAGATAGAAAGGTGAAGATGGCCAAACTATAAGCACATAGAACTCAGAGTTGCAAAAGTTGTGAATATCATGATAAGCCTAGGAGAATAAATTAAAGAAATTTTTGTAGTGCAAAAATTAATGACATCTCTACCACCTAGGTTTAATCCTAAGGTTTCTTCCATAGAAGAAATAGCAAACTCCGAAACCTTGACCAGGAACCAATTACTTGGCAACCGAACAACATATGAGATGAGATTTCCTAAAGGGAAGTAAAACATGATGGAGGTTTCCTTTAAAGCAGACAATTCCATAGAAGATAAGGAAGGTACATGCCCATGCTTTGATGAAGAAGAAGCCAAATTTGTTAGAAGACTAGATAGAGGCACAGGTAAGTATAAAGGTAAACATCCATTAAAGTGCTTTAATTCTAGAAAAGTGGGCCACTATGCCTCAAAATGTCCCAATAAGATAACAGAGAATAATGCTAAAAGGAAAGAGAAAACAAACTCCTATAATATGCAGAAAGGGAAGAAATTTAAGAGAAAAACCTTTTTTCCCAGCAAGATAGTAGTCCATCTGAAAGCTCAAATGAATCCCCAGATGAAGATGGAATCTCATAATTTACACTAATGGGTATGGATGATCTTGAAGATGATATTCTGCAATATGAAGAAGATATGGTGAGTCTAAGGAAGAAATTGGATATGGCTCAAACTTATTTACCAATGAAAATTCAGCAGTTAAAAGCTGCTGAACAATTGGACAGGAAATTGAATGCACAAAGATCTGCTCTTTTAAAGGTTGGGATAGGATATGAAGGAGAATCCAGAAATTTGAATCTAGAGGATAAGAAATTTATTACTTTTGTGAATGCTTTAATAAAACAAAATGATAACTCTCATGAACCTAAGATTATTTCAGCTACAAGACCGATAGAAGAAAGGAGCAGGTTGTGTAAGCATCTCGAAGATGATATTTCCTCCACTGAGAAATTAGAGAAGGCAGACATTGAAACGGATGATGAAGCAACTCAAAAAGGATCCACAGAATCATAAGCTAACAATAACTTGATGTGTAATGAAACAAACAGAAACAAGCGACAACATTAAGAGACAAAGAATGAGTGGAAGAAGAAAGCAGTTGCAAAAAGCTCAATTGTTCTTGTGTTGAGATTCAACAAGATGATGAGCTTAGTGAAAAGAGTCGCCTTCACTAAGTGGGCTCGTAGGCTATTTTTGGCACAAAGTCTATTTTTAGACATTTCAATCATATTCTATGAGTTGCAGGATGCTATTTGTGGATGGTTGGTCAAGATGGAAAAATAGATGGAATTCTATTTTTAGACATATTGGTCGGAGTCTATTTTTAGATTTCCAGTCTAAAAATAGATATGTCGAATATTAGTAGCTCTTAATAATATTTGGACTCTAAGCATTATCTTATTCTCCTGGAGCACTTCAGTTAAGTGGACATATGTGGCACAGTAACTGACAGAAGGAATTACGCTATTCTTCAGGGTTTACTGGAGCTAATGCATGAAGGACTTCAGTTAGAACTGATATGATAGAGTTTGGTGGAGTTGGAGAAGTAGTTGGTGGAGCTGTATTTAGTTTAACTCAGTTATACTGAGTTGAGCTAGTTATATCTAGTCTAACTGATTGATACACTAGTGGGAGTGGTGTGAATTAATTAGTTAATTAATTCAGTAAATAATAACTGATTAATCAACTAAAGAATACATCAGTTAACTACAGTGCATGGCAGTTTCAGTGGAGACCAGTGGAGAGATAGGTGGAAGAGTAAGTGTGACTATCAGTTGTGACTATAGTGATGCATTGATTGCATCCAATACTCAGTGGAGATGCTAATGAGGATTGCGCGAGCAAGGCTAGAGTAATTAGAGCTCATTCAGAGCCATTCTTCAGCAGTGATTGCGCAGTAGAGGCAGGCTAGCAGGTGGAAAATATCGATGCATGGATTTGCAAGATCGGGCTTGATTAGTGCGGAGCAATTGTATTGTACTGAGAGCTTGATATGATCAGATTTGTATGAGGATTGTTACATGAACTCTATGACATATATTATATATAGATATTTGGGATTTTAAGCTTCATGCTTTCCCGTTAAACAACTGTGTTAATGTGTGTGAATGTTTATTGTTTCATGTGTGAATTGCAATCTTGATTTAATTTCTGCAAATGATCAATGGTCGAATAGATTCTGTATTTTTAATGAAGTTAAAATAGTGTGAGATTAGGAGAATCTTGGACATACAACACATAATTTATATAATTCTATATTTTATCGGAGCATTTTACCGTTGGAGGAGATTGCAATTATTGAAGCGGTTGAGTTTTGTGCTGGTGGAATTCGAATTTGCTACAGTGTTTTCTTAGTGTCAAAGTTGAGCATTCATTGAAATGTCTTTCAACAGATTACGATTGGAGTATGCCCTTAATGGGAGCTCGAATTACATAGCATGGAAGGACAGGATGGAGGTGGTGCTGGATGATAATGGGTTGAAGTAGTTCATAGATGCTGATATTCCTAAGTCGGCTTCTAGCGATGCAGCCGCACTTGACGCATGGCAAAAGAAGGTAGCAAAGTGTCAAAGGATTCTATTGGAAGGTGTGAAGGACCACATTGTGTCCAGCCTTCATGGTGAATCCACTCCATTCTTAATGTGGAAGGCTTTGACAGAATTTTTCCAAAGCAGAAGTGACTAGAGGAAGTTGGCGCTTAAAGACTAGCTCAAAAAAATAGAAATGGAGAAAGGAAACAGTATACCAAAATACCTCACGAAGTTTTTCCACTGCAAGGATGAGCTAGGAAGTGTGGGGATTACTGTTGATGAAGAAGACTTGGTGAGCTTGGCTCTCCTTGGGCTTCTGAGGAGTTGGCATAGCTACGAAGACTCTGTCAATGGACGGTAGAAACTACCAGGATTGGAGGAACTTTGGTCGGATATTATGTAGGAGGAGATAAGGTGGGGTACTAGGGATGGATCTTCATCGAACAATGAAGATGAAGAAAGTTGTGCTTTGGCTACCAAAGCTCGGAAAGGAAAATGGAAGAAATCTTCCAAATCCGAAGCTAAAGGAAAGAAATAGGATTTGTCCAAGGTGAAGTGTTTTCAATGTCACCAGCACAGGCATTTCGCAACTAATTTCCCACAGAA
The DNA here is from genome assembly GCA_034641835.2 of Pinus albicaulis. Classification (NCBI taxonomy): domain Eukaryota; kingdom Viridiplantae; phylum Streptophyta; class Pinopsida; order Pinales; family Pinaceae; genus Pinus; species Pinus albicaulis. The sequence continues at coordinate 33,482,203 of CM076578.1, forward strand.
GAAGAAGAATAAGCAGACAACTGGATCTGCTGCTGGAGAGGCCTTAGCCTCACAGTTTGACCTGGATTTTTCTTTGATCACATGCTTGGTTTCAAGTGTGATGGGATCAGTGTGGTTTCTTGATAGTGGTGCCTATTTCCATATGACTAGAGACAAATATTTTTTTAGTGATCTGGATGAAAAGGATCTTGGAGTGCTTATCAAGATGGGCAATGATGGTAGATATAGTGCGACTGGTATCGAGACCATTTCCTTTGAGAGGAGGTCTGGTAAACCTTTCATCTTGAAGGATGTCATGCATGTTCCAGGATTGAAGAATAATTTGATCTCTGTGGCGATGTTGGAAGACAAAGGTTATGATGTTTTTTTTAGCGAGGGAAAATATTTTCTGCACCACAAAAAACCTGGTCAAACCAAGAGGATAGGGATTCAAGTTAAGAATATTTATCAATTGCGTGTAGATGGTTGTGCAACAATGGAAGGCAAAGAAGGAGTGGTGAGCCGAGATGAGGGCGAATTGCAGTACAGGATATTGTGCCATCTTCACCATGACGCTTTGAAAATTTTGCAGCAGATTTCTACTGGGCTTCCCAAGGGTACACTTGCGCAGTTAGATCAATGCAAGGGATGTACTTTGGGAAAATTTGTGAAGACAAATTTTCATGAGAAGGATAGTCACACCTCGACGATCCTTGAGAGACTTCAGATAGACATGTGTGGAAATTTCTTGGTTGCTTCAACAGTAAAGCATAGGTATTATGTGATATTTTTTGATGAATTTTCTCGTAAGTGCTAGATCTTCTTCATGCAGAAGAAGAGCGAGACATACTCAAAGTTCTGTGAGTTCAAGGCAGTGGTTGAGAACGAGTCGGGGAAGCAGGTGAATGCTCGAAGGAGCGATAATGACGGTGAATACATATTTGGTGAATTCAAATACTTTTGTAGCAAATAATGAATTCGAAGAGAACTCATAATGCCTCATAACCCATAGCGGAATGGGGTCGTGGAGAAAAAGAACAGAACAATCGAGGGTTCTGCATGGGCGATGTTGCATGATCAGGGCCTTCCCATACACTTTTGGGCTGAGGCATGCAACACTGTGGTTTATGTGCAAAACCATTTTCCTCATAGAGTACTTGGCATGAGTACACCGGAAGAGGCGTTTTCTTGTAAGAAGCCTGATATTTCTCATTTGAAGATTTTTGGCTCACTTGTTTACATTGATGTGACGAAGGATGTGAGGAAGAATTTGGAGCCGACTACAGAGGTTGGGATATTTTTGGGGTGCACAGAAACTCCCCACAATTATCGTGTGTATTTTCCAGACAGTCAGATGACTGTTGTGCGACGGGATATTAAATTTCATGAGGAGAAATACATGAAGTTGCCACTTGAGACGGAGATACACTTTCATGCAGAGGAGGAGCTAATTGTTCCTAAATATGAGCACCAAGATGTGGATCAGCCAGAAGAGGAGGTTCATGGAGTGGAAGAAACCACTCATGCAGCGCCAAACATCAGAGGGAAGAAGCACACTATAGAAGTTGAGCGACTGAATCTTTATGCAACGTAGAATGTAGGAGCTCCTACATCATAGCGCAGATAGAGACAGTCACCTGACCAATTTACCTGATACATGGCTCTGATGAGAAAGTGTATCGTGATGGAGCTATCCTCTGTTGAGGAAGCTGTGGAGGATCCCGCATGGGTAGATGCAAATGTGGAAGAGTATGATTTGATTGTCAAAAACAGTGCATGGGATATTGTCCCAAGGCTGGAAGGGAAATCAGTGGTAGGTTTGAGATTGATCTACAAAGTGAGGCAAGATTCTGACGGGAGCGTCGAGAAGTATAAGGAAAGATTTGTTGCCCCGGGCTTCTCACAGATCGAGGGGATCGACTATGAAGAAACCTTTGCACTCGTCGCAAGGTATTCTTCCATACAGACCATCCTTTCTCTCTCAGTGTAGATGGGTTGGAACATTCATCAGATGGATGTGAAGACTGCGTTACTCAACAGAATCATTGAGGAGGAGGTGTACATTGAACAGCTTGAAGGATTCAAAATCTTCAGCAGCGAGTCACATGTGTGCAGGCTCAAAAGACCATTGTATGGGCTGAAACAAGCACCTCGTGCTTGGTACACATGGATGGATAGTTATTTCACTGGACTTGGTTTCGCCAAGATTGAGGCGGATCCAAAACTATACCAGATTTTGGTGGAGGGTAATATTTTGATCATTGTGCTTTATGTAGATGATTTAATACTAAAGGGTGATGAACTGTTGATACAATCATGCAAGGTAGATCTTGCAAAGGATTTCGAGATGAAGGACTTGGGCCCCCTTCATTATTTCCTGGGATTGGAAATTTGGCAGCGGAAAGGTGAACTGTTTGTGTCTCAAGGCAAGTATGCCTGGGAGATACTGGAGAAGTTTCACATGCAAGGCTGCAAGCCTATCGACACTTCTCTTCCTATTGGTTGGAGGAAAGAGGATACTACATCGGCAGAGGTAGTGGATGCCACTGTTTATCGACAGTTGGTTGGTTCACTCATGTATTTAGTCAGTACACGACCGGACATATGCTATGTTGTGAACCAGCTTTCACAAGTGATGGTGAAGCCTACCAAGCTCTTTTGGAAGGCAGGAAAGCATGTCCTGAGGTATCTCAGGGGAACATCTAGATATGGATTGTGGTACAGACAGTCGGATGAGGTGAAGCTTCATGGCTTCACGGATGCAGATTGGGAATGAAGCCCAACGGATAGAAAGAGCACATCTGGAGGGATTTTTAGTATCGGATCTACAACAATTTCTTGGTACAGCAAGAAAGAAAGATCCGTGGCACTCAGTTCAGTGGAGGCTGAGTACATGGCGGCAAGTTTGGCTGCATGTGATGCTATATGGATGAGGAAGATCCTAGTTGGGTTGTTCAGTTCTCACTTAGATCCTACTGTGATATATTGTGATAATCAGAGTTTCATTAAACTCTCAGTTAATACAGTATTTCATGATAGATATAAACATATTGACATCCGGTACCATCATATTAGAGATTTTGTGCAGCAGAAGATCATGTTGCTTTCTTACATTCCTACGGAGGATTAGGCTGCAAATATTCTGACAAAGGCACTCCCCAGGAGAAAATTCGAATACCATAGAGACAGGATAGGGGTGGAAGATAATCCCTATCTTGTTAAGAGGGAGTGTTGAGATTCTACAAGATGACGAGCTTAGTGAAAAAAGTCATGTTCACTAAGTGGGCCCGCAGGCTATTTTTGGCGCAAAGTCTATTTTTAGACTGTCTATTTTTAGACATGTCGATCATATTCTATGAGTTGCAGGATGTTATTTGTGGATGGTTGGTCAAGTTGTAAAAATATATGGACTTCTATTTTTACACATATTGGGTGGAGTTTATTTTTAGATTGCTCGTATAAAAATATATATGTCAAATATTATTACCTCTTAATAATATTTAGACTCTAAATATTATCTTATTCTCTTGGAGCACTTCAGTTAAGTGCACATATGTGGCACAGCAGTAGACAGAAGGAATTACGCTATTCCTGACGGTTTATTGGAGCTAACGCATGGAGGACAGAATTTATAATTCATATGACAAAGTTTGGTGGAGTTGGAGACGTAGTTGGTGGAGTTGTATTTAGTTTAACTTAATTAGACTCAGCTGAGCTAGTTGTATCTAGTCTAACTGATTGATACACTAGTGAGAGTGGTGTGAATTAATTATTTAATTAATTCACTAAATACTAACTCCTTAATCAACTGAATAATACATTAGTTAACAACAGTGCATGGCAGTTTCAGTGGAGATCAGTGGAGAGATAGGTGAAAGAGTAAGTGTGACTATCAGTTGTGACTATAGTGACGCATTGATTGCATCCAAAACTCAGTGGAGATGCCAATGAGGATTGTGTGATCAAGGCTGGAGTAATTCGAACTCATTCAGAGCCATTCTTTAGCAGGGATTGCGTAGTAGAGGCAAGCTGGCAAGTGGAAAAGACCGGTGCATGGATTTGCAAGATCGAGCTTGATTAGTGTGTAGCGATTGTATTGTACTGAGAGTTTGATATGATCATATTTGTATGAGGATTTTTACATGATCTCTATGACATATATTATATACAGATAGTTGGGGATTTCAGCTTCCGAATTTCCCGTTAAACAACTATGTTAATGTGTGTGAATGTTTATTTTTTCATGTGTGCATTGCAATATTGATTTAAGTTCCACAAATGATCAATGGTGAAATAGAATTTGTATTTTGCATTAAGTTAAAATAGTGTGAGATCAGGAGAATATTGTACATATAACACATAAGTTATATAATTTCTACATCCTGAAGATTAATTGAAAAAGTTTGGAAGATATCAAAGGAGGTTCTTTCCTCTTATGAAAAATATCACATGTTTCTCTTGTCATAAACTAGGACATATTGCCATAGTTTGTAAGACAAGGCATATGAAATTTTACCAGAAAAATATGCAACAAATGAGAAGAACCCCCCAAGAAGGGAAATGGAAAATACATTCTTTCACTAGGTACAAAAATCATTTCCGTGGCTATTGTTATTCATGCAATGAGTTTGTTCATGTAGAATCTCAATGTAAGACAAAGAAAATCAACTTTAACCAGGAAAATATACAACAAATGAGAAGACTATCTCAAGCAAACAAATGGAAAGGAAAACCTTTCACTAGGTACATAAATCATTTCCAAGGCTAGTGTTATTCATGCAATGGTTTTGGACATAAATCTATTGAATGCAATCTATGTTTGAAAAGGAGCACAAAATGTTATACATCAACTCAAACATAGCTAAGTAAAATAAGATGTTATGTATGCCACAATCTTGGACACAAAGAAAATTACTATAGCATGTCATATACATTAAAGGACTCTAGACAGATGATGGAATCAAATCAAATCAGACCAAAATGTGAATCAAAAGGAGATGTAGATATTATGAGGAACCCTACAAAGTATGGAAGAAGAAGAAAAATGGGGAGCCTGTTACTTCAATAACATAATGAATCCATCATAGTCTAATGGGGAGCTGCTCTAGGAAGCAACACAGATATCCATTGAGTGATATACAATAAGAAACATCTCACAGGGAGAGAATTTCATAAAAGTCCCCATAGGAGTTGTGAAAGAAGAGCTACTTGGAATAAGAACAACTAAAAGTTCAGGAAGGGAAAGGACAATTCCTCTGGCAGAGAACTATAGAGGAAGAAGGGAACCTCAAGAATTCTATAGCCAATAGGTTGATGGAAGAATAGAAAGCAACAAGAACCCATGGTGGTAAAGGCAACACTAGTCATGAACTTGAAAAATAAGAGGATGATTACACTGTGTGTCTCACTGCAAGTATTGATAATGAAACAAAATTATTTTAAGAAATATGAATAATAAAATTTTTATTACCATTATATCATTACAAATATCCATCCCAAGTGTTATTATTTGAGCAGTGGTTTGATACAAGTCCTTAGGATTGTAATATTATGGTATGCATCATGGTGGTTGTATGGTAGAAATACATCAAGGAAGTAGTCCTAGCATTATCATCATCATAATATGTGTGGATTAAGTTCTGGTTGCTCTGATTAGTACAAAAGTATCTTCTAGTTGCAAATGCTGGAGAATGTCAAGATGCATTATCAAAGCATGGAAATGTTAGTAAAATGTTAAAGCAACATTATCTTATGTCCGTTGATGTGTTATATTGAGCGTTGAAGAATCACATAGTCTTGGATATGAATTTCTGAGTTTTCAAATCAGTATTGATATAATTTCAAGGCCTCTTTCTTAAGTCATTCATAAGCTTGTTGGAGTCTATCTGATGAAACTTCAAGTATCCAAATTGAAGATGTTTCCCGAAAAACATTGTGATAGAGTAGTTGAAGAGTCTGAAGTATGATGGGTTAGTTGTGTTAATCTTAATATGGAAGGTCAAGAGTCTATTATTGATTCATCTAAAAATTACTTCATTTGGAAGAAATAACTGATATTTCATCATTGCAGAGAGTTGATAATTCAACTACATTATCCCTTGTGTCATAAATAAAAGTGTGTAGTTTATAGTAAGATTTTCCAATGCATGGAATGTATCAAGCATCGATGGTTTTATGTTTAAATATGTAACTATTCAATATTAAAGGAATTGGGCCTTTTAGATTGAAAGATATTGTCTAATATTACAATAAAGTGTAAGCTCTATTTGAACTCATTGTTCACATCAGCATCAAGGGCTTTTGACTTGTAGTGATTACATCTTCATTAGAAGTCTATCACATATCACTATCATCAAGCAACAAGGGACAAAAGAACAAAAAATTCTATGGTGACATGCCTTCTAGCATTATCATGAGTTGTGATAGCATTAGTTTGCTGTGTATATTCATTTAATAACAAAAGAACTAAATGAATAATGCTTATACTGAACTCAAAGAGGAGCTGCTCTAGAAATCACCCAAGCATTATTATTGGAGCAACGTTGGTATTGGAGCAAGCATTACTGATGTGTTGAGATTGTGTTGAAGTTGGGCATGTTTTGTTTTTGGAGGTAAGAAGATAAATGAATGATAAAACTGTGAACAGTCTATCTTTGAGACTGTGATTAAATAAATTGAAAAGGTCTTCGTGAAACACATTGTGATAAAGCAATTGATTGATCCAGCATCTCCACCAGTACAAAAGGTTAATGGCACCATAATTAGATTCTGTATATTGTTGATTGTTGTTGAGAACAGTGGAGAGATCAATGTAAATAACTGAGAGTGTGAAGGGTATCGTAACTATGGTTATCTGTGCGAGACAAAATGAAAATTACCGCATGGATTATCAATGGGTATCATATTATCTCATGGCCTTGGATGCATAGACACTTTTGGCATAAGCGTATAACACAGAGATCAAATATATCAAGCTCTAAACATTAGTCTTCCTTAAGCATGTGTTACACCTAAAAGTTATGTGACAGTGGTATGTGGGTGAATTTGAGAATCCCTTATAAAAAAGTATGAGCGGATGGCCTATGAACCAATTTTTGTGCAAAGACATCCTTGAATCTGGAACTAAATCATTGTGAAATCTAGTAGTAAATGTGAAACATGGCTGCAAAAGATATATTGGCATCATCATATTTGAACAGATGTGTACTACAAATGTGTATTGCAGAAGAAGACATATTCCATCTAAAATCTTCCTCAACATATATGTATCTCAGATGAACATCATAATATAGACTGAAGTACATTTTGAGTAGACTTTAGATATCATATGGAGTATTCTCAGTATTTCAGTATTATTCCAATGATGCATTTCTGATTATATAATTTTGGTACATTTTGTTCTATGTAGTGTCCTTATCATCAATTTCAGCATTATACAAGTGTAAGGAGTCTATGCTTTGGGATGGTATCCGGTTACTGTGTATATGCATACAAGTTCAATGATTCCCAAAGTTTTCTCCTAACAATGCTTATACACCAAATGGAGCAGGAGTCCCAGCTACGTATGTGGACATAATGAAGAATTCTTATGCAGAACTCTAATAAGGAAATGATGCAAAATACACTAGAAATAGGTGTAACCCTTTCTGATTGATGTCAATGGGGGAGGAAAAGCAAGAAGAGGAAGATATACACTTCTTAGAATGAAAGATGGAGGAAGTTTTGGAGGAAGTGTCACTAGTACATTTGGCGGAAATTCCGACACTTTTGACCAAATGTCGGAAATTTCCCCAAAATTTTTCAACCTTTTCAAATCCCGCTCGAAATTGTCGCAATACCGACGTTTAGAGAAAAGTGTCGCAATACCGACACCTAGACAAAGTGTCGCAATTGTGACGTTTTGAGGAAGCCATCGCAATTGCGACACTATGGCCCAAAGCGTCGCTATTGCGATGACTTCCTCCAAATGTCACAATTGCGACACTCAGTCTAAGTGTTGCAATTGTGACGTTTGGAGGAAGCCATCGCAACAGCGATGGTTTGGGCCATAGTGTTGCAATTGTGACATTTGGAGGAAGTCGTGCAATTGTGAAACTATGCCCCAAAGTGTCGCTATTGCGATGGCTTCCTCCAAACATCGTAATTGCGAAACTTAGCAAACTCTGGCCCAAGGCATCGGATTCAAACTTAGCAAATTTGGCACGGGGGCCCTGTGACCAAACGACCTGACATGAACGGATGCCCTGACCCGGCGCGACACGGCGTGCCCACTCGAAGGGACGCACATGGGAGAAAATGGAAAACGGGCCGCCCGGACGTGCACAAGGCACCCAGGCAGTCACAACTTAGCAAATCTGGCACGGGCACACTCAGACCAAATGACTCGACCCGAATAGACGTCGTCACCTGACGCGACATGTCGTGCTTGCCCTACAGAACGCCCTCACCCAGTGCAACACAGCGCGCCCGACTGAACGGCCGCACATGGTAGAAAACGACAAATGGGCTGCCCGGACATGCACAAGGCACCCGAGCGGTCACAACTTAGAAAATCTGACACGGACACCCTCAGACCAAATGACTAGACCCTAACGGACACCCACACCCAGCGTGACATGAGGCGCCCACCTGAACAGTTGCACATGGGAGAAAACCGCAAATGGGCTGCCCGGACGTGCAAAAGGCACCTGAGCGGTCACAACTTAGCGAATCTGACATGGGCGCCCTTGGACCAAACGACCCGAACCGAATGGATGCCCTCACCAGGTGCAACACGGCGTGCCCGCCCGAACAGATGCCCTCACCCAACGTGACATGACGCGCCAGACCGAACGGACGCACATGGGAGAAAATGGCAAACGGGCCGCCCAGACATGCACAAGGCACCCGGGCGGTCACAACCTAGAAAATCTGACACGGGCACCCTCGAACCAAATGACTCAACCCGAATGGACGCCCTCACCCGGCACGACATGGCGCGCCCACCCGAATGGACGCTCATGGAAGAAAATGGAAAACGGGCTGCCCAGACGTGCACAAGTCAACCGAGTGGTAACAACTTAGCAAATCTAACATGGGCGCCCTTAGACCAAGCGACCCGACCAGAACGGATGCCCTCACCCTGCGCGACATGGCGTGCCTACCCAAACGGACGCCCTCACTTGGTGCGACACAGCACGCCCGACCGAATGAATGTACATGGGAATAAACAGTAAATGGGCCGCCCCGACGTGCGCAAGGCATCTGGGTGGTCACAACTTAGCAAATATGATACGGGCGCCCTTGGACCAAACGACCTGACCCAAACAAATGCCTTCACCCGGCGTGACATGATGCACCCACTTGAACGGATGCCTTCACCTAGCGTGTCACAGTGTGCCCTAACGAATGGATGCACATTGGAGCAAATGACAAATGGGCCGCATGGACAATCACAAGGCACCCGGGCGGTCACAACTTAGCAAATCTAACACGGGCGCCCTCGGAGAAAATGACCTAACCCAAAAAGATGCCCTCATCTGGTGTGACACGGCGCGCCCGCCCGAACGGATGCCCTCACCCGATGCGACACGACGCACCAGACCAAGTGGACGCACATGCGAGCAAATGACAAACGGGCCACCTAGACATGCAGAAGGCACCCAGGCGGTCACAAATTAGCAAAAATGACAAGGGCATCGTTGGACCAAATGACCTGACGTGAACAGACGCCCGCACTCGGCGTGACACGGTGTGCCCACCTGAACGGATGTTAATCGAAGCAAATGGAAAACGGGCCGCCTGGATGTGCACAAGGCACCCGGGTGGGCACAACTTAGCAAATCTAACATGGGCACCCTCGGACCAAACGACCCGACCTGAACGTATACCCTCACCCAGTACGACACGACGCGCTTTCCCGAATGGACGCCCTCACTGGGCGCGACACGGCGCACCCGACCGAATGGATGCACATGGGAGAAAATTGCAAACGGGTTGCCCAGACGTGCACAAGGCACCCAGGCAGTCACAACTTAGCAAATCTGGCACGGGCACACTCAGACCAAATGACCCAACCTGAACGGATGTCCTCACCCAGCATGACACGGTCTGCCAGCCCTAACAGACGCCCTCACCCGGCGCGACACGGCGCGCCCTCCCGAACGGACGCACATGGTAGCAAACGACAAACGGTCCACCCAGAAATGCACAAGGCACCAAGGGGGTCACAACTTACCAAATCTGACACGGGCATCCTCAGACCAAATGACTCGACCCGAACGGACACCCTCACCCAGCGCGACATGGCGCGCCCACCTGAACGGACGCACATGGGAGAAAACGGCAAATGGGATGCCCAGACATGCACAAGGCACCCGGCCGGTCACAACTTAGCAAATCTGACACGGGTTCCCTTAGACCAAATGACCCGACCCAAACAAATGCCCTCACCCGGCACGACACGGCATGCCTGCCCAAATAGACGCCCTCACCCAGCATGACACGGCGCGCCGAACCGAACGGACACACATGGTAGCAAATGGCAAATGGGCCACTTTATCATGCATAAGGCACCCGGGCAGTCACAACTTATCAAATCTGACACGGGCACCTTCAGACCAAACGACCCGACCCAAACGGACGCCCTCACCCAAAGTGACATGGCGCGCCCACCTGAACAGATGCACATGGGAGAAAACAGCAAACGGGCCACCCGGACATGCACAAGGCACCCAGGCGATCACAAATTAACAAATCTAACACAGCCGCCCTCGGACCAAACGACCCGACGCAAATGGACGCCCTCAACCGGCGCGACACGGCACACCTGCCTGAATGTATGCCGTCACTCGGCGCGACAAGGCGCACCCGACTAAGCGGACGCACATTGGACCAAATGGAAAAAGAGCTGCCCGAACATGCACAAGGCACCCGGGCGGTCACAACTTGGCAAATCTGACACGGGCGCCCTCGGACCAAATGACCCAACTCGAACAGATGCCCTCACCTGGCGCGACACGACGCGCCCGCCCGAATGGACGCCCTCACCCGGAACGACATGACGTGCCAAACCCAACGGACGCACATGGGAGAAAATGGTAAACGGGCCGCCCAAACATGCACAAGGCACCCGGGTAGTCACAACTTAGCAAATCTGACATGGGCACCTTCAGACCAAATGACCCAACCTGAACGGATGCCCTCACCCGGCGCGACACGGCGCGCCCACCCAAACGTACACACATGGGAGAAAACATCAAATGGGCCACCCGGATGTGCACAAGGAAACTGGGTGGTCACAACTTAGCAAATCAGACACAGGCACCCTCATACCAAACGAACTGACGCGAATGGACACCGTCACCTGCGCGCGACACATCGCACCCACCCGAATGGACGCTCATGGGAGCAAATGGCAAACGGGCTGCCCGGACGTGCGCAAGGCACCCGAGCAGTCAAAACTTAGCAAATCTGACACAGACACCCTCAGACCAAACGACTCGACCCAAACATATGCCCTCACCCAATGCTACATGCTGCACCCGCCCGAACGGATGCCCTCACTGGGCACGACACAGCGCGCCCGACCGAACGGATGCACATGGGAGCAAACGGACCGCCCGGACATGCACAAGGCACCCTGGTAGTCACAACTTAGCAAATATGGCATGGGTGCACTCGAACCAAACTACCTGAACCGAATGGATGTCCTCACCTAGCACGACATGGCGTGCCTGCCCTAACAGATGCCCTCAGCTAGCGCGACACGACACGCCCTCCCGACAGACGCAGATGGTAACAAACGGCAAACGGGCCGCCCGGATGTGCACAAGGCACCCGGGCAGTCACAACCTAACAAATATGACACGGGTACCCTCGGATGAAACAACCCGACCCGAACAGACTCCCTCACCCGTCGCGACATGGCGCGCCCACCCGAACAGACGCACATCAGAGCAAATGACAAATGGGCCGCCGAGACATGCACAAGGCACCCAGGCAGTCACAACTTAGCAAATCTAACACGAGTGCCCTCGGACAAAATGCCTGACTTGAATGGATGCCGTCACCTGGCGCGACACGACGCGCCTGCCCGAACGGACGCCCTCACCCAGCGCGACACAGCGCGCCCGACCGAACTGACGCACATGGTAGAAAATGGCAAATGGGCTGCCCGGACATGCACAAGGCACCTCAATGGTCACAACTTAGCAAATATGACATGGACACCCTCATACCAAATGACCAGACCCTAGCGGATGCCCTCGCCCAGCGTGACATGGCGCGCCCACCCGAACAGACACACATGGGAGCAAACGGAAAACGGGCCGCCCGGACGTGCACAAGGCACTCGAGTGATCACAACTTAGCAAATCTGACACGGGCGCCCTTGGACAAAACGACCCGACCCAAACAGACGCCCTCACTCAGCGCGATACGGAGCGCCTGCCCGAACAGAAACCCTCAACTGGCGTGACATGGTGCACCCGACCGAACATACGCACATGGTAGAAAATGGAAAACGGGCTGCCCAGACTTGCACAAGGCACCCGGGCGGTCACAACTTAGCAAATTTGACAAGGGCACCCTCGGACCAAATGACCCGACCCGAACCGACGCCCTAACCCGACACGACATGGTGCACCCACCTGAACATATGCTCATGGGTGCAAATGACAAACGGGCTGCCCGGACGTGCATAAGGCACTTGGGCAGTCACAAATTAGCAAATCTGACACAGGCACCCTCAGACCAAACGACCCAACCCAAACGGACACCCTCACATAGTGCAACACGGCGTACCCGCTCGAATGGATGCCCTCACCTAGCGCGACACGACACGCCCGACCGAACGGACGCACATGGGAGCAAATGGAAAACCGGCCACCCGGACGTGGAAAACACACCCGGGCGGTCACAACTTAGTAAATATGACACGGGCGCCCTCGGACCAAACTACCCGACTTGCACATACGCCCTCACCTGGCACGACATGGCACCCCCACCCGAATGGATGCCCTCACCTGGCGCGAGACGATGTGCCAGACTGAACGGGCGCACATGGGAGTAAATGGCAAACGGGCTTCTTGGACGTGCACAAGGCACTCGGGCAGTCACAAGTTAGCAAATCTGACACGAGCGCCCTCGGACTAAATGACCCGACCGAAACGGACGCCCTCACCCGGTACGACACGGCGCGCCCACCCTGAGGGACACACATGGGAGAAAATGGAAAATGGGCCACCCGGATGTGCACAAGTCACCCGGGTAGTCACAACTTAGCAAATCAGACATGGGTGCCCTCGGAGAAAATGACCCGTCTCAAACGGACGCCCTCACGTGGCACAACACGACGCGCCCACCTGAACGGACGCTCATGGAAGAAAACGGGCCGCCCGGACGTGCACAAGGCACTCGAGCGGTCACAGCTTAGCAAATATGACATGTACGCCCTCAGACGAAATGACCTGACCTGAATAGATGCCCTCACCTGGCGCGACACACGCCCTCATTGGGCACAACACGACGCGCCCGACCGAAGAGACGCACATGGGAGAAAATGGAAAATGGGCCACCCAGATGTGCGCAAGGCACCCGGGTAGTCACAACCTAGAAAATCTGACATGGGCGCCCACGGACGAAATGACCCGACCCAAACGGACGCCCTCACCTGGTGTGACACGGCGTGCCCACCCAAATGGACGCTCATGGGAGCAAACGACAAACGGGCTGCCCAAACATCCGCAAGGCACTCAGGTGGTGACAGCTAAGAAAATTTGACATGGTCACCCTCGGACCAAACGAACCGACCCAAATGGATGCCCTCACCCTATGCGACACGTCGCGCCCGCCTGAACGGATGCCTTGACCCGGTGCGACACAGCGCGCCCGAACGAATGGCAGCACATGGGAGAAAATGGCAAACGGGCCGCCCGGACATGCACAAGGCATCCGCGTGGTCAAAACTTAGCAAATCTGACATGGGCACCCTCGTACCAAATGACTCGACCCGAACGAACACCCTCACCCGGCGCGACATGGTGCGCCCGCCCAAACGGACGCCCTCACTCGGCACAGCACGACGCGCCCGACCGAACAGACACACATGGGACCAAATGGAAAACGAGCCGCTCAGACATGCATAAGGCACTCGGGCGGTCACAACTTAGCAAATCTGACACGGGCGCTCTAGGACCAAACGACCTGACCTGAATGGGCACCCTCACCCCGCGCGACACGGAACGCCCACTTGAATGGATGGCCTCACACGGCGCACCCACCTGAATGGACCAAATGAATGCACATGGGACCAAATGGAAAATGTGCCACCCAGACGTGCACAAGGCACCCAGGTGGTCACAACTCCCCAGGCCAAACGACCGGACCCGAACGGACGCCCTCACCCGGCGTGACACGGCGCGCCCACCCAAATGAAGGCATAAAGGCACAAAGGCACGAACGCACAAAGGATCAAATGTAAATTGAGTCGCACGAACATGCACAAGGCACAAGGGTAGTCACAACTTAGAATTTTTTATACGGCCTCCCTCACACAACCCAACCCAAACACGTTTCCTTAGGTGCCCTCACACGACATGACCTGACCTACCCAAATGAAGGCACAAGGGAGAAAACGGAAAATGGGCCACACGAACGTGCACAAGGCGCACGAGCAGTCACAACTTAGAATTTTTTATACGACCTCCCTCACACGCACGACCCAACCCGACCCACCCGAACGAAGGCATAAGGGAGAAAATTGGAAACTAGCTACACGAACGTGCACAAGGCACACGGGTGGTCACAACTTAGCATTTTTTATATGGTCGCCCTCACACGACCCGACTCGAACGAGTTTCCTTGGGCGCCCTCACGCGACCCGACCCGACCCGCCTGAGCGCGTTTCCCTGGACGCCCTCATAAGACACGACCTGACCTGCCTGAACTCGTTTCCTTGGGTGCCCTGACATGACACGACCCAACCTGACCAGCCCGAACGCATTTCCTTGGGTGCCCTCACACGACACGACCGAACCCGACCTGCTCGAACGCGTTTCCTCTAGCACCCTCACACGGCACGACCCAACCCGAACACGTTTCCTTCAGCGCCCACACACAACCCGACCCGACCTGCCCGAACGAAGGCATGAGGGAGCAAGCGGAAAACAGGTCGCACGAATGTGCACAAGGCACATGGGCGGTCAAAAATTAGCATCTTTTATACGACCTCCCTCACATGACCCGACCCAACCCGAATGCGTTTCCTTGGGCGCCCTCCCACGGTAGGACCTGACCTGCCAGAATGAAGGCACGAGGGAGAAAATGGAAAATGGGTCGCACTAACGTGCACAAGGCACACGGGCGGTCAGAACTTAGCATTTTTAACACAACTGCCCTCACACGACCTAACCCAACCTGCCCGAACATGCACAAGGCACACCCACGATCACCACTTAGCATTTTTGACACGGCAGCCCTCACATGACATAGGCCAGACCTGACCCGGCCCACCCGAACATGTTTCCTTGGGCGCCCTCACACGAGCGAAGCACTGGCAGCACTACCATTTCATGAAAGATGGTATCAGAGCTCGATTCAAGGTGAGTTGAGCTTTGTTGAAGTTTGAATATTGAAGCAGGAATACAACGATGGGGCTGCAGTTGGTATCAAATCTTGGACATTATTTTGGCTTGTCTCGGCAAAACATTGGCATGGGAAAGGCATTGGTCAAGGTCGAAGCTGCATAACAAGACATGGAAAGTTGGGAAGAATGTCAAGGGAGGCTTTTTCAGACCTTTTGCAGGTTGATGTCTTCGTTGTTTCGTCGACCATCATTCTTCGCATGTCCACTGAATGCTTCCAATGCCCTCTTTCATCATCCTCGACTCATGGGTCTTACATAAATCGAACTGGTCGGGTGATCAGTCCAACTAGAGATTCTCATTGTGAAGAATGCGCATCCTCATACCATGCGTTAGTTGTCCCTCTCGCATCCTGTCACACCCATCAACTCAATCAAGTACCCATCCCATATGAGTGTAAAGTAATCCATGGGGATCCGTCTCATCCGCAACATGTTGCCCATCCAAAAAGACATCTCTATCTGAAATGTGTTTCCCATGATGCAAATCTCCATGTGTTGTTCGAAAGACAGCCACAACTATCGAGCATCATCCACGTGTGAAAGGTCCTCCTCAAATCAAGTCAAGAACACCCTCTCAAAAATGTGCCATATTCAGGTCCATGAAGCTACGTTCATTCCATCCACAATATGCATCCAACGTGCGTACAAAATTTAAGTCAAGAAGGCTCAACCCATGCCCAAGTGTATACCACCAAGGCATCCCATCGCCGCATCTCCATCAACCACCAATTCGTCCCATTGATCATCTCCATCAATTGAATCCTCACAAGCACACACCATAAATGTGCTCAAAGTTATGCATCCCATAGTGCTCCCTTGTGGCATCATTCGTTATAGAATTATCTCCATAAATGAACATTATGAAAATTACTATAAGGTCTATTTAAGAATGATTCATATAATGAAGAAAATATTGGCAATCAACTTATGAAGTTGAATAATTATGGTAATAATGAAATTAATTTTCAAGGAACCTATAAATTATGATGAAAGTAATTATTCTACCTAAAAATATTATATTTATTAATATTTTTTATTACTTATAAATAATAATTACAATGAAAAATTACAGTGAATATTATAAGTAATGATTTTTACATCCAAAAATATTGATAAATTATTTTTAAATAGAATAAAATAATTTTATTTTGTAAAATATTACAGCAGTTTACAATAAATATATAAAATAAATTATTCACTAATGTTTGAGTGGGAAATTGTCATATGATTTCCTGTCATAGTTTCAATTTTTTCCCGCTCAGCTTGTTCGACCTATTCAAATTTTCTTAATCGACCTATTCAAATTTTTTTCCCGCTCTGCTTGTTCAACCTTTATGCCTTCTTTCCCATTCTTCCCTATGATTCCATTCTTCCCTATTCAATTTTCTTTTCCCGCTCAGCTTGTTCGACCTTTTTCTCATGAACTCTAAGCATGGAAAACAGCCTCTATTTGGAACTCTCAGAATCGAATCGAAAAGAAGTTAATGTTCAGAATCAAAGAGAAGTCGATGTTCAAACAACCTCTGTTTGGATAGATTTGGTAGATCGATCTATCAAACCACAGGCCTTCTTAAACCATCCCATAGGCCGCTTCACAAATGGCCACACCGCCATTGATTTCATAGGTATATAATTACTAGACTTCTGTTCTTTTTATACATATTTACATAGCAGTTAACATAATATTTATTATCAGCTCAAGAAGTTATGCCCTAGTCTATTGGAAGGATTTAGTAAGAATGTTATGGTGAAATCCTGAAGATTATTTTAGAAAATTGATTCATGTCCTCTATTTTTTCATTTCTTTAAGCAACATACATGGGTTTTCCCTTTCCTTCTCCATATTTTCACCCACAAGCAAATTTCTCTACTGGGGTTAATTTTTCCTCTGGAGGTAGCGGATTATTGGATTCCACAAGTCAAGATTTGGTGAGTTGCCTTCCTATTTTGAATATTTCATTCATGGACTCTGTATTTCATGGATTCTGATTATGTAACATTATTATTATATGTTATTCTCTTTTATATTTTTCCAAGTAATGTTTTTGGTTTATAAATCATGATTTTTCCCTATGTATGCAAGGCTATGGCAGGAATAAATCTTGATTTGTGTGAGGCACGCAAACAGATTAAAGTTCTAGAGAAATAAATTGAAGAAAAAGATGTGGAGGTACATAACTTGTGAAATTCCAACTGCCTTTAAGACTTAAAGATTAATTTACAAGCCTTGCCTCAGTATTCCTTTTCATGCAGATTAAGAATTGCAAAGCCCATATTACAGAATTGGTTATAAATGTAGAAACACACGCAAATGAGTACCAGCAAAAGGTATAGAGAACAATTGGATTTTTTTTTAACTTTTAATGCATTTGAGTACTTGAACTCAGTTAGCATTTGTTGATTCCTCTATGATGAAAGCATAAATATGATTGGTTGCTGATCCAATTTGTTTTTCCCAACTATTGAAGTAGTATAAAGAATTGGAAGCCATGGCAAATCAAGTTAAGGCTGAACAAAAAAACTCCAATGCTATGGCTTCATATACGAACAAGACAGGGGAAAAGACTGCTGCTAAGACTAGAGGTTCGGGGTCACCATTCAAATGTATTGGGTTGGGTTTATCCCAACAGATGAATTTAGAGAGGGATGAAGAGCTGCATGCTTCCAAGCAACGTATAGAAGAACTTGAAGGACTTCTTGTGGCTGGACAAAAGGAGGTACATGGCTGCTCTTTTCAATGATATTTTGGAATTGCAGAACAATATTTCGAAAATATAGTAGCAAGTTGCAAGGTGATCATACAGTTGTATTAATGATGAGACTAGGTGCAAGTCCTAGATAATTTTGACCCAATATATAATTGCCCCTCATAGTGCCACTTCTTAGCCAAAGGATAGTTGTTAGCGTCTTTTGTGAAAAAAACATATCATAAATTAAAATGAATGGATGAATCTTCCTAACTTTAACTCATATTACCTTCCTACCTTATTAATTATTTCATGCAAGGCCTAAAAGTATGGCATCCCTATTCTATTGATGCAGTGAAGAATTAACTAGCAATTCTTTTACTTGCAAGTGTAAAGGATTTAACCTACATTATTTTTTGTATACTGATTATGCTTCTGTTTCTTCTGAGATATTTATGATGAATCCTAATCTAGTGAAGGAAGAGTCCAGATCTTTGACCTACATTGTTTCTGAAGTTGTTAGTGTTTTTCTACTTCTCAGATTTTCATGCTCAATGCGAGGCTGGTTGCAGTAGAGAGTATGACACATGATGTGATAAGGGATTTGCTAGGAGTTAAATTGGATATGACCAATTATGTTGTGAGTTCTCTTCTGAGCTCATAGGCTTCGTTGATTTGGTGTCAGCAAATTTATTTATTTATTTCTATAATATTTATTTCATCTTCTTCCATGCTTTCCTAACAGTATGTACTAGACAATCAACAAGTACAAAAGATAGCAGAAAAAGCTCGGCGTCAGAATGAAGAGTCATAGGAAAAGGTTTTTCTACTTATGTCTACTTATATAATATTTTTCAAAGCACTTCAATGAGTTTCTGAAACTATTTATTTGGTTATGATGGACAGGAACAGGAAGTGAAGAAGTTAAGACATCAATTGAAAGATTTAATTGAGGAAAGAGAGAGGTACCTGCATGTTATTATTTATTAGGCTTGGACACATAGTAGACTAAGTAGAATGGTAGAATAAGAAATCTCAGATAGCATGCCTAAAATTTTCATTTTTTAATAAACTATGTTTCTCTTGTTTTGAATGCTACTTTATGGACAAACATGACTCTTCATTGCACTGAGCTCTTGAATTTGGTTGGATAGCTGGCTTGATGAAATTAATCGCAGACAAGCAGAAATGGTGGTTGCCCAAGTTGTAGCTGAAAATCTATGATAGAGGGATCAGTTCCTGACTACAGATAGTGATATGTTGAAGGTATGCATTATTTTACAATATTTTGGTTCCTGATCAGGCAGACCACTGGGTCATAAGTCATGCCATAGAAACTGAATATCTTTTTTAACCATATTCTAGAAAAGACAATGCTAATCAGAAGAGGAATATTGTGGAGCTTGAGGATGAGATTAAGAAGCTTTCAGGGCAAAAAAACCTATAGCAACGAATTCATAATCATGCAAAAATTAAGGCAAGCATAATTTACTGTTGGCCAATATTCTGGAAATTTTATGGGGTTTAAAGTTTTGATGGTGTTCCCATTTCCAAAACAAGTACATGTTTCTATTTTTTGTGCAAATTAGTTCTAAACATATTGGTTTGTAATGAGTGGATATTGTAATAATTTGAAGGTAATAGGATACTCTACAATTTCATGTTTAATGTTGCAATTTGATGCTGCTTAATATGGAAGGAAGAAAACAATACACTCAGAGCTCAACATGAAGAAATCAGTGCAATACTAAGGCAGACAGAGGCTCTTCTAGCTCATGTAAGCGATGAACTTGCTCGATATTAGACATTTGATGGAAGGACACCTTATATTAGTATTTATGAAGAGCAGAGGCTACAGAGAAAACTCCAGGTACTCGATATCCTCCTATCCTTTGACCAAAGAAAGTTAAATCCTCTTTCGTTTTCATGACGGGTACGCTTTTTGGTCAAACAATGGATTTCTTCAAAAAAGAATGATAAAGATGATGCCTTTTAGCATAAGCAGTGGCTTGAATATTTACTGGGAAATATGATTCCATATTTCCAGGAAGCCGAGGAGGAAAGCATGCAGTTGGCACAGAAGTTAGTGAGCTTGTGTAACAGCATCTTGCAGGTTGTAGAATGTATTGAAAATTTATTTATTATGTGCATGCATGGTTATACACATTAGCTGTACAAAATTCTCTCTGA
The DNA here is from genome assembly GCA_034641835.2 of Pinus albicaulis. Classification (NCBI taxonomy): domain Eukaryota; kingdom Viridiplantae; phylum Streptophyta; class Pinopsida; order Pinales; family Pinaceae; genus Pinus; species Pinus albicaulis. The sequence continues at coordinate 33,502,684 of CM076578.1, forward strand.
AACTTGAGAATGTAAACATGGAACCAAACTTATGGTAATTTTCATTGTTATTCATTGTTAAATTGTAATTTTCATTTTTTTTTAAATTTAACAAGTTGTTGGTATACCGACGCCTTGAAAGTGTCGGTCTTGCGACACCTTGGGAAAGCGTCGGTCTTGCGACGCCCCAAAACATCGGTCTTGCAGTGCATTGGGAGAAAGATTTAGTCTTGCGAGCCCACAAGAAACGTCTGTCTTGCGACGGATTGCGACAACAACGTTGGTATTGCGACGCTTAGAAAGCGTTAGTATTGTGACACTTTAAAAGCGTGGTTAGCCATAGAGCATTGTGATGCTTCGAAAGTGTTGGTATTGCGACACTTTGTAAGTGTCGGTATTGTGATGCTTTGAAAGCATCGGTATTGCGACACTTTGTAAGCGTCGGTATTGTGACGCTTTAAAATCATCGGTATTGCGACACTTTGGAAAACTTCGGAAGAGCGACGGTTGTTTGGAAACGACGGAAAAAGTGTCGGTATTGCAACACTTTGGAAAAGTGTCGGAATTGCGACGTAATGGCTAGGCATGTTTTGTCTGACCTCTAATTGTTGCTCTTGCGATGACTATGTGTCAAAATAGCAACAAAGTGGCCGTCGGAAATTGGGCCAAATTTTCTAGTGTGTTTCCATCAATGCCAAAGGGGGAGACTATTGGAAATATTATCATTGATGGCAAAGGAGCAGAAAGGAACAGCACGAAAATTATCATTAAGGACAAAGGAGAATATCAAGGTTAGCTGGATTCTAAAGGAGTTATAAAGAAAATAAGGAAAAAGTACAGTGGAGGAGAAGAAAAGAGAAAAAGGAGCATCAAATTACCAAAGGAGCAGCATTAGAGGCAAAGGAGTAAGGAAGAGTAGCAACAAAGACACATGGATCAACACCAAAATTATCATTAAGGCAAAGGAGTAGAGAGGAGTAGTAAAAGGGCAAGGAGTAGCATTAGAAAATTTATCAAGAAGTAAAGGTAGCAGGTTTGGGTCGAGTTCTGCACAAATGGGAAGAGTCGTGACGTGCTAAGACAGGTAATGAACACGTTCAAATAGTGGAGAAAGTCATGAACACAAAGGCAAAGTCGGGCTAGTTTGCGTACAGAATAGTGCACGAAGGCACATGCAACACGTGCAATTCTGCGGGGAGAGTGGAGTAAATTTCCAGAAAAACATGTTCAGAATAGTGTTTGACAGAGATATCGCAAATCACAATCACAACAGAATGCCTGATCACATATCGCAAAACGCAGTGGAAGGAGTATAGAAAAACAATAGAGACACAAAAATTCTGAATGCGAAGTGCGAGAGATTACATGGCAGTGCGTGGCGATAATGTGGTAGTGACGTGGCAGTGACATGTCAAGGTGACATGGACCTAGCCCGCATATCTCACATTGGAAGCTCAGGATGATAAGCACTCAAGAATCATGTAAAAATGGCAAAGTGAAAAATGCGATAAGAGTACCACATGTGATGTAGTTTCAAAGAAAAATTATAAAGGATTTCAAACCCGTAGGTATAACGTTTCCTTTTGAAAAATCGCATCGGGCTTTGGAAGAGCTATGCATACCAAGAAACACATTAGAACGCTGAAGTGCGAAGTGTGATAATGAAGTGGATGCGATGCAGGGCAACGCTGAAGCCTAAAGGATTTCATGTCCAGGAGTATGGGTTTTCCTTTCTTTAAATCACATTGGACAGTAAAGGAGGATTATAACGTAAAACAAAGGAAACACCGAAATGCGATAAGTGACGGGATGCGGTATCGTAGAGAGGTAAATATTAATATATTTCAGGTACAGGTTTAATGTGGTTATGCTTGTTTACAAAGAAGTAAATATGAACGGATATTTGACTCGGGTGTATAAAAAGGAAAGCTTAAATGCAAGAAAATACTTGGGTAAGTAAAAGAACCTGACCTTGTGCAAAACAATGTTGTATACGCTTGCGGCAATGAGTTGAAAGGAAATCTTAAACGCAAGAGGAAAGGCTTGGGCAAGTGACCCGATATGCATGCAAGGTTAGTGCAACGTTTAATAACAAAGTTTGAATGCAGCAGAAGGAGACTCAGGTAAGTGACCTGACACAGAGCAAAGGATCAGGTGAAGGCTAAACGCTGCGGGCACGAGCAGAAGAGGTAGAGTAGGGAAAAATGAGTATATGGTGCCACTATTGGAAATGAAACTATTGGGTCAAGTCAGGACAAAAAGACAATTAGGCAGAATTGTGTTGAATGTAACAAAAGAAACAGAAAAGAATTTGATAGTAGCAGAAAAGACAAATGCACAGCAAGCAAAGAGCTTAGAGGGTTGAGTGAATATTATTTTAAATGTAAATGTATTAATTAATTTTTTATTGTTTGTGATGCAAAGGCGAGTCTCCATAGGCATAGAAAAAACTCCATGAGTGCTATAATCATTATTTCTGTTGTAATAACCTGAACTGAAGAATGAGGAATTGAATGGGTGGAAGGCATAGGGTGAGGTCTATTCACTTTGTATTCCCCGTAGAATGAAAATAGTCATGGAGTTATCAGTATAAGAGATATAATATTAGTGTGGATAGATAGGTTAGAAAGTTGCAGAATCAAAGAGAGTGGAAGAATGTAACAGAGTTGCAGAAGGTTATAGAGTAGAAGAATCAGAGAAAGTTGATAGAGATGTTGCGCACATCAAGAACTGATATGAAGCAAAAATGAAGGGAGAAAAGGCAACAATGAAGGAGGAGGACAACTGAGGTGATATCTTGGTAAATCAGCATATGATTTTTGTTGAGGTGTGAGGGAGTTTGAGCTTCCATATAAAGTTGTACCTTGATAGATGTCTAGTTGGAGCTGATTGACGTAGGAGCCTCCTGTGGGTTGTAGCTTGTAGAAAATTCATGGGAGTTGGTGCTTGCATTTAAAGTTGTAGCTTGATAAAACTCCAGTTGGAGCTGGGTGTGGTAGGAGACTCCTGTACATTATATCTCGTAGAAAATTTAAGGGAGTTCGAGCTTCCTTTCCAGTTGTAGCTTGAAACAACTGAGGTAGTAGCCTCCTGTATGTAGTGACTGCATAAAATCAGTTGTAAGAGGGTGTAGGAGCTTTCCTTTGCATCACAAAAAAATAACATGTGGTTTTCTCCCTTATGGGTTTCTACTCATATCTGGTGTCTATGTTCTTGATGATTATGTGTTGATGTGATGTTTTAATATGCTTAATTACTTGTTTTCCACACATTTAGTTTACTAATTCATTATGTATTAAGCTCCTTACAAAATGAAGTAGTTAATGGGTGTAAATAAAAGAGTTTTAAACCCCCCCCCCCCAGTTTAGCTAAGGGTTCATCAATATGCTCTCATCTAAAGCTTCTGCTTCTGTTATAATTTTTTTTTTCCACATGGTTTATTGTTTTATAAAGTTGTTATTCACGAGATGTGAAAAACAAAATCTTACAATCTACACACACACACTCACACACACACAAAGATATATATATATATATATATATATATATATATATATATATATATATATATGTATATATATATGTATACAATACTTGGTGATTTATATATACTTCTCATATAAAGCTTTATGATTCTCCCATTGGGATTATTAGTTTTTTTCCACATGGTTTTGTTGTTGAATCCTTTTAAGGATATCCTCTCATCTAAAGCTTATGCTTCTCCTGTTGTAATTATTATTTTTTCCACATGGCTTATGGTTTTATAAATTTCATATTTAGGAGATATGAAAAAAAAAAATCTTACCATCCATATATATAATACTTGGTCATTTATATATATTCATTTACTCCATATATATTCCAAAATTTAATATAGAAATGAGTTTTCTAATATTCCCAACAGCTCCACCCTTCTAAATTTTCAAGCTATAGAGTTATGATGATGTGTGTGCTCATGATTTACATCATTCCTTTTCTCGGCATGTCCCATGATCAAAACCCTAACAAAACCCTCTCTACTTTTTTTCTTTCAGATTACCATTGTGTTTCTCAGCACAACTGACTAGTTTCCATCCATTCCTCGAATTGACAAACCTCACTAGGGGCTCTGCCACTCTTGTCTTCTTCGAAATATATTATTTGTTGGTAGATAGATTGGAACAGACTCTCTTGAACTTGTGAAGACCTTTTGGTGGAGTAATTATTCTGCCTCTTCTCATGTTTCTGTAGGGATCTGGGCTTTGGCGAAACAATGATTTCTTCTATTGTTTCATCCTCCACTAATATCCTTCCACAACGCATTGATTTCTTCCCCGAGGTATACATTGAATACCAATTGATGTTAGAACCAAGAGCACTAAAACCCAACTTAAAAAACTACTGAATTCGCTTGTTCCGAACCATAGTTGGCCTAAAACCTTGCGCAATCAACCATAGTTTCTCTAATACCGACTTCCCTTCCTTCAAGAGTTTGCTTTCCATTGAGGGAATATGAAACCAACTGACCAATTTTTGAGCAACAGTGAATTTTGGATTCACTATTTGTAACAGAGGAGGATTAGTAAATCATGAAAACCACTGTTATCGATGAAATAGGTAACTACACTGGTACATACCTTTTGACGTAGCAAGAAAAACACCTGATTTTGAAAAGTGCTGATGTAGAATGATTTTTTTTTTTGAGCATGTTTCTGGCACTTTAATTTTATTTTATTTTATTTTATTTTTTCTGTGATGGTGTATCATCACCAACGTTTTTTTATAGGACTGATTTTGACACTATACATTTTCTAATGTCTTCTTCTTCCATGGGATGTTTATTTTTAAGTGCATTCATGTACTTGTGTTTTAAAAAGAAAAAAACTATTTTTTTTTAAAATAAAAATTTGTAATGATATATTCACTTTTTCACATAGATAAAAAAAGAAAAAAGGGTCAATATTATAAAGTTTATATTTTATACAAGTTTATGTATTGCTAATTAATTTTTCAATGCACATCAAATAATTGTCGGTAAAAAACCAATATTTTGAATGATATGACAAAAAAATACAAATTTTCAATACAAATAGAATGCAAAAAATACACTATTAGAGAGTTTTTGCTAAAAAAAAACATGTTAAATAAACTAATTTTTTAACAAAAAAACTTAAGAAAATAGCATTTTTATTGAATTTTATGTCAAAAAATAATAGTAATCACATGTTTTTTGCAAAAAATAAGGATTCTTCTCATAAAATATCAAAGTCTAAACATCACAAGTAAAACTGATTAATAGATCTCAAAAATGACCTTTGTTTGCAAGCATAACTTAAATATCCTCAACAATATCAACTAATACATGTTCAAAATAATCTAGAACATCATTGATGGCTTCTTCCACAACATTTTATACTTCATTTTTGTCATTGTCATCTTCTAATGGATCTTTCATGTCTACACATCTTCTAAAGTTTCCCTTTCCAATCATTCCATAAAATGGTGGTTGAGGTTCCTTTTCTTTTTTTTCCACACATGATTCATTAAAATCCCTTTTCCTCAAACCAACTTCTTGCTTCGCATCTAGAAGTAATTCAAGAGTATTAATTATTTGTTGAATAAATTTGCATTGCACTGGGTCATTCTCAATGGCAATGCAATTTCTTCCTTTTGGTAGGCAACATGCTAGTGTTGTACCTAATCATCAAGTACAAAAGAAATAAGTAAGAAAATTAGTATAAAGACATAAAAAGTAAAAAATAAAATATTTAAATTTAAATTTGTATGATAAAACTTACCTGAACCTTAAAATAGATCCAAAACACAATCTCCTTTATTTGACAACATCGCCTGGCCTACCTCTAGCCCTCGGCTAGGTGGAGGGAAATTTTGATAATCGCCCTCCGCGCAGCTAGGGGACGGAGGCAGGCTAGGTAGCCCTTGACGATGCCAACCAACCGACCTCCACCCAGCCAGGGGCGATTCTCAGAATTTCCCTTCGCCAAGATGGGGCTGATTCTCGGAATCGCCCTCTACCTAGCCGGGAGAGATTCTCGGAATCTCCCTCTGCTTAGTCGGGGGTGATTCTCAGAGTCACCCTCCACCTAGCCGTGGGCTAGAGGTAGGTTGCGTGACACCGTCAAGGGCTGCCTAACCTGCCTCTGGCCTGGCCTGGGCAGAGGCAAGATGGGTAGCCCTTGATGGTACCACCTGGCTGGCCTACGGCCCCTGGCTAGGTGGAGGGAGATTCTTGGAATCACACTCTGCTCGCCCGGGAGCTAGAGGCTAGCCGGACATCATCCTTGGGGGCTACCTGACCTGCCTTTAGCCCCTGGCTAGGCGAAGGGAGATTCCAAGAATCGCCCTCCACCTAGTAGCGGGTCGGAGGCAGGTTGGGCATCCCTTGACAGTGCCACCCGACCTACCTCCGACCCCCAGCTGGGTGGAGCGCAATTATGAGAATTACCCTCCTCCCAGCCGAGGGTGATTCTCGGAATCGCCCTTCGCCCAACTGGGTGTGATTCTCGAAATCACCCTCTGCCGAGTCGAGGGACGAAGGCAGGATGTGCAGCCCCATGGAGGGCTGACCAGCCTACCCCCAACCTGCGGCTGGGTGGAGGGCGGTTCTCGGAATCGCCCTCTGCCTATCCAGGGGCTGGAGGTAGGATGGGCAGCTTTCGACAGTGCCGCCCAACTAGCCTCCGGCCCCCGGGCGGGCGGAGGGTGATTCCAAGAATCTCCCTCCACCCATCCAAGGGCCGGAGGCCATCTGGGTGGTGCTATCGAGGGCTAGCCAGCCTGCCTCTGGCCCTCGGTGGGTCGCAAATTATGATTACTTTTTTTCAAACACAAACTATTTAAAAAATTTAATTTTTTTTTGAACAAAAACTATTATACTAAAAAAAATGTATTGTTTAATATTAAAAAAAAAAAAAAAAAAAAAAAAAAAAAACTATTCAATGAAAATTTTAAAATATAAAAAAGCAATAAAAACAAATTAAAAAATATGTTTTAAAAAATAAACAAACAATTATAAAAAAAGAAAAATATTTTTTAATTTTAATTTTTTTTAGATTAAAACAATTGTTATTTAAAATATAAAAAACAATAAAAAAAATAATTTTAAATATGTTTTAAAATATAAACAAACATATATGAAGATTTTACTTTTTAATTTTCTACGTTCTTAATACTAAAGTAATTATAATTTAAAATATATAAAAACAATAAAAAAAAATTAAAAATATGTTTTTATGTATAAACAAACAAATATATTAATAATAAATTTTTCATTTACTTCTTCATTTTTAAAAATTGTTTAAGTCATATAATTTCTCCATAATTTCATTGTTCAAGTATCTTGACAACTTAAGATTTAAAAACTTGAGATTTACAACTTGCAATTAAGGTTTTTATACGTTGCGGAATTTTACTTTAATGTGATGGTTGAAAATAATTACAATTTTAGGGTTATTTAGAGTCAAGATATTTTAAATTTAGCAACATGGATAAAAATTGTTCAAAACGATAAGCCCTTCAGGGATGATTTTGTTTATATTTAACATCATCTATCCAAAAAAATATAATTTTACGATTTTTCAATGTCATAATATGTTGTCTTTAATTCCATTGTTATAATGTGTCAAAAGTGTGACACAATGTTTTTCTTTGTTATTCCAGCATCAACTCATTTGGTTTTGATGGTGTTTTTTCAATCATTTTTCAAGAAACAACTTCGTTTTTAGCATAATTTTATAAAAGGTGAAATTTGACCTTGAGAAAAAAACAAATGCATTCTGGAATACACACTTTTTGTTTTTGGGGGGTTTTTTCATGTTTTTTGAGTCTTTTTGGGCTAGAGTTCCCGTTTTGAGGTAATAGTTTTTGTTTCATTGGTAACATTGTTGAAACTAAATTTGCAAATCTGGGGTTCATATTAGCTATCGGAGAATTCAGTTTTTTATCCTGTTAGCTTTTCTTCTTAGGGACGATGTGGAATCTCGGACATCCAAAATATTTAAATTCAGACATTGTTCACTCTATGTAGACATAATAATAATATAATTTTAAGGTCACTCTAAGTTAGACACCAAATTGGTGTATGAGACTCTTTGTTTATGGCACAAGGGACTCACTTCCACTCAGCCATTTGATCTCTAAGTATACACATACATACTCTATCCCCCTGGCTCTTAACCATTATGCCCTCTCAAGTTGTATAAATAAAATAAAATAAAAGTTGAGAGGTTAGTGATACATAAAATATTTGAAACAAAAAGATATTAAAAAAAATGAATCATAATTAAAATTAATAAATTAATTTAAATGATTTAATTTAGAATTATTAAATGAAAAAATTATAAGAAATTTAATTATTTAATTTAATTTATTAGAAATTTATGATATTAAAAAATAATAATGATAATTGGCATATGAAAGTATATTAATAGTCAATTCACTTATTCATAAAATAGTGGATTTTTTTTATATAATTATTTGAATGTCAACTTTTATAAGAATTTAAATCTATCGAGCACATTGCACTTATTGGATTCCAGAGAGCTAATTGTTCCATTGTAGCAGAGATGATGAGATATAAAAAACAAACCTAAGGATCAGCTACAGAAATTATTATTTAGTGATTATTGTGAGAATGCTCTCACGAAGATGAAAACTTCATTAAACCCTATTTGCATCTCTCCTGAGCCATTAAATAACCACGGTTGAATTGATTTTTTGTGGCTTCAGATCTTTGTGTCTCCACGATTTCAATCTAAACTCTCTAGTGGCTCCCGCATGGTGATATAAACTATGGAGTGGCACTCGCATGCATTAAACTCTCTGACAGATTTATGTGATGGTGGTAATATGCTCTTAGGGTTCCAATCTGCAATATACTCTACAATTGCTCTCGGATGGTGATTTAAAACTCTGCCATTATATTTAACTCTGTTGTCTATTGAAATTTCTGATGATTACTTAACAACACAGAGGAACAAGATTCCTCTTCTAAACACAGATTTAACAACCAAAAATAAAAATACATTGCAAAAAATGCACACACAGTGAGAAGCTAAAACACTTTTTGTCATTAATAAAAAAAATTGTTGTTACAAGATCATCAGAAGTGTTGTTCTGGATACACTGCTCCTCTGCTGCTTTTGGCATACAGAGTCTTCACACTTCACACTACTCTCGGCATTCACAAAATTACTATCTATTTTCTATATGTATTGTAAACATATATGTTTAGAATACATATATGAAGAATATTATCCTAAGCTTTTACTTTGTGAAATAAAACTATATTGTTTGCATATTATGAAACCATATGATAAAACCATTAAACCAAAAATCATTACAATTTAAAATGCGATATTGTTTCGCATCGATCATTGCGTCAGCTGACTGTGCACCCAACTTGTGTGATAGAGTGCTAATGGCCGGTGAGGAATGATGTGGCACTGGTGTGGTCATGCTTATCACGTGTTTGCAGAGAGCTGGTGAGGTTATCATAAGACTATGTGATAAGGATTTGATTGGCTGCTGGTTGGATAGTGTGGCAGTGGCGGAGTCCGCTCGTCGCGTGGGTTTGGAGGAGGATGACGTAGGCGCCGGATGGTGTGATGAGCACCCATTGGTTGCAGATAATTCGACGTGGAGTTTTTTAAATTTAAAAACAAAGGCGCATGAGTTACTGCGGTTGCTGAATGGTTTATGGCGTGGAGGTAACATGTTTCAGACCACAATTTGACAAGTGAGAAAGGGTTACGTCCATGAAAAAAAGCAACTGTTGCAAGGGATTTAAACATAAAATTGAATGCATGGTGGAGTGTAAAACCAAAAACATAAATTACTGCTACTCCTGTCCTTCAGTTTAAAATCAAAATTGAAGTTTTCTTGTCCTGTTGCTTAGGTTGCAGTTGGGAGTAATTTCCAACACTCCCCCTTAATCACAACTGCTTCTATCTTGTATTCCTGGACATTTTCTAATATAATTAAAACTTTTCTGCCCCAATGTTTTTGTAAAAATATCAGCAAACTGTTCTTCTACTCTACAATGTTGCAAAACAATTTCTCCATTGTTCACAATTTCTTTGATGTAGTGATACTTTGCATCAATGTGTTTTGTTCTTTTATGAAACACTCAATTCTTGGATAAAGCTATTGCTGAGATATTATCACAATAAACTGTTGTGCCTTTTACATGTTCATGACACAAATCTCTTAACATTCTCCTCATCCATACTGCTTGACATACTACTGCTGTAGCTTCCACGTATTCTGGCTTTGTTGTTTATAAAGCCACAATTGGGTATTTCTTAGAAGCCCATGAAATGGCTCCTGATCCCATATGAAAAACATATCCAAAGGTGATTTTTCTATCATCTATACCTCGAGCCCAATCACTGTCAGTATATCCAATTAATTCAAAATTTTCTAAAGAGATGTATAAAATAACATACCTCTGTTCCGTTCACATACCTTAGAATTCTCTTTGTTGCTTGCCAATGTGTCTCCTTTGGCCTCTCCATAAATCTAGAAATTAAACTCACAACATGCATAATATCTGGCCTAGTTGCAGTAAAATACATAAGGCTGCCAACTATGCTCTTATACAAACTTGGATCAAAATACCTGTTGTTGTCTTCCTTGCTTAACTTCAATCCCATCATTGTAGGAGTAATTTCTGCCTTGCAATCTTGCATGTTAAATCTTTCCAAAATTTATTTTACATATTTAGCTTGAGAAATTAAAAAATTATTTTTAATTTTTCTCTACTTCTATTCCTAAGAAGTATCTTAGCAATCCCATATCAGTCATCTCAAATTATTCTTTCATGAATGTTTTAAAATTTTCAATCAGGTAAGCATCATTACCTGTGAATATCACATCATCAACATATAAAACAACAATGAGAATATTTCCATATTTTTCTTTGATGTATAATGTGGGTTCTCATTCTCATTTTTTAAGCCCATTTTCTAGTAGATAGGCATATATCCTACTATACCATGCTCTTGGTGCTTGTTTCAACCCATACAGAGCTTTCTTCAATTTTCATACCTTGTGCTCTTGGCCTTCTTTCTCATACCCTGGAGGTTGTTCAACATAAACCTCTTCCATTAAAACTCCATTTAGGAATGTTGATTTCACACCCATTTGGTAAAATTTCCATTTGTGTTGTGCTGCTATGGACAACACTGCTCTTACTATTTCCATTCTTACAACTGGTGCAAAAGTTTCCTCATAATCTCTTCCTTGTTGCTGGTTGTAGCCTTTGACAACAAGTTTGGCATTGTGCCTTTCAATATTACCTTCAACATTTCTTTTGGTTTTATAAACCCATTTAACTCCAATCACATCCTTTCCTTTTGGGATATAAACTAATTCCCATGTTTTGTTCTTCTCTATGGCATTTATTTCTTCATGCATAGCATCTATCCATTTCTTATCTTTTTCTGCTTCTTCAAAATGTATAGGATCTTCTACATGAAAATACAGTGTAAATAAAGAGTTCATACCTCCATTATTTTCCTCTTGCTCATAAATTTCATTCAAACTTCTGAATCATGTTCTTCTTTCACTTGTTGAACTTGTGCTTGTCGAAGCACTCAAATATGCTACTTCTGATGTGCTTGGAGAAGAACTATCATCACTTCTCGATTATGTTATTATACCAGCTTGTGGTGTCCCTTACTGTCCTTGTGTTGGTGGAGGTGGTGCAGCTAATGAGGGATTTATTTCAGCCATTTCTTCCTTATCATCTTCTTGAGAAAAACAGGTTTTTACATTTACCGTTTTCTCAATGCTTCCATCCCAAGCTTCTTCATCAATAAACTTCACATATTTTCTTATCATGAACTTCTTGGTGGATGGGTTATATAGTCTGTATGCCTTTGATTCATCACTATATCCAAGAAATATGCACTTTTCCCCCTTACTGTCCAAGTTCTTCCTTAGCTGATTTGGAATGTGTGCATAAGCCACACAACCAAATACTCTCATGTGGGTGAAAAATTGTTTTATGCCATTCCATGCTTCTTCCGAAACTCTGTTCATAACACTCTTTTTTGGGTATCTATTCAGCACATATGTTTCACAATGTACAGTTTCAACCCAATATTCATTTTGCAAATGTTTTGCCTTCAAAATGCTTCTTACCATATCCATGATGGTTCTATTTTTCGTTTCAGAAACTCCATTTTTTTCTAGTGTATATCTTGTTGTAAATTTCTTATGAATTCCATTTTCTATGCAAAAACACTGAAAATATTTGCAGATATATTCTCCTCCTCTATCAGTTCTGAGAACTTTTATGTGCTACCCACTTTGATTCTCAATAAGAGCTTTAAAATGGTAGAACTTATCAAACACATCACTCTTCAACTTTAAGAACTATATGAATGTTTTTCTTGTGTAATCATCAATAAAGGTTAGCATATAATGGTTTTCTGATAACAATGGTGTTTGCATTGGTCTACACAAATCTAAATGGACTATTTCTAAGGGTGCTTTTGCCCTTATGCTCTTTCCTAATAGAATTTTTTCTCTGTGTTTTTTTCCCAAGATGCAGCCCTCACATAGGTTGTCTGGTTTCTCAATCAATGGTAACCCTTTACCATTATTTTTTTGTGCAATAAAGTCAGACCTCCAAATTTGAGATGTCCATATCTAAGGTGCCATAACCAGTTTTCATATTTTTCTTCTCTTTAGTAAGTCTCTTGTGTTACAACTGTCACTGCAACTCCTTTCTTCAAATCTACTCTCATCTTCAGAGGAAATATTCTTCTTCTTGTCATATTCACTTGTGAAATCCTTTGATTGCTTGGTGGTATGTCCATTATGGTACATATATCATCCTCAAAGAATACATTGTAACCTTTCTAAATGAGTTGTCCAATGCTTAAAAAGTTACACTTCATACCAAGTACATAGTATACATCTGATATGGATTTCCTTTCTCCTTTTCTTGTCAAAACACTTACCCTACCTTTCCCCATGACAAATACTTTACTAACTGTCCCCAATGTTACTTGAGACTTCACATGTTCATCCAACATGGAAAACATAGAGATGTTTCGAGTCATATGGTTGCTACATCCTGAATCTAGAAACCATAAATCTTCATTCTTTTCTTCAACCATATTACATGCTAAAAATAAATTCTCTTGACTCAGAGCATCTTTAGTAAAGTTAGCACTAGGTCTATTACCCATGTCACTATGTTTCTTCATACATTCATTTGCATAATACCCATACTTGTTACAATAATGAAATTGGACTTGGGATCTGTCATAACTTTGTCCATGTGCTTGATTTTGTCCACCTTTTTGGCTTCTACCTTGGCTTTGATTGTAATTTTCCTTGCCACCCCTTCCACTTGTATTCGCAAGGTTGTTTCTTACTCTTTTTTGGCTTCTACCTCTACCTTTTCCTCTATTTTTTAATCTGACTTAACCTCTTCCTCTTCAAAAGTACATTTGGGTCTTGAAGGCATGCTCCGAAGATGAGTTTGTTGTTCTGCTCAGTCTTTGTTCATGTGTCATCAATGATGCATGAAGCTCATCAACAGTAAAAATTGAGAGATCTTTTGTCTCTTAAATAGTTGTTACTATCACATAAAATCTTGATGCTAAGATCCTCAATACTTTCTCCACTATTATTCTTTCTTATACTGTCTCTCCATGAGATCTCATTTCGGTAACCAACCCAATAAACTGTGTGAATAATCAGTCTACGATTTCAAAATCTTTCATGAAAATGACTTTAAAGTCTCTTCTATTAATTGAGGCCTTTTTGCCTTTTCCTTCTTCATTCCTTGATAGCTTGTTTAGAGGGTATCCCATGCATCCTTGGACTTCTGTGCTGTTGCAATTCTTCGAAATATTCTTTCATGCAGTGCTTGATAGAGATAGAAGAGGGTTTCTAAGTCATTCTTTATATTACTCTTCAGCAAATATTTATCTTCCTGTGTTAAGGCTTAAATGCTTGTTCATCTGTTGGTTCTTCAAAACCATCTTCAACTAGCCCCCATAAATCTTAACATGCAAACAAGGCTCTCATTGTCATTGGCCAATAGTCATAGTTCTTCCCATTGAACAGTGGGCGTTGACTATTTCCCATACTCGTGCTTGTGCTAGCCCCTGCCATTTCTAGCCTTGCAGAACTATGTTAAAAACTTGAATGTGTATCTTAAACAAAATTTCTCACTTCTGGAGAGATAACCTCTGTCTCTAGAAAATCTTAAGACTTCTCTTTTATAGTTCGCTGGACTGTATTCTAAAAACAAACAATAAATCCGTTTTTTGATAAATATATGACTTGTTGAACCTTCACACTGCTGGAGAAATGCTTCAACAAAATTCTACTTCCTTCAACTTCTTCAGCAGTTCCTGAGAGCCTGGACTAGATCTGATACCATGTTGAAATTTATGATGATTCCTTAACAACACAGAGGAAACAGGATTCCTCTTCTAATCACAGAGAAAACAACAACAAAAAAATACACTAAAAAAAATGCACACGCAGTGAGAAGCTAAAACATTGCCTATCATTAATAAGAAATTTTGTTGTTACAATATCATCAGAAATGTTGTTCTTGATTACACTACTCCTCTGTTGCTTTTTGGCATGCACATTGTTCAGACTACTCTTGGCATTCATAAAATTACTATCTACTGTCTATATGTATTGTAAACATATATCTTTACAATACATATATGAAAATTATTATCCTAAGTTTTTACTTTGTGAAATAAAACTATATTGCGGGCATACTATGAAGCCATATGATAAAAACATTAAACCAAAAAACATTACAATTTACAATGCAATATGCTTTCGCATCGATCATTGCGCCAACTGACTATGCACCCAAACTGTGCAATAGAGCGCTATTGGCCAGCGGGGAATGATGTGGCATTAGTGGGATCGTGCTTATCATACGTTTAAGGAGGGATGGTGATGTATTCATGAGATTGTGAGATAAGGATTTGATTGGCTTCCTGTTGGATGGCATGGAAGTAGCAGGGTCCACTCGTTACATGGGTTTGGAGGAGGATGAAGTAGGCGCTGGATGGTGTGATGAGCACCCATTGGTTGTGGGGAGTGCGACATGGAGTGTTTTAAATTAAAAAAAAAAGGCGAGGGAGCTACTACAGTTGGTGAATGGTTTATGGCGCGGAGGTAAAGTGGTTCAGACCACAATTTGACAAGTCAGAAAGGGCTACGTCCATGAGAAATGACTGTTGAAGGGGATTTAAACATAAAATTGAACTCATTTTGGAGTGTAAAAACAAAACAAGAAATTAATACTACTGTTTTCCTTCAATTTCAAATCAAAATTGAATTTTTGTGTTCCTGCTACTCAGGTTGCAGTTGGGAGTAATTTCCAACACCATCGATTACTATGATGATGGCCAGGTGTCGAGGTGAATTAGTTTCTCTATGGTGCAGGTCGGTCCAAAAAACATTACATCCAATCAAATCCCCTTTAAAAACATGGCTACACACAACACTAACAAGGTTTCTGGCATCTGGTCGAAGGTTTCTAACATTCTGTCGAAGTAAGAGCGAGGGCATCAATTTACTTTCTGAACCTTGCATATTCTTATGAACTTCAATTTTGGAACCTACTTTCTGAACCTTGCATATTCTTATGAACTTAAAAACCCTTGACCTCATACCTAGTCTAAAATCCTAATCCATTCAGCCTCATAGGTTGTGTTTTATGAAGAGAGGCCTCTCCGGCTTGGTAGGGCTAGATACCCTGTTAAAAGGTTGGTTTGTGGTTACCTCTGTTTGGATTCCTTCTTTAGCCTTGGGAATCTAACAGATCCTCTCGTGCATAACCAGTCATCCATCTACCTTGCACCCTCATTCACATAGAGTGAAGTACCTTGGCCTCCACTTTCGTATTTTTCTACTGCCCTTGGGGCCTATCCACCATCCTGTACCTTGGTCACCTTAACTACCGTCTGACGAGGGAAGGTCATCTCATAATTTCCCCTCCTCCACTTTAAAATCAGTTCACCCTACCTGCTGCCTATTTATACCTGGCCTCCACTCCTTCTGTCACTCCCAATTTCCTTCCCTCCCCCTGCTCGATCAAGCTTGTCCCTCCACCTGGCATCATTCGGCCTTACACTCCCTATCTGCTGAGCTCCCTATGTTTTCCTCCCCATGGGCCTTTGTTCCAATATCCCCCCAATATCATGCCTCCCCAAAGCCCTGCTACCCATGCCTATGGTAGCAAGGGACATGATCGCGGCTCACGCTTGTCCTCTCCCAATCGTCCTCCTATAACCAAAGAAGCCACTTCTATGTGAAATGCTGCTATAACGTATGAAAACCTTAGCATACAAGATTCCATAGCCCATATACTCAAGCTGGAAGACAATGCAAGGTGGGTTCGTCAACAGGTTTCAACGAACGAGGCTCATGCTAATTTCAATTGGATCTCAGACCCAGGGCTAACCAAGATGAGAGAAAATAATTTCAGTAGAGCCATTGACCTCCATTTGCAAACAAAGAATATGTTCACTCTAGCTCTGCCGCAGAGAGACGGTAACAATGTCGTGGAAAGGAAAATTGATTCCCTCACTGAAAATTTCTCAATTTCTGTGAGTGAGTTCCTCCACTACTCCAAAAGACCAGCATGTCATCTGTGAAGGAAGCACCCCGGAGCACCCCATCATCTTGGAGGAAAATCCGACGGACGACACTACCTAATGATCTTCTTTTCATTTCCCGTTTCCAAGTCTCCTTTTCTTATGACCAATTTTCTTTATATTTTCCATGTCCTTTGTTCTGTATAGCTTCTTAGCTCTGTGCGAAGCCAGATTGGCCATTTTTGGTTCAGGGCTTAGCTCCCACATTTTTGTAAGATATTTTACTCTAAACAAAATCAAATGTAAATTGCATCCCTTGAGAGGCTACTATTCTAATTGGTTTTCAGCTCTGGATGTGGTGGCCTCTACGCTCATCCGGTCACATACTATGTAATCCTTTTCCCAGATGATCACTAGACCTTTTTATTTACAATATAAAAATTTAAACATTAACTTTTTTTGGTATAATTTAAAATTTAATTTAAACTAAGAATTAAACAATAATCTAGATATATGAAGTAAAAAATATTTTAGAAAAAATCAGAATAATTCTAATTAGAATCAAGATTTTCAGAACATTGTCCAAAAGAGGGAATCAATATTTTTGGAAAATTGACTAAGAGAGAGAAAATTGAAGTGTGTGTGTGTGTGTGTGTGTGTGTGTGTGTCTATAATGAATGATTCAACAACCACAATAGGTTTGATTAACAAATTGGTAATAAGAAGGCGAAGTTCAAATTATCAGTGGCTAATATGGTGGATGATGCAATTCCATGATTGGCTTAGTCTATATCCGTCCTCTCTATTAGAATTATTATGGTTGTTCTCCATTTCGAAGCCCTCTCTGATAATCCTAGAGTTATAGAATGGAACCGAGGCTAGGATTTTCAAATTATCTAATGGAATGATATGTTAAGACTTAAAAGACTACTCAATGATGGTTGATTTTGCTAAACGATTGTGGTTTGTATCCACTCTATGCTCTTTTAGACCGGCTTTGAAAGGCCCACTAGTGTGGGGAATATAGGACTTCCTGCATGAATAGGAAATTTCATAGGCCTGTAATCCTTGCATGTGGTCTCATTTGTCTTTGGCGGATTGAAATAATTTCTTGAGCATTTTATGAGGCTTGAAAGTAATTTTAATGTTCTTCCTGGTCAAGATATTCACTATAAGATATGTGGTCCCTTTAATGTAAGGGATCGTGACTTGGCCACAAGATGGAGAGAGATGAGGATTGGAGGATCTAGGGTGAGAAAAAATTTCAAAGAATATTTTGATTTGGGTGGTGGAGTAGACAATGGTTTTCAAGGCTCGAAACAAATGGGATTCTTAAAAAGAAAAAAATTCAAGAGAAAATATTTTTAAAGCTCTAGAAAATAATTCCTTGAGTTGTATAATGAAACAATTATGCCAATTTTATTGTTTAATTATGGATATTTTTAGAGCTCTAGATAATAATGTGTTACAAGACAATAATTCCTTTAGTTGTATAATGAAAAAATTCCATCAATTTTATTGTTTAATTATGGAATCATTTCAATAATTGTTAATATTGGTTGGAAAATAGAAATGGTTAGAAAATAGAAAATTATTATAAGAAAAATATTTGAAAGGAGGTATCTAATACAGGAAAGAAGCTAGAAAATTGTGTATTGAATATGTATTATTTTTTTAGGTTTAATAAATAATTGAAAGTAATATATATTTGGGAAAAAAAAAATCAGTTATGCATTAGTTTTATAAGTTTTAACAAAGAGTTGAAGGTAAGATATTTTTGGAAAAAGAATCCCTTATAAATGTGTGATTGTTTAATGTGAATTTCTATAAGTCTTGCAATTTATATTTCCATTTGCATTTATTTAAGTCTTGCAATTTATATTTCCATTTTGATATGTGAAATTCTTTTCATATTTCAACCATCTATTCAATTATTATTTTATTATATCAGAGAGTAATTTTCAAGATATTCTTTAAATAAATATTTATTTAAATAATAAGGTCAAATATGTTTGTGTGAGTGTGTGTTTTATCAAAAATGTTAGCCTCTTTCTCATATAGAATGATGAAGTTCTATTATACCACCCTTATGTATTTCACCTCTTATGATATAGTTTTAATCTTAATTATCTTACTAGATCTTATTTTATGTCATCCTAATTTATCTCTTTGTGAGGTGTGAACATGAGAGTAATTGCGGTGGTTTCATAATTGTATTATATATTTTTATCATTGAAAGATGAAACTACAACAATGTGAGAATAGAGATTACGGCTTGAGGAGTTTTTCGCCAAATCTTTTTGTCGCTTCTTATTGTATTTCTTATATGTTTTATTTCATCAATTGATATTAGAGAAATGGTTTGACAATTGAGGAGGACATGAGTTTGGAATTTTTCAAGTTGCTTGCTAGTTCATGTAGACTGGTTGTTAACTGACATGGTAGCAATTTTTTATTCTTTTGGTTTAGTTATTATCCAATTTTCAAAACCCTGTCAAATTCTTAGCGATTGATTTAAATGTAAGGATATAATTCCCCACCACTATGAAATCATACGTCATAACTCACATTTTTAAAGATATTTCCAAGAAATAGACCTCCACGGATGAATTAAGACTATAGTGTGGAGTCTATCTATATTTTTCTTGTTGATAATTTTCTATCGTGACTAGTAAGTGAGGCTACGTGAGTTGGTGTATTAGAGATGTTCAAGATGAAAGTATTATGGTGCAATCTATGAAGTAGACCAAGTGAAAGTGGAGAAAAATACTTGAAATTGCCACATGATGTTGCATTGATGTGTGTATTACATGAATTATAGACAGAACTTTTGTGACATCACTTTTGATTTCCACTTGTGTAAAAATTATTATGTTCAACTGTCATTAAAAGTAATTATGGAAAAACATCAAAATGATTAGGACGATGATGGATATGGATTCAGTATTGTGAGGAAACGTTTCTTTGGAAACTAAGAAACTCATAACTATGCATTTATTTGCCACTAATATTCCTATTGACTGAATAGAAAGTTGGCGGATGAATTTAAAAATGGAGCATGGGCTCATGGGCAAGGACAAGGTCATCCTTATCTTGTGGGATGTGTTCCCATGGTCAATGTGCAATAGGAAAGGGGGAAGCACACAAGTAGAGAAAGGGGATGCAAATAGGCATATGAAAAAACATGTAATGAATGAAAATTTGAAGACATAGGGGATGCAAATAGGCATATGAAAAAACATGTAATGAATGAAAATGTGAAGACATAGGTACATGAGGAAAGACCTATGCACATGAGGTATGCGAATAATTTTCGAGAAGGAGAGTGTATGATCAGAAAAGTAGAGAATACCCAGAAGATAAGTAAGCACATGCACATAGGGGATTCACTTAGATACAAAATAAGTAGTTGGAAAATTTTGCTATAAAAATAAGGAAAACACTTAGGAAAGCTCAAGAAAAAACTTAGGTGTTGGTTCAAGGGACATGCAATTTTCCTTGACAGAAGAAAAAAAAAAGTAACAAGTTGTTTTTTAGTTAGAGGAACCATAATGGGTTCACAATTATTCTATTAGGTTTGCAGGTGGAACCACCATGTGATCTTTAGATTATTGTGTCATCTTATTGACTAGTTGGCATACATTTCCCTTGAGAAATTCACTCCTTAGGATATAACTATGCCTTGGGGCTGGTCAGTTACAAGAGATATTGCAATGTAGTTAGCCTGAGATTGGATGGAGATTTGAAGTCTCTCCCTTAATTTTTAGTCATTCTTACATTAATAAGGAACATTTTTATTATTATACATATGGTGCCATGGATGACTAATGACAAATATTGAAATATCTAGGTAAGAATGTTTGATACATTATATGTCCATCGTTTTCCAACTAACTTATGTATCTATGGTGAATATAAGCTACATAGGATATATGGGTGCAACATGTCAATTTGTTACAAGTTTCTTAATATATCTATTATGGAGGGTTTGAAACCCATCAGAAAACTAACTTGTTACTTCATACGTAGCAGAACCTTATACATTATTCTCTTGGGTGGCTAAATGTTATAACCATGTTTGTGGGCCATATATTTGATAGATCAAATTATGTGCTATGTGAATTGATTAGTCCCACCTCTTGATGATTTTTGAAATTTTTGTTGTTAATAATGAGCTTTTCTTTAAATATTAGCTCATGATCATGATAAATTTATGTATCTATGTGTAGTTGTTATATTAATGGTTTACATTGTTATTACATGTATATTCATATCTTTTTATGCCTCAACTAACTAGTTATGATATGCGTTTTTTGTAATGTTCCATATTACGAATATCATGGTTCATTACCTTGCTGAAGGATGGAAACTCTCTTTGAGAGGAGGAGGTAGTAAATTACATGGATACGTGAGGTTCCTCAATTGGTATGATATAGTATGTGGTTTCATTGACTTGAGATATTCACCAAGGAAAAAATTATTTCCATGTCCATGTATGGCTAATTGATACATTTAACTAGATTATTATGGTGTGTGGAATCCCATGCATTGGATGTTGTGATAGTCAAGGATTTTTGTTGTCAAAACGATAACCAATATTTATGTTAAAACATTGTATATGGAATGATTCGTATTAGCATGGATTTCTGTTCTATATGAATGGTTATTTACCTTTTTTCAATCACGTTCTAATAGAGAAATAATGCAAGCTACTTTGAGAATCTTATCACAATGTTTAAATCAATTGATGGTGAAATTTGTTCTTTCTATAAGTAACATTACAGATTGTTATTAGTGATCGATTGACTTAGTAAATAGACTTATACTCTTGTGAAATAATTTTCTATGTGACTAGAAATGGGTTTAATAATGTTTCGTATGAGGATGTGTTTCTATAATTATTGAGGTTCTAGACAAGGCCAAACTTCTAGGAGAACCCTGCTGCAATCCTTGTAATGCTTGAAAAATTCTAAGTTAGAACAAGGAAGAAATATTCCTTTTATCTAGAACCTTGAAGGTAGTAACAGAAACATTGTGTCTAGGCGAGATGTAGTGGAGAAATTCAAATACATCTAGATATCAATATTTTTGTCAGGCATCACGCAGTTATCATCGTGAAGGGGTCAAATTCAATGAAAGTATGGATATATGTTCCACTATGAGTTACGGATGAAGCCCATATTGGGAGGGGCCGAGCTCAAATTTGGGTTAAATCCTTCGTGGCCTAGATGGGAAGGATATATATATATATATATATATATATATATATATATATATATATATATATATATATATATATATATATATATATATATATATATATATATATATGTTTTCATAAATCAAAATATTTTAGATGTACTTCATGTTCCACCATAATTCACAAAATAATGAATGAAATCATGAATACTTAATCATACAATTCAAAATCGTTTTCTGTACTCTGTACCTAGTATGTTGAGTGTTAATAAGAGGTTTAGTGGCTAATCCCGCCCTATGGTCGTCATTGGGTGGTAACTCTTTAGAATTTGGTGCTACTAATAGAAGACGTGAATGGAGTCCTTTCCCATCTCTTGGTGTGGAAATTACCATCTCGTCATGCGTAGTTTTTGTAGGGGCATCCATCACTCCTTAACACTATGGGGCGATGGCATGATGAAATTGAGGCATGAGGGAGATTTAAGCTTGGACGCTCTAGAAATTCATATAAGGAGGAATTATCAATTTGCGTGGACGACCGAGACCCAATAAGTTACTTGGATAAAGTTGAGGTGGAGAGTTCCACATTGGGGCAGGCATGGAAATGTGGATTTCCACATGCAATTTTTGTTGATGTTGATCAATGACATGGATAAATTTTTGACGTGGAACATTGTCAGTGTGACATGTGGTAGGTTGGAATGGCCTTTTTTTGGTGGCCATGGGGGCCAATTTTACATGATATGTGGAACCCATAATAGATAGCTAGGTGGTAAAGAGACATCAACTGGATGTTAGTGTGACGTCAACAAGGTGGAGGATTGTATTTGGGGCAGTTGATAGGAGGCACAACAACAATATTCCTGCCAACAAACACGACTAGCACCTTTTGTCTAGCTCCACACTCTCTCATGCACTTCTTGGGTTTGGGTGGGATGGTGCTAGTGTGTTGATGTCACAAATACCACATGCGATGTGTCAACACTACATGTGCATTTTCTAGGCCTTGTGGAGGTCTTGATGATGTGAAAAGGAAGTTTAAATGATTGAACATTAAATTTCCATAACTTCTAATCTGGGCATCAGATCGAGATAAACTTATATTAGGAGAAAAATCTCAGTTGGACCAGTCCACCGGTGATATCATAATGTGATTCCAACAAATTTTAAAATTACTGAAATTTACAATACTATCTTTATAATGAGGCCATGGATGTCAGGTTACCTAAATGTAACACCTCCCCTTCAACTTGGAACACTCTAAGGGGGCGCGGAAGGCAATACATAGTGTTATTAGAGTCCAGGTTCAACAAGTAGGTTCGATGGGATCAATAATAGATGAATAAAGAGTTAAGGTCATAAATTTTGTAAAACGTTTATTTTAAACTTATTGACTAGTATGGATATAAAATTTTTGATATGCTCTTTTGAATTCTTAAAATATTTAATGACGGTAGAATTTGACTAGTAATTTTGTGTTGAATGCATGTGTTGATATCATAACTGTGAGCTAATATAATGGGCGATTTTGACATTGTCTTCCCACACATTGCCATGAAAGCAAGAATTTGGGTTGATCTCCCTCTTAAAAATTCAATCTAATCAAATGATGATGTAAACTAATATGTGGATATGGATCTATATTAGGAGAATGTTGCACAGGATATGACAAGTTGTTATATCAATGTAGTCCCTAAATATTTTTTTGATTGAAACCATGAATCATACCATGTTTTGATACTACATTATAAGATGCAAAACCATATATCCAACTAGAAATTAAAGATCAGAGAAAATGTTACGATATATGCTTCCTATCTTACCAAATAAAAAAATTTATTAACTTTAAAATCTTTAAGTTATAAATTAGAAGAATAAATTATTTTTATCATAAGCTAAAAACTAAAAGACAATCTCTTCTAAAACACTTTTTTAATACTAAAATAAAATTCTAATACTTTTATAGTGAAAGATAATAAAAATAACGTTTAATAAAAAAATTATAAATATTTTAATATAAAAAAATTATAGTTCTTATTTTAAAAATTTTTAGATATATAGATGATTATTGATGATGATGATGATGATGCTTACCGTTCTTAAGACCAATGTGGTCTATCGGACCTTAAGTGAGGATAAATAATCTAATATTGATTCTTCAAAATCTTGGTTTTATGGTCAAAGAGAAGGGAAATAAGTGCCCCAAGATCGCAATAGGTGGGTTGGCTTAATAGGTCAAAAATATTGGAACTGTGGCAGATGGTAGGGAATTGAGAGGGAATGTGACTAAGAGTCATGCAATCTAAAGGAAGTGATTTTCATCTTCTTCCTGCTTAGAATCACAAATATGACATATTCTATCATTCCGAGGGGCATTGGGAATAGACCACAGCCCAGTCTCACTTCGAAGCTCATGGGAATTAGTTCTTATCTTAGCGATGTTCATTTTTTTCTTATTGCTGGACAACATAGAGAGAGAATTATAATTATCAAGGGTGGGGTTGATCAGGTTCTTATAATATCTTAGCTTCATTTTACCCTCCAACTCCTAATCCTCCCATAACTTGTCCTTAAACTTGGAGGTAATAGTATTTTTTATATTATCTTTGTTTCCCATACGGAGCTCCTCCTTAATTCCCCAATGGTTGAGCCAGGACTCGCATTCTTATGCGACTCGCGCTTGATGCGAAGGTGAGGGTTTTGAATGTAGTAAAAAGCAATTTTAGGGACCCTTTTGGATTCTATGTTGTCAAGATTCTTCTTATACATAAAATATCTAAACATAGTCGAACTTTCAATGGGGGAAAAACCAGATTCGATCAAGAGGATAGGATAGAGAGTATTTCCCTTGATATTAAGGTTGTAGGTTATGAATTAGTTTTTAATCATCTCAATCTTCCTCCATGGCTCTATGGATATACTACAAGCCCAAAATTCACATGCATATAAGAAAACATAGGTGACAAGGGTCTCAAAGATGAACCTCTTTTTACTCCAAGTGTAAATATCGATCGACTTACAATTGTTTTCAAGCTCATAATAAGCTTTCCTGCCCCTAATAATATTTTTCTCTATGCTATAATTCCAGTTGAGATGAAGAGGGAATTAAATCCCAATTACTTATAAGAAGAAACCATATCTAAGCACTAGTTATTATACAAGAAGCTACCATGGATGATCTTTTTGGATTTAATGATCATGACTTTTGTGTTGTCCATATTATCTATCATACCCATCTTCGACTAGTAGTCATGAAGAATGTGGAGTTTCTTGTCAACTTCATCATGGATTTTTGCAAGAAGAACAATATCATTTGCATAGAGGAGAAGAGTAATGAGAACACCAGCAAGTTTCGTGCCCTTGCACCCTAAAGATTCCAGACACTCCTCTAGCTTATCAATGTTTATGCCAAAAAGGGTAAAGGATAGTGAAAACCCTTTCTTAACTCCAATATTTCATTTAATGTCTTTAAACCATCCCTTCGGTCTTAATCTTGGCAGTGACGATCTCGTAGAGATGGATCACAACAATCCTCAGCTCAGGAGGGACCATGATCTCTTTAAGTCTCTCCCAAAGTTTATCTCGAGGGCCAGTGTCAAAATATTTTCTAATGTCCATAAATAAACATAAGAGATCGGCTTTACTATTGCAAAAATCCTTCGTAATGATTCTTAGAGTGACCAGATGGTCTATATTCGAGTGATGTTTCCTATAACCAGCTTTTCCTTTAGCTCTTTTTCCTTGGATTTCAAGCCAAAGGCTAAGCCTCTTCTCCAAAATAAGCCCATAAAGCTTGGCCAGGATATGGTTAACCATAATGGTCTTGTAGTCAGATTGAACACTCTTCTCCCATTTTTTAAATATCAGTACAATAAGGGTTTACATCAAAAGCTGAGGGAAGCCATGCGTTATAGAAAAATTGAGAATCTTGTGGAGATAAGGAATGAGGATAGATATTCCCAATTTAAGGTTCTCAGATTGGTATCCTTCAATATCTTTATATTTCCCATTAGCAAGCTTATTAATACGAGACTCAATGTCGTAAAGAGAGAATATGTCCTTCTTAATTGGAGTGATTAAGGTGGTGCCCATAATGTCTGGAGAGTCATAAAACTTCTTAAGATAGTTGTCCAAATTTTGTAAGGGGATATAATGGTTACCTTTGGTTATACAGACAAGAACATTCCACGAAAAGGTTTTGGGAGCGACTTTAGAAATGTGGAGAAGATAATCCTATATTTTATTAATATACAATATTTTCTTCCTCTTGATGATATTTTTGTATATATTGATATTCTGCACCTTAATGATTTCATTAGGATCGTCTCTGATCACTTTCATGGAAATTTTACAATCTTTGTCATACCATGGATTGGAAGCTCTATTAGATTTCTTAAACAAAATCTCATTAGAAAACTTCCTAATAGTGATGGAAAGGATAGTAGTGAAATGGTAATAAATTTTATCAATTTATTATTATAATTCATGGGGCCTAACTTCCTTTCCAAAGCCCTTAAGAAGAGGTCAGTTTTACTCATATAGAATTGAATGTGTCTTTTTATTTCATTCGTCTCTTTCATGTGGGTGGTATGCATAGAAATATTGAAGGATAAAGACAAAGGTCTGTGGTCAAAGTCAGGCTCGAATCCAATAAGAAACTCAAATTGTGTAATATGGTTGAGCACGAGGATGTCAGAAATTGCATAATCCACGACACTGCTACCCAGCGAATGGAAACATGCCATCTGACTTGAGAGGGGCCACTTGTTAATATCATTACAACTAATTAGGTCCTGTGAGCTCCAAAGTTTGAGAATCTCAACACTGAATAAGTTCTCCATAATGTCTTCAGATTTATCTTGAATTTATTAGCTAAGTTACTATCTTCATCAAGCCACAGGGGGTCGAGGTTAGAGTTGTTTCTTACTATAATGGCTTTCTTAGTAAAATTTATAGCATTAATGTATCCCAGAAAACAGATATTACCATAATTTTTCATGTTGAAGATGTCGGTTTCTAAAGAATTGGAAGGACAATTCTTGTCCAAGTTTTTCTTCTTATACGATGTAGAGTTGATAGGATCTAAATATCAGATAGTAAGAAAGATCCTATTAGTGGTAAAATCGAAGATTTCGATCCAAATGTATTGATTGAAGGGGTCAATATTATGAAGTCGAATGTGACAGGAAAAAGTGTTCCTTATATAGCAGGCTATACCACCAAAACCCCTCTGAGAGGATTTCTTATTCCAACCAGACCAAAGAGTGAAACCATTGAGGTGAGGGACCCTAGATTCATCATGCTCCCATGTTTCAACTAAGATAATAAGGTAAATATCACTCAAGATCCAACTTAACATAGGACCTTTATGCCATGGAAAGCCATGACAGTTCTAGAAGAAGATCTAGAGTGATGCAAATCCCTATTTATCACTCATTCTTGAGACTCTATCTCTAATAATATATTCCTATTCCTAATTATTTCCCATTTCCCGGCCTTTCTTGCATCCTTGACCTTTTGGAATTATTTCCTAAGTTCAACTTGGTATTCTAAAATGAGATATTCATTTATAAATATTCTTGTTCCTTTCAGGATTGAGGATTTCCTGAGTATATCAATTTTATGTTCATGACAAATGACCTTGACACGGATGAGTTTGTATTTATCCTCAAGTATCTTTTCAAAACTTATTTCTTTCGTGAGATAGGTTGTTTCAATTTGAATTTTTTTTTTTAATTGTTCTTTAACCATTTCTAATGTGTTTTCATTATTTTATTCTTCTATACCCAAAACTATAATATTTAATGCTCATTTTTGGCACTCATGGTTGAGAAAAATTAATTTATTAGTTTCATCTTTGATGGGTTTAATATCTAAGAAATTAATTTATTAATTTCTTCTTTGATGGGTTTAATATTTAAGTTATTTTTTGTGTTGTTTAGGGTTTATTTATGATGTAGTTTTTCTTTTATATTTTTAATCTCGCTTTTCAAGGTGTCATTTTATTCAACCATTGTTTGTTTACTATGTTCTATTTCTTGAATTTTACCTTTCATTTCTTGGAGTTCAAATTGAGTGTGGTTATTTTATTTTCTAATGATTTGTGGTTGTTATCAAACATTTCGGTTAGTTCTAGTTTAAAATTATTTTCTCTTTCTTCACTTCATCTTTCTAAAGACTCAATGTACTCATAGAGGCTATCTAATGTAATTTTACTTGGTTTTCCTTTGCTAGAGGGGCGCTTAGAAATATGAGGGGAAGTATTCATAGTGTAATAAAACAAAACTTGACAGGAGGAGGGTGAGGAGGCTAAGTGAGAACTTGTGCACCTGTAAAGAATAACCAATGTGAGGTTGTGACCCTGCGTTGGAGGCTCACGAGATTCAAGTAGGTCAGGTAAAATAAAATAGGGTTCCAGAGATTCAATGGGGAAAGATAGGCATAAATCTTAGCACTTTAAGACAATTTTGTGATGAGATGGTTTTAAGACTGATGATAATCTAGGAAGAGCATGGGAGATGTATTCTTCCTAAACAAAGGAAAATGGACAAATTATGATAACTTTCCCTAAAAAGAGAATGAGAAAGCATGTATTCTTCCTATCAACTTGAAAGAGATCATACAATAGAGATGTAATGAACATGAAGACAACACAGTTTAACATATGAAACTGAAGGAAAAATAATGATAAAGATCATACCACATTTATCCCAAAATATAGTTGCAACTCTTCTTTATTAACTCACCAAAAATGAGTACTATATTCCTTGATCAATGAGCTAACATCCAAAATTATTCCCACCCTTGAAAATGAGTCAAAAATTACATGATATAGGCCTCAAACAACCTCTCCCAACCTTAGGGGTTGAATCCCTATGTTGAGGATTTCATCTACAATAATCTGAATGGATACCTATAGTGTAGGGAGGTCCAAGTGACTCTTCCCTAAATACATTCAAACTGATTCATTTGACATAAGGATAAATTTTTCCTAATGAATCTACCCCTAGGTAAATTATCCACAACATAATTACAATTACCATGCTCAATGACATAGGTAAAAAGATTATTTTTTGAGATAAAGTAAAAAATTACAGCGAAAAACCAAAAATATCAGCAAATGGTCATATGCACCCTCCTTGTTAAATGATGATTTTGACTGAATTTTAGAGTCCAAATCAGGCCCAATATTGATTTTTTGAAAGCCCTTCAAGTATTCTTTTCGACTATGTCTCCAATTTTCAAAATGGAGCTGATTTGACCCCTCAAAATTTCATTCTCCCAAGACTGCTCTATGTGGACCGCCTAGGCAAAAATATGGGTAGAAATATGATTTTTAGCTAGTTTTTTCCCCTTTCACCTGTCAAATATGAAAGTTAAGGCTGGAAAATTGGTTTCTTGGAATGATTTTTTCCTTAGGAATCCATTTCTAGTCTCCTTTTTCTCAAAAAATTTCCCAAAAATTTGTGCAGCGCCGAGGGTGCTCCACATATGACCTAATTTATGATATGTGCTTGTTCAGAAAAACATAGAAAAAACACTAATTTTTCAAAATTTTTCAAAATGCATCAAAATTGGTGGAGAGAGTGCTGGTGAGGTGGCTAGCCTTAGAGTGAAGCCTCTCCAAGTATGTCTAACTTTATTTTCTCCTTCAGCATGGTCAAAGCCTCAACCTTTGCATTAGCTATTTTGAGCTTGGCCATTGCAATTTTCTACTTTTTAGCATGATTCTTTACCTTATTTCTCAGTAGAATTTTTTTTTTGTTAGCCTTTGCCAAAATTTTCTCAAAATCACTCTTTTTGAACCACTTTTCCCCAACATTTCAGATCCTGGTGGTAGCTGAAATGATAGCGGTTGATATTGTAAAGCGGACACTAGATAAATTAACTTTGTTTTAATGGAGTTTAGATATGAAAATTATGGTCAACATGGCATGATGTTGGACCCTTTGAATTTTCTCACAGAACTCATAACAACCAACATGTTTGAAGCATGTCACAACCATTGGAGAAGCCAAGAGTTCCCTAGTGCTCGTAGGTTCAAGTATGAGTATTCTTCCCCCTTTATGTGACCTCTATTGGACTATATAAACCATTCTTAACTAACTAAACAACACACATTAATTATCAATCCAGGGATGTCTATTTATTCCAGTGACAGTTGCACAGTTTGTGCCGATATACCAACCAGAATAAATTTCAAAGAAAAGAAATCGTTGTTGAAGTGAATGCTAGAAGTAAATCGCTCATGCAGAATTAAAAGGATCTACAGGACTGGAATCACACTTCAATTAATCTTTTCTAGTGTCCCACACAACAAGTAACCAGCTGGTATCTCCAATATCATATGTTTAACAACATACAAAGTATTGAAATTGAAGCAGATATATTCACAGGTGAACAACAACAACAAAATTCTATTGATACATAAATTGAAATAAAATTACATACACACAACTACTTTAATCACTACAATCCTTGCTAATAAGGAGGACCCTTCCTCCCTATAAGGGTGCAGGTATAGGAATAAATTAACCGAAACTAAATTGAATAAGGCATGTAACAAAAATAAGAGGATAACCTGTATTAATATGAACACAATTACAAAGCCAAAATAAAGTTGTTCTCCGCTAAACTTTCGACCTCTAGGGCCGAGAACTATATAGTGGTTACATCAGAAAATCAAGGGATACAACAGTCATGAGAATTTTATGATTCTCATGCTGATTGAAATAGAACACATATAGTTATAACCACTTCCTAATAAATTTTTCAATAGAAAATAAAAGATTACAATTAAAACCACCCTTAGGTTGTTATCCC
The DNA here is from genome assembly GCA_034641835.2 of Pinus albicaulis. Lineage (NCBI taxonomy): Eukaryota > Viridiplantae > Streptophyta > Pinopsida > Pinales > Pinaceae > Pinus > Pinus albicaulis. The sequence continues at coordinate 33,533,277 of CM076578.1, forward strand.
AAAACTACAACGCTAAACAACTTCTACAACTATCATAATAGAATCACAGTTGTAGTGTAACAGCCAGAGGACAGATCAATAACAAGTGTAGATGAGATCAGTCAACAATACAACTGTATCAGCAGTTTTCCAGGGGGTCTCTAACAACAGTGTAACAACAATTTATCGGCGGGTCTGTAATAGCAAGGTGTAACAGCATTGCTTTGCTGTAACAACACCCTCTTAAATTCTCCTGTGAACTTCTTGCTTCGGATCTTTGGTGCTATAAATGACATCTGAAAAGGAAACACAAAGACCATTGATCCTCTCCAAACATTCACCATCAATTAGTCATAAAAAGGTATGATATATCATAATAATTAGTCAATTGGCTAAGTAATAAAACCAAGGTGAAACATCACAAGTTAGGGTACACTGCAAGGAAAAGACCCTCTAGCGGATGTTTTTGAGGAATCCCACAGAAAAATACCCCACATGTCCGTTTCTAGCGGAGGATCCTAGAGGAGGTTGGCGGGCGGAGGTTTTTGCAGATTTATTTTTTCACGTGCTATTATCAACCTAAAATGCACCAGTGCATTCAATCTGGCAAAGCACCAGTGCATTACAGAAATTGGCACATTGGATACCGTGCGCTCGGTACACACAGGCCAGATGCATTTTAATTTTGTAGAGCACCGGTGCTTTACATGTTGACTGCATAGGTACTGCCCGGTGTGGAAAAAATGAAATGCAGTGGGATGACCACAAAACATGCCCACCGGTGGATTGTTAAATAAAAAAAATTACGGCAAAAAAATTGCATAAAACATTGGCACACCGGAAACAGTGCATTCCGTACACACCCTCCTGGTGCTTTTAATTCAGCAACCGTGCTGGTGCGTGTCATATGCTCAGCCTCGGTGCCTCATAAAAAGTGCGTGGAACATAAAGGACCCAATGCCAAATGAATGAAATTCACTAGGATCCCCGTAAATGTTGTGCACCGGAAAAGGGTTTAAAACAAACAAAATTACGGCCAAAAAACCAAAAAAATAATTGGTTCACCGGGCGCTGTTACCGGTACGTCAGGTTACTGTACAACCCCGGTGTGTCACCTCTCTATGCCCCAGTGCATCATAAAACCGAGCAGAACATAAACTTCCCGGGGCAGAATGATGGAAACGCACCGCGGTCCCCATAAATTCTGCGCACCAGATTAGGGTTAAATAAAAAAAAATTACGGCCAAATAACGACAGAAATCATTTGTTCATCGGATACTGTTACCGGTGTGCCATGATAATGTAGAGCACCGGTGCTTTAAAAATACTCTGCCCCAGAGCCTCCTAAAAGCACGCAAAAACATAAAGAGCTTGGTGCGGCATACATACAACGCACCGGTACTCCAGAAAACATCCCGCACACCGTAATAGGGTTAAATAAAAAAAAATTACGGCCAGAAAACCGCAGAAATCATTGGTTCACAGGACACTGTTACCGGTGTGTCATATTACTGTAGAGCACCAGTGCATTAAAAATATGCCGCCCCGGTGCCTCCTAAAAGTGCGCAAAATAGAAATATTATGGCGCGGCATACAAGAAACACACCAGTACTGCTGTAAAAATCCTGCGCACCGAAATAGGGTTAAATAAAAAAATTACGTCCAAAAAACCGCAAAAATGGTTGGTTCACCAAACGTCGTTACCAGTGCATCTCGTTACTGTAGCGTGCCAGTGTGTGATGGTTATTCCACCCCAGTGCTTCCTAAAAGCGCGAGAAAACAAAAAGAGCCCGGTGCGGCATTAATACAACGCACTGGTACTCCAGTGAAAACTTGGCACACTGGAACAGGGTTAAAAAAAAAAATTACAGCCAAAAAATGACATTTTTCACTTTTTCAGTGCTAAAGAGATCTCAAGTACCGGTGCAAGTTAACCTTGCTTGAGCCGCACTGACATCCGTGCTCCCATTGCACTTATTGTATGCACTACTGTTGTACATTGCCACCAATCTCCAGCTTGAATTTTATAAAATAGTGGACAAATTTTCTTTTTAAAATTGTACAGCCAATATGCCTCCTCAATGTGTAAATGTGCAGGTATTTTTCTAGTTTTTCCATAATTAAACCTTTTAGCGGAATAGAAATTGAGAAAACCTTAAAATTAACCATTAAAAAAAAAAAAATTTCGCACGGTGCGCTCGAGCCGTTTGGCTCACACCGAGTGCGGTGCTGCCTGTAAATTTACAAGCTGCAGCGATTTACCGTGCTGCCTGTAAATTTACAGGCTGCACCGGTTTGCGGTGCTACCTGTAAATTTACAGGACGCACTGGTTTTGGGGCTGTACTGCGAGGCGCATGGTGTAATTTTAAAATTTTTAAAAAGTGCAGTGCGGTAATTTACCAGGCCGCACCGTTGACAATGTTGAATCGCGGCCACTCGATGCGTTGACGAACTTATCCACCCCGGGGCACGTAAGTTTTTCTCCGCACCGAAACTGCCAATTGACATTGTCAACGGTTCAGGTTGGTAAACCAGTGCTAAGTGTGTTCGCACCATTTCCGGGCAGATTCCAAAGGCACACTGTGTAATTGTAAATTTTATGACAAAGAGCGGTGCACTCGGATACTTGGCTGCACTGTATGACTACGTACGGTGGCAGGAGGGCAGTGAGCTCACTTAGATATAAGCCTTGGGGCGTATAGTGAAGTCAGCGCACCAACCTCCTGACACCGTACTTAGTGAAATGTGCACTAAAAATATTTTCTGGAGCACCACTCCCGATGGTTTTTATATCATTATGTGCATCGTAGACGGTGCGTCTCTGTGTAGTGATGCTCCTTTGCTGGTGCGTGACTGTGTTTTTGGCACATCGTCTCTTGTTGTATTTATTTTTCAAAAAATATTTATATACGTATATTTGTAAATACATGTGTCATTTCATTAAAAAATTGTGTTTAATATGTCAATCATTGAGAGATGTGAAAGGAGAGAAGAGGAGAAACAACAATAACAACAGGCAGAACAATATAACATGGTTCGACTATGGGAGGCAAGAGAGAGGGAGAGAGATGCGTACCCTCGCCCTATTACAACAGCGACAAAGGGGCTCCTAAGGTAGGTAGGCCTCCTCAAGTTCTATGAGGAGGCTACTTCCCTAAAGTACCATAGTGGTCTTTTGAGACATTTTATCTGAAGGTGGAATGCCAATGATAGGTTTTCCAAGTTGGTATCGACCAGTGGTACATGCCCACTAAGGAGGATGTTTATTTTATTATAGGGCTTTCGAGGAGAGGGGTGGATTTTCCCTCATTCCCCAAGGTTCTAGCTGGCTATGTGGAAGGGAGTCAGTTAGTTTACTCCGAGAGATAAATTAGAGCAGACATATTATCTCCTTCATATTTTCAGGTCTCTAGAGGACAGTTACGTATTGGTGCGTTTGGTGGTGAGGAGGTCTAGTGTCTCTCACTTATCATTTCGACCATTTCGCACAACACTAGTAATGGGAAATGCATTATTTTCCAGCTTTTATATTATTTTTATTCTTTACTATAGCACCCACAACTTTTCAGGTGGTCTGCCTTCTTTTTACGATAGTTCTATATAGCATTAGATAGATGTCATGCTCATGCACAAGGGAGGGTCAACTTCCCTTTTGCTTCAGAGCTTTTTTGTTTATTTTTTGAGAGGTTTCCAGAGACGAGGCCTTCTCTTCTTCGGCAGCCCCTCAGCCCGATGACTGAGGTACGTATGCATATGTGGGGGCAGATGATGCCCAAGAGGGAAGAGACTCTATTTCCAGCGAGGATATCAGATGATGCACTGGGGTTGCTAGCCAGTGTTTTTGAGAATCCCTTCATTATGGTCCCATATGCTTATGTGGGGTTGGATTGGTGAGGGTGTGCCAACATCCTCTTCATAGATTATGAGCCACCAGATGATAGAGGTAATATTACTGTTTTATTTAAATTTATTCTAACATTTTCTTTAACTTTTTTTTATTAAATTGTGCAATGAAATTGTCTAATTATTGTTGTGTACTTGTATATATTTTGCAGACATTGGCTTTTATGATGGCGAGGAGATGCTACCACCACCACCTGATCCAGTTGTGGATCTTGATGATCTTGATGCCAAGGATCAGCAGGAGGCTGGTGCAGATGATCAGAGACCTGCTCTTGCTAGTGCACTGGCCTGCGGTCGACGTATGGGACATGCTAGATACAAGACGGAGTTGGGCGACCAACTCATTGCATTTCTTGTTGAGGCGGGCATCTTCCCCGCTGATTTCACAAATATAGAGGCCGATAGTAGGCTCTTATGGATGTGGAGAGGCATGCCGCGTGACATGTACAATCTAATGCGGCATGTCGTAGGAGTTACGATAGCTTTTACGGGACTGACGAGAACTGTCACACATTATGAGCGAGTCGTGGTACATGATGGATAGTATACGAGGCGTAGTGTACTATCAACATCTCATGATCGTTCATAGCTTCGCACTGCGCCAAATTTGCATGCAGAGCCTCCAGTAGCATCTACCAGCAGTCATCATGGAGATGAGGCTCGATCATCAGCTGATCCATGACATTTATATTACAGTTGTATATTTTTACCATTATTCAGTTATATATATATATATATATATATTATGGTCCATGTATTTTATTTTCATTTTGCAGTTGTACTTAATTTACATGTCGGTGATCATCATTATGTGTATGTTGTTAGGTCATGTTAGATATGTTCATTTAATGTGAAGCTTGTAGATAGATGTGTATGTGATAGCATGGGATGTATATTTGATGTTTGTGTTGTGCTGATGATGCTAATGTATAATGTTAATTGTGTTTTGTTAGATGATCATGATCACGATGATGCATGATCCAGGTGGATATTGGTGGCCACCCGCCTATTCCACTTGGGCCCCCACCATTGTCTCTTTCAGTTTTTCAGTTTCAGCATAACTTACTATTTTTAGCAGTTTTTCGGGTCCTAAACTTTCGGAGCCGTTTTGAGGCCCTAAACGATGTTTTTTGGGCATCGCGCCTCCAACGAATATTATTCCATTGTTCTAGAATGATATTCACTACAATAGTTTTAGTCCTCGGATAGAGCTTTCTAATGATGTATCATGTGTGTGAAACAGAGATAGTATGCCAAAGTTACGTCCCTGGGAAGTTGAAACACCAATTTACCCAAACGGGGCCCATAGTTTTGGCGCTTCATCTCCTAGGGTTAGGTTTTTTGGATGTTGAGGGTTCTCCATTGTTTCTCAATAATAAATAGGCCCTCGAGCCTCATTGTAACTCAGTTCAGAGGCCTGTAGCCGCCACATCTCTTCTCAGAGATAGCTACCAGCGCCCTAGCTAGTTTTATTTCTATTCTGTCTGTAAGCAAATTTCAGCTCTTTGATATTAATGAAATGAAGTGTTATTTCCGCTGCATCTCTGTATTTATGGTTATATGTTTATTCTTTTGTGTTCCTCCATAAATCCAGATCAGTGGTATCAGAGGGGTCTGCTTTTTCTCGATCCTTCTTTGAATGTCCCCAACGAGGTCGAGGTATAAGGAGCTAGGGCTTGATCTGGTGGAACCTTTGCAAGATCAGCCTCGCAAACCTCGACGGATGCCCATGGGGGACGAAAAGAAAGATGAGGGAGCATGAGATCCTATCAAAATATTGCTCGAGGAGGCCCTCGAAAAACAAAGGAACGCGATGATGGATAACTTTGTTCAGATCCTTCAACGGCTGCCCACCGGCGGCGCATCTGCATCCAGCAGCCACTCTGGAGGTGCAACTCCTTTTAAGGTACAAGTAAATTTCGACATTCCCATATTTGAGGGTCAAATAGACGCAGATGCCGTAGATAGATGGTTGAATCTATTAGAAGGATATTTCTCTGTTCATGACTTTTCAGACCGGGAGAAGATTATTTTTGCACTCCTCAAAGCTACCCCCCATGTTAAGGACTGGTGGGAAACCTACCGTGAGAACAAGGACCAGACAGAACCCTCTCTGTTCTCGGCCGTACCAACTTGGAATTCTTTCCGAGACGCCGTCAAGGAACAGTACTATCCCGTGGGGAGCTATGAGGACAAGTACATACAATGGACCACGCTGCGACAACAAAGGGATCAAGATGTGCACGAGCTGACGAATCTGTTCCATACCGTGCGCACAAAGTTGGGTATCAAAGATTCAGAGAAACATTTGGTGCTAAAGTATCGCAGCTGTCTGCACAGATACATTCAGGAGGAAATGGAGTTCCTCGGCATCTCCTCGCTTGGTACGGCATACCGGTATGCTGCCAAGATTGAGCAGAAATTCAAACAGAAGAAGCGAGACTTTGGATCTGCGAATCAAAAGCAAGGGAAAGGTGCTTCCAAACCGCAGAACAAAGGACAGAGCCAAGGCATGGCGGCTAAATACAACCCGTCAAAGCCACAAGAAAATAATAGCACCGCAAAGCCAAAGAAGGACACGGGAAAGTGGTGTGAGTTCCATAAGAGCTCCACTCACAACACAAGTGAGTGTCGGGCCAAGCAGTCGCTAGTGGCCGAGATGAGGGCTTCTGAGTCAGATGCATGCTCTGACTCCGAATCAGAACCTGAAAAGGGGAATGAAAAAGGGAAACAGATTATTGATGCAGAGCCCAACGCCACCGTTGCCACTACAAAGGTCCAGAAGGAGGAACCGGAAGATCCAGAGGAGGAGGAACGTCTCTTCCACTCCCAGATGTGGGTAAAGGGCTCCCCTGTACAGTTCATTGTCGACAATGGGAGCCAAAAGAACCTCATTTCAGTAGACGCCGTGAAGCGTTTGGGCTTGCCAACCACAGCTCACTCACATCCATACATCATCGGGTGGCTTCACCAAGGACGAGATCTCCACATCAGCCAGCAGTGCCACCTTCTCTATAGCATCAAGCCCTTCATGGATGAGGTATTATGTGATGTTGCTCCTATTGATGTTTTTGATGTATTATTAGGACAAACATACTTTTGGAAGCATCATACTTTGTATGAGTCCCGACCTCATGCTGTTATTGTTACTGTGGGAAATAAGTTGTACAGGATATCAGAGGTACCACCTCCTGCAGCTATCTCTTTGGTTACTGCAAAACAATGCAGTAAGCTCATTTCCCAAACCAGGAAATTTTTTTTCCTGATGATCCGCCCCCAGGGCAAGAAGAAGACTGTGGCCATGACCTCCAGACAGGGCTCCTCTGCATGACAACAACAAATGGATAAGGTTGTGGAGGAGTACAGGGACATCTTCACCTCACTCATAGGGGTTCCTCTGCACTGTCAAGTCAAGCACCCGATTCATCTGACCCCAGGTGCGCCGCTACCCAATGGAATAATATATCGGCACTTTGTTCTGGAGAATGATGAAATCAAGAGGCAAATTTAGGATTCGTTGCAGAAAGGTCACATCAGACCAAGTTCATCGCCCTGTGGGATCTCGATCGTGTTGGTACAAAAGAAGGATGGAACGTGGAGACTCTGTATTGACTATCGGGCGCTGAACAAGATCACTGTCTGGAATAGGTACCCAATCCCACGGATTGATGACCTTCTGGACCAGCTCAAAGGTGTAAAATATTTCAGCAAGATTGACCTGAAGTCTGGGTATCACCAGGTAGCAATTGAACCCTCTGATGTGTGGAAGACTGCCTTCAAAGCCAAGGAAGGCCTTTTTGAATGGCTAGTCCTGCCTTTTGGGTTGACGAATGCTCCTGCAACCTTCATGAGGATGATGGATGACATCTTGCGGCCATTCACCAACTCATTTGTAGTGGTGTACTTGGACGACATTCTGATCTTCAATAAGACTTGGGAAGAGCACCTTCACCACATCCAACAAGTCCTCCAAACACTGCGACAACACAAGTTATGTGCCAATTTGGAGAAGTGCACGTTTGGCATGACCCAGGTTCAATATCTGGGATACATTATTGATGAAATGGGGGTGCATGTGGATCCAGCCAAGATCCAAGTCATTTGGGATTGGCCGGCCCTAACCACTATAATGGAGCTTCACAACTTTCTGGGTCTTGCTAATTTCTATCGTAGATTCATGTTGGGATTCTCTCATATCACTTGGCCCTTGAGTCAAGTCACCAAGGGATGAGCGAGAGAAAAATTATTTTGGTCGAAACCTCAATAGAAGGCGTTCACGGAATTGAAAAGTTGCCTCTGTTCTGCCCCAGTGCTCACATTACCAGACTTGCAACAGCCATTTGAGATCGAGACAGATGCCTCTGACTATGCTATTGGGGTAGTTCTTACTCAACAGGGACATCTAGTGGCATATCAGAGTGAGGCATTGTGTGAGACAGTTCGCAAGTATCCCACCTATGACAAAGAAATGTATTCCATTGTGCAAGCCTGTTGACAATGGAAGCATTACATTTTGGGGAAGGAAAAAATCATCCACATAGACCAGTGGCCCCTGCAGTTCACATAGACATAAGGGAAGTTGCAGAATGATCGCCATCAGAAGTGGTCCACATATCTGCAACAGTTTCATTTGAACATCAAGTACAAGAAGGGTAGCACCAATAATGTTGCAGAATGCCTCAGCCGACCACCGATCGTGGCACTCACCACCGTGCTCAACTCTTGTGGGCACGAGACTTCTGATTGGCCGCTTCTCTATGAGAGTGACCCAGAATTTGGCCACACTTACAAGGCACTCTTGGGGGGTACGCAAGTTCCAAAATTTCACCTCCAAGATGCACTTTTATGTCACTTGGGACACCTTTGTGTTCCTTCAAGTGAGCGTGCCAAGATGATATGGGAAGCACACTACAGTCGAGTCACTGGGAATTTCGGGGTCAAGAAAACAGTAGAAATACTACAAAAGTATTTCTATTGGCCGAACCTTCGAAAGGATGTCAAGAAGCACACCAGATCCTGCACTGCTTGTGCCATTGCCAAACCGACCATCAAGAAGCAAGGCCTATATACTCCACTACCTACCCCTAGTCGACCTTGGGAATCCATATCCATGGATTACATGTCGGGCCTGCCTTCTACTAAGAATGGAAATGACCGTGTTTTCGTGGTCGTTGACAGATTCTCGAAGATGGCCATTATGGCGGCCTGTAAGAAGAATATCACAGCAGAAGCCACTGCTAAACTCTTCTTTGAACGAGTGTGGGTGCACTTTGGGATCCCACAGTCTATCATATCAGATCGAGATAGCAGGTTCCTCAGCACATTTTGGTCCAGCCTCTGGTCAATGTTGGACACAAAGCTCACCAAGTCCACAACTTTCCATCCCCAAACAGATGGCCAGACAGAGGTCGTCAACAGAATGATTGTACACATTCTGCGCATGTACAATTCAAATCATTCATGCACATGGGACGAGAGCCTCCCATATGTACAACATAGTTATAAACATTCTCTCCACAGTTCAATCGGCCATAGCCCCTTTCAGGTGGGCTTGGGATTCCAGCCACTATGTCCCATTGACGTAGCCATGCCATTTGCAGATGCTCAGGCCGATTTAGCTCATGTCCACTCTGAAGTTGACAAAGCAAGTAACTTCATCAAGCGCATTCAACACATCCGCCAACAGGTTCATGATATATTGGACAGAGCCAATGCGAGGTACAAGCAGTGCCATGATAAACACCGGGTGCCACACAACTTCCAGGTGGGCAACAAAGTATGGCTACATTTGCAGAAGGAGTGCCTTATGGGACCCCATCGCAAGCTTCACCCGCTCCGATACGGGTCGGACACCATCACCAAGGCTATAGGGAACAATGCCTTCGAGCTTAGTATTCCTCCATTCCTTGGCCTACACCCAGTCTTCAATGTGGATCACCTTCGTCCTTACTTCCCACCTCTACTGGACACCTCAGACATTGCAGAACAACTCACACCAACAGAGTTAAACCCATACTTCATGGAACAGGCCACAAAAAATTGTATCATGGACATGCAAATCAAGAACACTCACCAACAGAAGATCCAACTATATCGGGTCGTCAAAGCTGGCCAACTCCTGCACCAAGGAAATTGGTTCACCAGCGACCAAGTTCAGCAGAAATTTCCTCATCTCATGGAGGAACTTAACGCAATGGGGACCATTTCTTCCTAAGGGGGGAGGAATGATCCAGGTGGATATTGGTGGCCACCCACCTATTCCACTTGGGCCCCCAACATTGTCTCTTTCATTTTTTTAGTTTCGGCATAACTTACTATTTTTAGTAGTTTTTTGGGTCCTAAACTTCTGGAGACATTTTGAGGCCCTAAACGATGTTTTTTGGGCATCACGCCTCCAACAAATATCATTCCATTGTTCTAGAATGATATTCACTGCGAAATTTGTAGTCCTTGGATAGAGCTTTCTAATGATGTATCATGTGTGTCAAACGGAGATAGTATGCCAAAGTTATATCCCTGGGAAGTTGAAACACCAATTTACCCAAACGGGGCCCATAGTTTTGGCGCTTCATCTCCTAGGGTTAGGTTTTTGGATGTTTAGGGTTCTCCATTGTTTCTCAATAATAAACAGGCCCTCGAGCCTCATTGTAACTCAGTTCAGAGGCCTGTAGCTGCCACATATCTTCTCAGAGATAGCTACCAGCGCCCTAGCTAGGTTTATTTCCATTCTGTCTATAAGCAAATTTCAGTTCTTTGATATTAATGAAATGAAGTGTTATTTCCACTGCATCTCTGTATTTATGGTTATATTTTCATTTTGTTGCGTTCCTGCATAAATCCGGATCAATGCAATAAGCGATTTTGAATGTGTTTTTTAGTCAAATATGATGTTTGTATGGTGCTTATCATGAACATGATGTTTATTAATTAATTTATAAATACCAAATGATCATGATATTGTAAATTTTTAATATTTGTATTTGTAATTGTATTTAAAATTCTAAAATTTTAATTGTAATGATATATATGTAAATTTCTAAAATTGTAATTGTAATTGTATATATGTAAAATTCTAAAATTGTTATTGTACGTGAAATTGTAAAATTGTAATTGTAATTCTAATCATTCTAATTCTAATTATAATTATAATTGTAATTGTATGTAAAATATTTGTAATATTTTAATTGTATTAATGTGAAATGAATTTATTAAAATTTGTAAATTTGTAAATTTGTAAATTTTAAATAATTGTAAAATAAAAAATATAGAATAATATGATTTATTGTAACATATAACATAAGGAGATTTAGAAAATAATGCAAATAAATTCCTATACTTAATTAGAATTATCATTATTTTATTATGATTTTAGATACAAAAAAATAATTAATTTATACAGTACGCCATTGTTTTTGAGATCAAGTACATAATACCAAATTATCAAGTGAATTACTGATTTTAATAATAACACAATGAAAATTACCAATTAATTCAAATTAATACATATTACATTAATATTTTGAAAAACTCATCTTAAAAAGCATAAATATTGATGAAATAACACATATTGCACCATATCACTCTCAGTTCTCATGATCACCTTCATTATGTTCTAGCTCGCATGGCATGATAACACTATTGTTCTCAAAAATATGTTTTGATCTAGCATCATGTGTCAATACAAACCACCAATCCCTATCGAACACATCTTGGTAGAAAAACACCTAGTTGCAGTGTTTAGGGAAAACATAGGGCTCCTTAGCTTCATCCCACATCTTTCTAGAGTTGATACATATCAGCCTACTATCGCGATCTTCCTTTACATTATTCCGATGAAAGGCGTCCCGCCACTTGCACCTAAAAATAACACATTGGAAAGAATAAAAATTCACTTCAATGATCTCTTGTATCTTTCCGGCGTAACCTAACATCCATCTTACTAGTTGTTGATCACGGTGGCTAGATTGACTAGATTGATCGAACTCGACTTCCACTCTACAGTCTTTTGTGAAGTTTCTATCATCGACATTTTCTGTGCGAAAATGGTGTCCATATGCCCACATAGATGGGAACAAATGCACCTATTATAAAAAAGTTTAAAAAATTATATAAGCGTCATGTGTCTTATTAATAATAATCCAACAGTTAAAATATGAAATGTAGATTTCTTAATATAAGTTTCAAATTTACATATAAATTATTTTCGAGTTGCTGCACCCAATCCCTACGTTTAGCGCATCCTCTTCAGCACGCGGGTAACGACCGGTAGCACCATATTTCTCTCTGACTTAGTCAGCAACCCAACTGTTGGGGCATATTTTTGGTATATTTTCCTTTAAATGATCAAGATAAGGCACGCTTATACCATTCAACCATTTGAATTCCTTCCTGTCACTATCCCATTTCATTCTTTTTTGTTCGTGCAATGCGACCCACGGTTGTGTTGCTTCAGAATTGTAAAGAATGAATTTATCGATTGCTTCAATTTCTGCATTAGCTGATGAAATCAAACCAACATTATATAGTACTTAGAGATCAAAATATACATTATATCGAAGTTCAACATGAATTTAATTAATTAATTTTTGTAAATTTGAAAAATTATAAGTCGCTCATTCTTTATCAAGTTCTTTTTTCCACTTGTTTAGAGCAACTCTCCCTTTGTTTTGTCTTCATCCAATTCATCGCTCCAAATCACCGCACCTGGTCTATTGTCAATCTTCTTTATGTACTCACTAGCATAGTAGAAAGACTCATATGATATGTACCCCTCTGCCATAGACCCCTCGGGTTTTTCCCTTTGTCCAACAAAAGCTTTCAATTTTTTCATGTACCTCTCTAAGAAGAACATCCAACGACAAAAAACAACCCCAAATAATTCAATTCATCTACCAGGTGGATTAGAAGATGAACCTATAAGTCCATGAAAGTCGTCGGTAGTTCCTTCTCAAACATACAAACAATCTCAACTATCTCTTGACGCCATCGCGGAATGCTAGCCGCATGAATCTCCTTTGACGTGATCCAACGTACAAATGCAAATAATTTAGATATAGCACATCCTAGGTCCTGAGGGAATTCATTTTTCACACACCCACGCACAAACAATGGATAACGACACTGCAAAGTCATAAAAACATACAATAATATACAAAATTAGTTATGTTTTATGATCACCACATGGGATAAAATCTATTAATATATAATAATAAAAAAGCATGCTTTTGACATTATACGTACTCTTAGAAGATTCAAATGGTCATGCGATTTCAACCCCGAAAAATGGTCATCCATGGTGAAGCAGCGTTGTAGTGAAGACCCATATGAAGTTGGCACCCTCACATCCATTATAACTTCCTTTGCCGAAGATATATCATCTTTTTTTAAAATCCATGGGACATCACCTTCTTTGAAAAACCATGAATTAGAGCGACCAACGCTTGCCTCTAATCCCGTACTTTCTAATGGTCTTGGCCAATGTTTCTTTTTAATTTTTGAAGTAATAAGATATTTCCTAACCGCCAATGTGTCACTTTGTTTCAATGATATGTGCCTCCATAAAGAAGATGAAACATTTTTAAATATATGCATGGGATATTATAAGTGGGCAATCGTAAGATGCTCCCAATATGGGAGGTCATAAAAGATAGATTTAAATTTCATCCCAATGGGAAATTTCTCAACATAGGTGTTGAAGAAATCTGGATCATCAAACTTAGGCTCCCCATTTGAATCAAAAATTTCCGTGAACTCCTTCTCCTTCTCTCTCTCATATGCTCTAAGGCATTCAACTGGTGTCATTATTGGAGGCCTTTGGGTTCTTTCTTGTTTACCATTGAAAGCAGATGCTGCTCTTCTATAAGGGTGTTCTTATGGTAGGAATATCCTGCTGCAATCATACACTTTCTTTCGTAGGTCCTTGGACCATCTAGCTTTCAGAGAAGGTCCACAACATTTACATCCAAAATACCCTTTTGTTACAAGACCTGCGGGATTATATTTGTATACATTAATTAATATGCATGGCACGTTAAAGACTACCATGAAGATCAGAAAAAATAATATTACAACGAATTAAATAACTAATATGTGAAAGAATATTGTTACATTATATATAAACAAATCAATATATTAAACATGAAATTTACCAGAACAAACTCCTAAGCCTAGGTAATCATGTGTCATGTAAGCACATATGCCATACAATGTAAACCTCATATCTACTGCGATGGGTCTTGATACATCGTATACATTTATCCCATCCCATAATTCCTGCAATTCATCTACCAATGGTTGTAAGTAGACATCCATATTCTTCACTTGTCTTCTACCAGGGACTATGAGAGCCAACATAAGATGTTCATTATTCGTGGACAACGATGGGGGGATATTGTTATTGATCACTAATACAGGCCAAAAAAAATAGTTGGTGTTCTAGAGGGAATATGGGTTGACGCCATCCACGGCTACGCTGAGTCGTAGACTTCGTACTTAATTCTTGAATTTTTCAGGCCATGTATCCTTTATATGCTTCGTGGCTATTGAATCAGCTGGTATTCACATAAATCCCAACTCACTTCTGTGTGAGGCATGTCATCCCTGCAACATAGCTAATTCTTTGCAATGAAAGAGCCTTTGAATCCTTGGGATTATAGGCATGTGCCTCAATATCTTAAAAGGAGGACCAATACGTGATTTACCCTTCTTTTTTGATTTATCATACCTGTCATGCCCACATTTCGAACACATCTCTTTGTATGCATATTCTCCTCTATATAGAATACAATAATTTGGACATGCATGATATGATATGTACTCAACACCCAACATTTTCAACAACTTTTTTGCCTCCTCGCAGCTATCGGGCAAGACATTATCACTCGGAAGAACCTTATCTTTTAGTAACCTGTAGTTGGTGATCATGGAAAACTATATTAATAAATTTACGTTAATTTCAATATAATTATTAACATTCTTAAAAGTAAACATTTGTAATGTTCATTACAGTGTACTGATTATATTTCAAATTTATATATAAGGCCGAAAGTACTTTATGGTAACTTACCTCAAAAGTTCCGTGAAAAATGCATTCGACAAGCCAAATTTTTTTTTCATATTGTACAGTAACATCGTTGTCCCAAACTTGGTAGACTTTGACTGACTGCCAAGTCCAAAGAGAGGGGTGGTGGAAGTAAATTTAAGGCTTTCGAAAAAGGTGTTAACAATATGAGCATCATCCCCTAGCTGATCATCATTTTGGAATGCATATAACAACATTGTCTCCATGGCAGTTGTATCCCTTAATTAATCATCCATACCAACCTCTATTTGATTGTCTCCATTTCCAGCTTGTGAATAGCTACTATTGTTGTATGCATTCCTAATTGGTGAATTTGGGCGTAGCGAGAATTGAATCAGTGGTTGATTCAACCATTCTTGGTATCGTTCCTCTCCGATTTTTTCTCTTAATTCAATCTTCTCTCGATTTGACATTATCGTGGGGTGAAACGGAAGATGATAGGTAGGTCATTCATCATCACTAGAATCCTAATAATGAAAAAAAAAAAAATGAACATGATTAGTACAAAATATTATGATATTAATTAGTAACCATGTTGACAATATTGCATGATTATAAATTGGTTTTACGTTGAAATATTTACATATTAATCAATATATATACCAAACAATTATAATTATAATTAGCATAATTGTCCCAGGATTATGGCTAGAAGATGCCATATTGTTTCAAATGGCAGGGTGAAGTTGATGTCCATTTTCATCTACCAAATGCATCTTGTGGTATGCAGCGCCTGATAAGAACTTTCAATGTTTTGGAGCAGTACTTTGAATATAATTTTGTGCATCTGAACTCGATGATGAATCTGCATGAACCTGGAAATTTGTATACATTATAAATTTAATTAAGTTGTGCATGATTGACTACATGGATAAAAAACATACATAAATTCAATTAGATAGTGAAAAAATAAAAAAAAATCTGAAGTGAATATTACGTCTCCACATGGATAGGGAGAACTCCGCGATAGACTTTGAGAAATATTATGGAACGAGCTGGATTTTGAAGAATTGTCCATTTCATATAATATATGATATTTTCTCCCTACATTTGAGCAAAACAAGAATAAACTTTCGTGCACAATCCTAAATGTAATTCTAGTGCGTACTGTTCAGATAACCGCACTGGCCAGTTCTTTATTTTGCACACCAGTGTGCTTTTGTAACAAGTAGCATCAGTGGAGTTGAATTAAAAGACACACTGGTAAACGAATAACTGTAATAAAAAAAGCACAACCCTATTTTCTTTAAGTGAAAAAAAAGTGGTAAATTGAAAATTAGGTGGCAAAATATTTTCAAAAATCTAATTTCATAAAACATTTCTTTAAATACTAAACACTTTTCATTATTTCACTATTTTTGTAAAAAATTTCAGCCAGAGATTTGCAGGATACATACCTGGAGCAAACAGAGCATGACAACACTGTGGAGCAAGGAAATACGTTTGAACAGAAGTATTCAGACAATCCGAATTCCAAACCTTTGGTAATTCAAACCCTGTACCATAGAATTTTAAACGGCGTGAGTAATGTTTATTGTTTTTTTGTACTTTTTTCTGCAGTTATTTTTATGCAATGAAATAAGAAATCAAAGTCTATTGTTTTATTTTATTTTTTCTCTACTTTTTTATGATGTAAAATACAAAATAAAATCTTTTTTTTTTTAACCTTTTTTTTTCTGTAGTTTTTTACCTTTTCTACAATTTTCAGAGACAAAAATAAAAAAGAAATCAATTTTTACAAACAAAACCCTAGATTCTCTTTGTTTCTGCCATTTTTTCTCCCTCTTTCTTCTCAATTTCGATTTATAGGGATTTTGTACTCATAAGAAATCCAACCCACAGGACGACTTGCATAGTCGGATCCAAATCCATGTTCGCACTTGCGTCAATCTTAAAAAAAATACAGATTTGTTTTCGTGGGTGCACCCTGCGTAACGTTGCGCACCGGTGCACTTGGTTATACCAGCGGACCGCACAAATACGCTGATAAAAAATTTAAAAAAATAAATAAAAATTTATCAGTGCGCCATATCTAACATATGGCACCGGTGCACTATTACATTATGGCGCACCGTACAATGTGATGTTTTGAAAAAAAACCATTTTACAAACATACCCTACATTATTTTTGTTTCTGCCCTGTCTTCTCCCACTTGCTGTGATTTTAGAATTAGGGCTTCTCAATTTATATTTATAGGGTTTATATTGTTAAATATAAACCTAATACATCCAATGAATGGGTTGACCTGCATAGTCGGATCCTAATCCATGTCGGCCCTTTCGTAAATAAAAAAAAAAAAATTCGGTGCGCCCTGTTTGAAAGATTGCACTGAGGCGCTATGTTATCACAGCGCACTGCGAAAATACTGTCATAAAAAATTAGAAGAATATGCAGCCGGTGTGCTATTTCATTGTGACGCACCGTGAACGTTCAGTTTCAAAAAAAAAAAAATTCAAAAAATACAAACCTTACCTTCTTTTTGTTTCTCCCCTTTCTTCTTCTTCTTTTAGTGATTTAGAATTAGGACTTTTCAATCTAGATTTATGGGGTTTGTACTTCTAGATATAGACCTAAGACATACAACCGATGGGACGATTAGCATAGTCGTATCCTAATCCATGTCGGCCCTGGAATGATTTAAAAAAAAAAATTTTTTACTCGTGCACCCTATGTAAGGTAGCACATCGGTGCTCTGTTGTTTACAAGAGCACCGGATAAGTAATGTGAAAAATAAAAAATTTTAACAGTGTGCCATATCTAAAATATAGCACCAATTTATGCTAAAAAAAACTAACACTCGACGATTTTTATTATTTTTATGATGGTTAACCGATGCGGTCATTGACATGGAACGCACTGGGGCTTCTTGTTGACATAGAGAACCATACGGTGTACTATACTGTTTGTGCGGTGCATGGTAAAGACATACACGCACCGATGTCGGTGCGTTCACCATGAATGGTGCACAGGTTTGTTTAGATTTTTTTTTTAATTGAGAATTTGACAGTTTATTTAAAAATATATTATTGATTGATATGATACATGTTTTATATTGTTAAAGAAATGACTGACAAGAGATCAAGTAACAAAAATATTGATAACACATCACGAAAAGAAAAAAGGCAAGTTCTCTGTAAATGTTTTACAAAAAATTTAATTTTGAACTATATGTAAGTTTAAATAATATGTATTGTTTAATGTGTATCATGCAGAGCCACAGAATGATGACGCTTGATAATTTTATTTCTGATCTAGGACCAAAAGAACGTATAAGCTTGATGGAAAAATTGCAAAAGGATGAATCAGGTGAATGAAAAAATACTATCGATCCAATATGACTTTATTTTTTTAGTTTTCATTAATAATATAATTAAATTTATTAGATAACATGTGTGAAAAAGTCTATTAATTCACCTCTTTTTAATGTTCTATAGGGACCAACAACTCAGAAAATGAATGTTATTCTAATAAAAGAAAAACAATAAAACATGCAAATGAAAATGAATTGCTCCTTAGCTCATCTAGAGTGTTGTTGGAGGTTAACGAAAGGGGGGAAAAATTTTACAAATATTTCAGGGATCTAGTGGAACGAATGTATACACTTTCTTTCCTCTTACAATACAAAAACCAATCCAATGATTCCAAGAACCAGATTTTATGTAAACTATGGGAAGAGTTTCCAGAGAATTGGTCATTGAAACATGTCAAACTTTTAATAGCAAAAACATACAACAACAACAAAAAAGGAATGAAAAAGTAATATTCCTTTAGATGTTTGTCTATAATTATTTATAAATATCACTTTTGTTATACTTACTTTTCATATATCAATATAAAAATTAAATAGTTTATTGTAATGTACATTATCAGGAAGATTATGAAAATATCAAAAGATGAACGAGCTGATATCAGAAATACACCAGTAGGAATGCCCAAAAAGGTGTACAAGGAGATGGTCAAATAAATGGACAAAATTGCATCATGGGAGGAGCCATCTCAACAACAACATGATTGAAATGTAATATGTAATCATTGTATTTTTTGACCATTAGGTAAAATAAATAAAGAATTTAGCATTAAATATTAATTTTCAAGTATTTTCTTGTAGAAAAGAAAAGAAAATGGAACCCATTCAGCACATAAAACAGGACGACAAGGAAGAAAAGGATTGATATCTAAGTTTGTGAGTAATTGTTACTTCCTTACAACAACTTAACTAGATTTCATTTTTGTATTTTTAAGTTGTTTTACAAAAATCATCATTGAATGTCTCCAAATAGGTGCTAACATACAAAGAAGAACCATCAGAGGAATTGATTGAAATTGGTTTAAATATGGGTTGTCTGTATATGTTGGCATATCAGAACTTAATTATGAAATTTGTAAGCATCTATCGATCTTTTTTTACTTAGCTCCATCTATAATTAATAGAAAAAATAAATCTTTTATATTAAATATACAATTTCTTATGGGGTATAAAACTTGCAGGAAACAAAGTATGGCACTGTGCCAACATATCAAATCTTGAAAGGTGGCATGTTACATGGTTTTGAAAGAATGTGTATATTTTATGAGTCAATTGTTGCATTGGTACGTCATTTCCTTTCGATTTACATTGATGTATATTATTTAATATTGCAATTTTCATTATTCTCACTAATGTATATACACTCATTACAGTTCATTTTTATGTTTGTAGATGGAAGAAGGTGAAGAAGAAGAAAACAATAAACGTCGTGAACAAAACATTTTTGAAAATAACCCAAGTCATGGAAGTAGCTCTAGCAGTGATAGCAGTTCAAGCGAAGAATGATGATCACTATGTTTGGATATAAAAGCAAGGCGTTGTACTATTTTTGGAAAAATGTCAGTGAAATCAAACATTTTCTTTAATGTAATGGACATAGTGTCCCAATTGAAATATAAGGGATACCAATAACTGTCCCATTTTGTATCACAAAGAATGTCTTATTCATATATATATATATATATATATATATATATATATATATATATATATATAATAAAAAATGTTTTAATTTATTCTATTGCATTCTATATTATCGCTATTGCATTCTCCATTGTCACTCTCAAATGCAGTAATAAAAATTTAATTCATATGAATATTTTTATAACATATATATGTGTCGACATTTGATGAATAATGAATTTTAAAAAACCACAATGATTATGATATGATATGGAAAATTAATCTAAACATCACATTCAAATCCATTAATAAAGATTTAATTAATATGAATATTGTTATAATATGTGTCTACTTTTGATGAATAATGAATTTAAAAAAATCACAATAATTGCACTGCCACAAGTCGATGTTTCTAAAAAATACAAAATGAAAACCGGTGCACTTGTATTATTAAGCGCACTGGTGCATTTATAATACCTATCGGGACCGCACAAATACCAAAACCAGTTAAAAATATCAAGGCGTTTGTGCGGTACTGCGCTCTGGTGCATTTATACATCTATACGCACCGGTTTCGTTTTACTTCCTATGAGCACTGCACGAATATTGATACCAATTATAAATTGCGGTGCATCTGTGTGATACTATGCACCGAGCAGTTTTTATGTCTGTACGGACCAGTGCATTTGGATGACCAATAAGCATCGCACAAATATCGATACCAATTACAAATCTCAGTTCATTTGTGTGATAGTACGCACCAAGGCGTTTATGTGTCGATAAGCGCTGGTGCATTTGTATGACATATTTGCACCACATGAATACCGATACCAATTGTAAACGTCGGTGCATTTGTGTGATACGATGCACCGGGGAATTTATATAAGAATATGCACCAGCGCATTTATATGACCTATGGGCACCGCTCAAATCCCAAGACCAATTAGAATGGCCCCGTGAGTTGTATCACCAACACCAGGCCCGGTGCTATTCTTTTCGTTAACAGCACGATGCATTCTTGTTCGACCGCCCAGGTGCGCTATCTACCGATACGCATCGGTGCGTTAAAACCTGATAAGAGCACCGATGAAAAAACATCTGTAATAACCTTTGGCCACCCATTTTTTTCAGTTGTGTTGAATTTCCATTAAAAGCTCCACCAAAACCTTTGTTACCCGAAACGGATGTGGTAGCATATGTTTTTTTGACAATTTTAGCCAATTTTGTAACACTAAAAAACTCCTTTATAACCTCCGCTAGAGGGTCTTTTCCTTGTAGTGGTAGAAAGGTAGGAGAAAGAAGAAAATAACTCCCATTGGTTATATTTAAGAGGAAACATATGGAAAAGAATGATAGGAAAAGTGTACAAAACTGGCACCCAACATCTCCCCCCAACTGATATACTTGCATGTTCTCATGCAAACTCATATCTCATGGGAGTATCCCCAGTGTAGTTCAGTGAGATCATAAGCACCAGCTGTATCTTCGTCTGACCTGTATCCCTGATTGGCCATCAATTTCCATACGCAGGATTCTGACTCATACTTAGTCAATTCATAATTGATCTGGTAATCCTCAATTAGCAACATGATCAAAGGAAACTTGAATCTCAATCCCAACCACAAAGCACCAAGGGATTGTACAATATGTGCATAAGTTGGTACATGTGTAACAACCACCACAAAATTCTTCAATGAGAATGGATCCCCCTACAATATCTCATCACTGTTGGCTTCCGTGCATTTCAAGCACCCTATCAAAGCTCGGCACTTCATCATTGAGAACTGATTGACGCAGATGTTCAAAATTTTTCTTCTATAAGTGGAAGTTGATTATTTAATCCCAGAGGCACTCAGCATTCTCATGAATTCTCATCTCAAATTACCAGCCTGTCCTAGTTTTTCTTGAACCCATAATGTCATCTTCTCCTCACTAGTCTCCATAGATTTAATGGCCAGATTCCATTGAATCTGATTCTTCATGAAGGACACAAAAGCTCTCAATTGAAGATCTCCCATATAGGAGAATACTGTCACAACCATCTGCATACTCACATGTTCACAAATAATATTGTGTAAGAATAACTCACATAGCAAGCTTTGCTCATCAAAATCAGAATCATAGAAAACATCTAGAAATGTACGAGTGGAATAACATAAATAAGGTTTATCCTCCATAATGGCTTTCATCTGAGACAAGAAGTAATGTTACCAAAGAAAATAGGATAGGATGGAGAAGGCCACCTACAACCCAGAAAGCTGAGGGCAAGGTCATGAAGTTTTTTCTTGTCTATGGCGAGTTCCTGAACCTGCTACCGTAACAGCAGCAATTGTTCCTCCTATTTCTTCAGAGCTTCCTTCTTCTTATAATTCTCCCATTATTTATTCAACTCTTCTTTCATCCACCTTTCATGCAAAGTGTCTATTTCTCTCTGATGTTCCTTTAGGGAAATCGTCCCCTATCGAAGGGATATTGCTTCTTGTTTCCACTTTTGTAATTCAGAAATTAACAATATTTTCTGAGAACTCCATCCCGAGATGGGACTCGACGTTATTCTTCATTCAATATCCAGTCAAAAATGGATGTACCTAAATTTTCTATGTGGGGTTGTTTCACCTTCGTTGTTGGTTCTTTTCTAACAACAACTTCCTCAATGGGTTATTGTGTGTCAGACCCTTTGTTTCCACCTAGACTAGCCTCTGTGTCCATTGTTGTTTCTTCTACAATAGGAGTGGCCTCCACAAGTTCTTATGTGCTGGCTTCTAGGTCAAATATTATAGGAGGCTCTGCTTTAACTGCCGGTTCTTGTGTAACAGTAGTATCATTAGCAGTTTCTTGTGTAATAGCCTCCTTCTGTCCTATTTTTGTTTCCATTGGGCTGATATTTTCTCTACGGACCTTATATCCCGCTACTGTTAAACCTTGAAAACATGTCATGCATATAGACATGGGAATTTCCTTCCCCTTAGATAATTTTTTCTTTAATTCTTCATTTTCCTTTCTTAGAATTTTGAGTTTTAACAACGGGGCATTGGTTTCATCCTTACCTGATGAGGACGGTTGCCTTTCTTCTTCTAAAACTTCAGCTTTTATCTTCTTTTCGGTCGTAGGCAACAGTTTTGCAGGTATGCTGAATTTCACTCTTTGTTTTGGTCTTCTATCCCCAATTGGTCTAGCAATAGGCTTTTCCCCAATCCTAACTCCAGCAGGCCGAGTCTGGGTTTCCACCTCTGCCTGACTTCCTCATGTAGTCGTGGTCTGTTTCCCCTAACTTGTCCTCAGCCTCTTTCATTTGAATTCTTCCCAATTTTTTCCTTGCTAGCCTAGGGAATCTAGCATGATTAGCTTAATGAGTTTGTGATTAGTCACACATGCCTCTGGGTGTATTGTTTTTTTTACTATTACCACCATATGCTTGATATTCCCCAACAAATAGAATAGAATATTAATTCTTTGTTGGTGCCAAAGGTGATTAAGCAGATCAAAGTGATAGTTGAACACTATCATAGATATTCCCTCATAGGTGATATATTTAACTAAACCCAGGGCAACATCTTCCCAAGGATGAGGAAGTGACAATATGTCAATTCCTCTCCCTTTCTTCTCCAATTTTTCTTCTCATACTAGGAAGTCCTCTTTCAAGGAGGGGTCATTGATTTTTTTGTTAAATCACCTTCACCCCTTTACTAGAAATGAAGTTACCTGGGCAATTAACTCTTCAGTAACCTCCAGTTGCATGCCCCTTACTCAGGTTTGATTATTGTTCAAGTTCTGAGCAAATTCAATTTCCACTGCCTCATCTCAGCCTTCAAGCTTCTGGAAAAACTCAATCCATCCGGCATCTCTGAATATATGGTAGGCTTCTGGAAAATTTTGCAAGGCATTCGCAGAATCCAGCTCGTGCCTGACCGCTGCTCCACCCATCTCTATTGTTCAATTCTGAATTTACTTCTTGTTGTTTAGCCCCATTGTAATATCACTGTGTTTCTGAACTCGCTTCTTTTCGACATCTCTGCTTATCCCAATCAACGAATTTACAATGAGGATGTAAAGTTTTAGTCACGGAGGTTGATGGGAGGTGCTAGATTTTACAGATTTAGCAAATCATACCTACACTAATATTCATAAATGGATCATTATGGAAAGTAATGGGATTTCATACACATGCTCTTTTCCAACCAGATTCGTTCATCATTGGAAATTTCCTTATTAATTACGTATATGAAGATTTAATAGATGTTTATGATTACAGATTTTTGTAACAATTTCAGGACATATCCCATCCCCCACCTTAATGGTGGCGGCCACCCACAGCTTTCACAAGGATATCATTACTTCTCCAATTAATCATCGAATCATCAATGGCAAGGTTTACCTTTTTAATGACATATTTGAGGTGACATGGAGGAAGATTTTGAATTGGTGGTGTCCTTCTTGCAGCACTCATGTTGTTGTGTTTGGCTGGCATGGTTATTTCTGTATATGGAATGAATTATAAAAAAAAATATTTCTGCTTGTCGATTGTTACATGTGTAACAACCAAGAAAACCCTTAGATTATTCTCAAAAAGCATAATAATCAGGAGAAATTGGTACAAAAAATGAAATTACATGAATACCATCATCCTATAAAATAGATCAGAAAGGGAAGATGATGTTTCGGGAAGAAAAACATGGGCGTAAAAACCACCACAAGAGTTTTTTTTAGCTGTTACTGACTGTCTGACTGTGCCCTGAAAAGGGGTTTTCATGATTAGATTTATTTTTCTTTTTCTTTTTATTTTGTTATTTCTGTGTGTGTGTGTGTGTGTGTGTGTGTGTGTGTGTGTATATATATTAAACAGGTGTAATAGCCACCACAAAGGTGGTTTTCAACTGCTGCACTTACTGGAATTTCAGTTTTTAAGGTTGCATAGGAGAATGTTCCCCTGCTGTCATAACATGAAGATCGGAGTCCGCAACAATGTTGACAAATGATTCCTTCGAAGAGGGTTGATGATATAACCTTAGACGGTGCCCATTAGCTAGTAACAATGTCTTAGCACTGTCGATGGTGACCAATTGTACAGTCCCATTGTCAAATACCCTATCCACTTTGTAAGGACCTAGCCATCTACTGCAGAGCTTGCCTTTGAAATATTTGAACCTTGAATCGTACAAAAGAGCCCAATCTCCTTTCTGGAAATTATTTTTCTTAATAAACCCATCATGCCACCTGGCTCTTTGTTGTTGAATGATCTCTATCTATTCAATGATAGCTAGTGTTTCTCTTCCAAATCATTGAACTGGTTCGTTCTTTGAGTATGTGTTGTACTCAAATCCAGATCGACCTGCAATGTTGTTCTTAATGTCTTTATTTCAAATTATATGGGGAATAAGAGATTCTTACCATACACTAATTCATATATTTAGAATCCTGTAGTATTCCTCCATGTTGTCCTGTAAGCCCACAGTACCGCTGGAAGTCTCTTGGCCCAGTTTCTTCAGTGGCTACCTACTGCCTTTGTTAAGATTCCCTCAATGAATTTATTGGTGCTTTCTACTTGACCATTTTCTTGTGGGTGATATGGTGTAGTGATTCTGTGATGAATTCCATACTTTTAAACCAACTTCTTGATAAAATAAGATGTGAACTGAGGCCCCCCATCTATCAATATCTCTCAGGGTATCCTGAAACGAACAAAAATATCTTCAAACAAGAAGTCTAAAACAACCTGCTTTGTTCCTCTAGTTAGTTCCCTTTCTTTGACCCATTTTGTGACATAATCGATGCAGACCAATATGTATGATTTTTTCTATGATGAAGGATTAACTGGCCCCACAAAGTCTAGGGCCCATTTCTCAAATGGTTCTATTACTATCTGAGGTTATAATGACATCTTATCTGATTTCAGAGGCTGGCCCATCCTTTGAAATCTATCACATTCTCTCACAAACTTCTTGGCATCCTGGAATATAGTTGGCCAGTAGTACCCTGTTGAGAGTAATTTATGTGCTATTCTCTTTCCCGCGAAGTGTCCTCCACAGGGTTCCTCATGAAAAGCCTTCAAGATCTAAAATATTTCATCTTTTCTAACACATCTGTTAATCTAAAAATCTGGCTTGGTGTGACAGAGATTGCCTTCTATACAGGAGTAGGTAGCACTCTGTTGTATAATATTCCTTCTTTCCTTGGAAGACAATTGGTGTGGGAATTTTCCTGTTGTAAGGTAATTGGTTATATCTGCATACCATGCTGAGTGAGTAGAGATGGAAAAAATATATTCATCTGGAAAAGAATGCTCAGTGGCAGTGCAGTCATCACTTATAGTTAATCTATAAAGGAAATCATCAAATACATTATTTTTCCTGGGTTTATATAAAATAGTAATATCAAATTATTGTAAAAAAAATAACCATCATGTAACTCTACCATTAGTAACAGGCTTTTTCATTAAAAATTGAATTGTAGCATGGTCAATGTGTACAAATACTTGATACCCAGTGATGTAGTGCCAAAATTTGTTTATAGTATACACTACTGCTAGGAATTCCTTCTCAATAAGAGTGTAGTTGACTTCTGTTGGAGTTAAGTTATTTTTGATGTAATAAATGGCATAAGGTTTCTTCTCCTCCAGCTGCCCCAAAATAGCACACACAAACATGTGAGATGTGTCTGTAGAAATATGAAATGGAAATTCCTAGTTTGGTCCTAGTAAAATAGGTGTTGCTATTACACAATTCTTCAACCTTAAAAATTTCTGCTCACACTTCCCTGTCCACAAAAATTCCGCATCTTTCATGAGTAATAAAAATAGAGGATATGCAATCTTTGAAAAAATCTCTATAAATCTCCTATAGTATCTTTCATGTGCCAAAAAACTACGTACCTCTTTTAGAGTCTTAGGAGTCAGGATTTTCGAGATTACCTCAATTTTTGCAGGATCTACCTTGATTCCATCTGCTGAAATGAAATATCCCAACACAATTCCCTCAGTCATCATCATGTGGCATTTTTCCGTGCTCAGAGCAACATTAATTTTTTCACAACATTCCAGCACTTTTTCTAAGTTAGCTAATGCTATCTCAAAGGCATCCCCATAGGGTGTAAAATCATCCATAAATATTTCAAGACATTCATTCGAAATATCAGAAAAAATACCCAATATTTCCTTTTGAAAGGTTACTGGTGCATTACAGAGGAAAAAGGGAGGGACTCTATACGCAAAGTGCCCCATGGGCAAGTAAAGGTTGTCTTGATTTGGTCTTCTGGGCCAATATGTATTTGATTACAACCACTAAACCCATCTAGAAATCAAAATAAGTTTTTTCCAGAAAGAGTGTCTAAGACCTGATCAATGAATGGTAAAGGAAAATGCTCCTTTTGAGTGGCCTTGTTAAGTTCTCCATAGTCAACACAGACTCTCCATTTTCCATTCTTTATCAGAACTATAACAAGCGGAGACACCCACTGGCTGTCAAAAATGGGGTTGATGAAATTAGCATTAAGGAGTTTCTGCAATTCTTCTTTCACTATCTCCTTAAGTGCGGGGTTCATTTGGCGTTGAGGTTGTCTAACTAGTTTGCAATCATATTTAAGGTAAATGTGGTGAGTGCCTAGGCTAGGATGGATTCCTTTCATATCAGTATAGTCCAATGAAAATTCTTTTTTGCATTTCTGTAACAGTTGTATCAACAATTTATTTTTTTCAGCAGTGAGGTTAGGATTGATGTTTAAACATTTTCCAGGTTTGATTTCCACGAGACTTCTGATAGTAAGTGGAGTTGTTTTCAAATGTTCAATAATTGCATCATCTTCCTCATATTCTTCTCCCAAATATCTAATGGAGGCAACAAGGAGTGAATTACTAATAAAACCATTAATGATATCGTCCTCTGTTTCATCCTTAAAGTATTGTGCTTTTCCAAGCATGAGAAGAGGTAGGGATAGCTCAGATTCAGGTGAAAATTCATCCCACCAGGGACTACTCGAATCCATATGAGGTTTTACCGGGGGATAATGGTTCAGGTTCTGAGTGACCCGTTCATCTGAGATCTCCATAGATTCGGACCTACATCTGATATATGCGTCTGCAATGGCTAGCCACGGTCTTCCCAAGATTAAAGGATGACCCCTAGGTTGCATTTGGTTTTTAAAATGAGAAAGTAAGCCAGATAATTCAAGGAAGCCATAGTGATAACCACATCTTCAATCATTACCTTCGACTTGACACAAGACCTATCTTCTAATTCAAGCACTGTGGGTGTAGGTATAATTCCATGAAATCCTAGCGAAATGAAGAGTTATTTAGTCATGACATTAATAGTTTCCCCTAGATAAATCAAACTATTTTTTATGGGATGACTGTCAATATGGATAGTCACTGTAGGGTTCCCTGGGTCATTATATTTAGTCAAAAAAGGCTAATAAATCATAATATCGGACAATTTTCCCATGACATGGATAGTAGCAGGGTCTTTAGGTTTCCTTATAGGCCTTTTGATGCATATATACCTCACTGTTTTAGCATAGATAGGAACTTCTTTAAGAGCTTGTAACATCGGAATCCGCACATACAAATTTTGCAGCTCCTTGAGGAATTTAGATTCAGGTTGTGAGACCAGCCCAGTATTAGTTAATCGTTGAGGGTATGGGGAGTTTTGAATGCTAATAGTTGAGTCAGATATCACATATGTACTAGCCTTACTTGGATTGGTTGTTGTAGGTGTTATGACTCTAGTAATTCTTAAGTTGTGTAATTTTGGTTTTTTGTCAAAGAATTCTAGAGGTAACCACAAACCTACTTCAAGCTCTAGGATCTAGCCTTCCTAGGGTTTAGAGAGGGCTCTCTCTTTAAAGTTCAACTTTGTTTTAATGTATGAATATTAGGCTAGTTATGAAAGTGCAGCTTTGGTTTTGTTTTGATAAATTTAGTGGGGAAAATCACTTGAAAGGATGGATAGTGGGAAATATATTTTTCCATTGGGCTATGGAGTAAAAATCAAGCTAACATGTCTAGGATCAAGGTTAAAAAAGGTGAAATGTATTCAGGGAAAGATAGATAACCCTTGGAGTTCTTGGAAAGTTGTTTTCGTGAGGTGGTATGATCGGGATAAAGGGCACTTAAGAATCCTTAAATCCGGAAAAAGGAAGTAGTAGGAAGAGGTCAAATGAGAGAGGGAGAAATTAAGGGTTCCCAACACTGGAAATCAGAGGAAAACATATACATTATAACTATTTAAAAACAAGGTGCTATTAACATATGCTGTAGTAATACTCCTAGTTATACATTCAGATTTAGCATAAACATACACCGATGCATGTAACAAAGAAAAGAAATAATGACAAGTGAAGAAAATACTTCACTCCAAATAGCTCATCATAGGAATCCTGAAGTATGAAGCCAATTTGCTTTGATCCAGCCTGCTACTCAAAGTTTTGACTCACAAAAGCTTTTAAAGTCCAAGAAGAAATGACTATAACAATCTCAACAATTTTATTCCACACAAAAATACTTCTAAAGATGAAGTATTTATACAAATGTTTTACAAAATATCCTAGAAGACTTCTAGGAATTATCTTAGGAAAATAAAATATCTTTACAATAAAAATAGAGATAGCTTCTTAACAGATCATCAAGCTGTCCTATTATATCTAAAATAAATAGAAATAGTTTTAAGGATAAAGCAGTTGGCTGCCTTGGTGTCCCCCTTGCTGGCCTTTAGATATTATCTAAATTTGATCTGCCTTGTCTGATACTCTTTCTCAGATACTCATTATTAACTTATACTCTTTAACCCTTAGTCAAAAACTATTTACTGCTATAAATAAAATATGTTTTGACTATAATTTAGAAAACAAATTTCTTCCTTCTTTTCATTTGCTTTTTTTTATCCTTCATAACAAATTAGTAAGAGACTGCCAATCCTCATTTTTAGGAATTTGAATATTCTTTAATTTCCTAAAATTCTCATCAGCTTCTATATATCTAGCAAAGGTTGGCTTGATTAAAAACAAGTGTTTGATCTCATACTATAAGTAAAATAAATCTTCAAAACTCTTCAGTAACACTTTTCTTGTGGGGATGCCTTGACCTGTTTGCTTATTTACATGTTCCTTGGCAATTTCTCTTATCTTCTTATCATAGTCATTTTGAGGCATCAATTTATCATTAATAACCATGATATCAGGAAGTCCTTTCTGCCTCAAATTTGTGAACTTAACCATGAACCTGGTTATAGCAGTATCCATACCTTCACATTTTTCTTCAAGTTGCCTCATCAACTTTCTCTTTGTGGTGACTTTCGTAATTTCTAGGATAGTTGTAGTTTTGTCTATTAGTTTTAGCTCTTTCAACTCTTGCCTATTCCTTATGTTAAGGAAATCGATTAGCCTTACTGCTTGTTCTCGTTTATCAGCCAAATCAGTTTGATTCTTTTGAATTTCTGCTTGGGCAGCCAATAATAACTCTCTTTTCTCAAAAATTCCCTGAATTGAAGGCATCATGGATGGCATCAATGATATTATTCCAAAGGTAATTTTTGATGTATGATATTTTATCCATGAGATTTAATTCTTTCTGCAGCTTTTTTAACCCTTCACTCAATCTCCTGGCATTTTGTTGATGTATCTTAGCATTTACCTGAGCTGATTTATTTGACTTTTCAAGATTTTCAATCATCTTTGTCAACCTATTAATCTCATTTGTCTTTAAATACATCTCTTCCATTTCTTTTAATATCTTGTTGGCATCATATGTAGGCTGTACTGATGTGGTAGATGATTTAGTGGCTGATGTAGTGGAAGAAGTCACTGGCACTACAGTACCCAGTGGTTTTTTTGGTGCCAAATTTTCTCCTAAAGTTGAAGGCACCGCTACAGTGATAACTAGGATGACTGTAGGAATCACTGGTTCTTTTACTGTCTCCTTTTCTTGGACAAGTTTGTCCATCTATATTTCCATTTTATTAATTGGGGCTGTCAACTAAAGAATTGAACTCATCATTTCATCTTTTCCTTCTATTCCTGTAAGACTTATTTTGTCTAAGGATGCTCACATTGAGGAAGTTTGAGTTGTTTCCTCAGGGCTGCTATATCCTCATTTTTCTTTTTCACCAATGCTCTTGTTGCTTTGATGTTAGTAGGGTCATATCCTACCTGCAATACTAATTCTTCTAAGGCTTTTATCCTTAGATCTTTGGCATACAATGAAGCTTTGTCAATATTCATTTGATATTGCATATTGGAGACGGTATTTTATAGCTTTTGAGCACTCATAGCTTTTCTTGTAACTGTGGAATACAACATCTCTGAGCTTTTCCCGTGAAACTCTATTTGATCCAATTCATGGATGCTATCTGTAGCTACTTCGAGATCAACCTTTTTATAGTTGGCAATTGTCTTTGGAACTGATACTGTGGGTTGTAATACTGACATAATCAAATTTTTACTTGAGTAATAAAGTGCTGATAGGAATATGTTTTGATTACCTGGCTTTTTTTTCAAGAGCCGAGAGTAAATGTCAATTTTGATTTCCTCATACTTCAATTTAATTTGCTTATATTTCTCCTTAATATCCAAATCATTTTCCTCAGCTGCGTGTGAGTAAGAAGCTTCCATGCTTTGATGCCTTTCCATTAATTTTGTGTATTCATTATTGAGTTGTTCATTCTAATTAGGCTCATTGATAATTACAGTAGCTACATTTGTCTCTGGAAAAGCTGTGTTGGTATTTAAAGGCTCTGTTTCTTCAACATCTATTGTCACTTTTCCTTTACCTGATGTATCTAATTTAGGCCTTTTGTTAAAAATGATCTTGAACTTTTTTTATGTTGTAGTGTTTGCCACATAGGCTCCTTCTTCCCTTATTCTTTTGATGGAATTCTCTGGCTGATTTGCAGTCTCTAAGGTATGACTAGTATTACCTTTGTTCACTTCATCTATTAAGGTGTTTTCAGTCCATTCAAGCTGATTGGAAAAATTTTCCATTTCTGGTTTAGCTTTATGTATAAAGGGTGTTCATTTTCATTTTACCCTTAGCTTGCTCACGATCCCTTGTGGATCATAGTTTCAAGGGAAAATCTCTTCAAATTCATATTCCAATAATTGATTTGCTGCTTTTTTTTTTGCATCCCTATGATTTCATATGAATGGGCCAATTTTATTTTTGAGTTTGAATTGGGTCTTCTTCTTAGATGCCATGAAATTTATGGAATCAGAGTTTAGGATATACCTGATATACTCCAAGGCAAAGATCCGCATTGAAGGATGTTTGGGTAACTTGTAAGGTAACAAGTTTTACCCAAAGACTCTGATTTCAGTATATTTCTCACATAAATACTAGTCACCAACCTTACACTTCTTTGATAACTGCAATATCTTATTCATTTCATCATTTATTCTAGGCTGCTCTATCTTGGTCAACATGGTGATCACTGGATGTAAAAATAAATCTGAAAACTCTGAATAACTGAAATCTGTACATTCCTTTCTGAGCAATGATGTCCAAAAAATGATAGATAGAGGATTTTCCTCTATGTCAAGTTTCTGAAGAGTGATTTGAAAATTATCTAATTATAAGTACAAGAACATATGAAAAAGGTAGGAGGTATATCTAAACACTCCCTCTTTTTGCAAATTTGTCAACTAAAAATTAATACTATCAGCAATGAAACTAGCATAATCAAATATTACTAAAGGTGGTTGACCCAAAGAAAATGTGGAAAATAATCCCAAGATAGATTCATCAGTGTGTTCATCACTGAAATATCCAAGTATGAAAGAGAGCATGGAAATTACATGTCTTGATCCTTCAGGGAATTTAGCAGTAGAATATGGAGGATTTAACTTTGGAATTTCTACATGTAGAGGCATAAATGTCTGAAAAATCATGAACCTTTTGGGAAAATCTAGGACAATATATTTCTTAGTGAGGGCCTCTATAGATTAAGGGACTACTTGGGGGTCAGGTTGAAGCTGAAACATTTTTTTAACTGAATCTGCAATGATGGCAAAAAGAACTTCTTTACTGGAATTTACAATAGCTCTTCGTTCAGGAATATAGTACAGCTGACACAATATAATGATATCCTAACAAGGGTGAGTCAATGGGACAACATATTTGGGCAAATGGGATTCCCAAATATAAAATTCTTCATGATCATCTAAAGACTTATCATAGCACCAGTTATGGATATCTAGCAGGTTGAATTCAACTATGGGATCTGCTATCTTGTAATTAGTATCATCTAGGGGAATGTGTTCAATATCAACAACTGGGGGTTGTAATGGATTGAAAACAATAGTATTGTTTGAAGTCATAGCAGGGGTAGGTTTAGGTGGTTTAGAACCTTCAGGCTTGCTTGTACTTTGTTTTTTAGGCATTTTGATCTACTTCTGCAAGTTTAGACAGTTTGCAGAACTAATTTTACTATAACAGAGGCTTAATTGGGAAAATTTGGAAAATTATAGGCATTTCTTTCAGTTTTTTGTTCAATTA
This sequence comes from Pinus albicaulis, assembly GCA_034641835.2. Taxonomy (NCBI): domain Eukaryota; kingdom Viridiplantae; phylum Streptophyta; class Pinopsida; order Pinales; family Pinaceae; genus Pinus; species Pinus albicaulis. The sequence continues at coordinate 33,566,648 of CM076578.1, forward strand.
AGCCTGTCAAAGAGGTTTGGAGGCTTTAGAACTGGTTTAAAACCAAAAATAAGGTTTTCCTAAGTATTGTTAATGGAAATAGGGCTGAAAACTCTTTTAAAAAGGATCACAGATGGCTTAGGGTACCCACAGAGGTTTTCTAGCTTATTTCAGGGCTTGAAATAGAAAAATAAACCGTGAAAACTCACCAATTTCTTTAAAATAGCACACAGCAGAGAAACAAGATCTCTGGGAAAAATTTGCCAGAGTTTGGCCTATTTTTGGGACTTTTTAGCAGTTTATTTATCAATTTTTAAAACTCTGAGATTGTTTGTTCTTTAAAAAGGTCTTTAAATTGATTGCAGGTTCGATTCTTTTAGAAAAATACTTGTTGTAATGCAGGTATTTGATATTCGTAATGGTTTCCGAGGTTATTTGAACAAGTTGGAAAAATCTGTGAATTTTTTGGAGCAATGTGCAGCTCCTCAGTAGTATTCAAAGTTTTGAATGGTAAGTAATGTACGCTCGGGCATGAAAATGGCAAACAAGGGGATTTAATAGGGTTTTTTGTAGTCGGGAGAGGCAATGCAGTGGGCTAAATGTGCAAGATAGATGTACAAATTCATTTCCAAAGGTTGTATTATAAATTTCAGTTGTATTAATCTGCCATTGAATGCAGGTCACATCGGGCGGGAGGAGTGGTTTCAGAAATTCAACGAATCAAATCCATAGTGGTTATCGCGCGGTGATTTGGTGGTAAGCAGATTTGACCTTAACGCACGCAATCCAATGTTTGAAGGGCATGTGGAGGAGAGAGAGAAATAGAAATCCACTCATTTCGTACAACTTTGGCATTGGGATGAACATGCATCTATTCTGCGCGATATTGGATATCAGTCGTCGTATTTGGAGTTCATGAGCGAACGGTCCAGATCATTTCAGAAGCTGCGTTGGGATAAGAGTAGTGGGATCGGGCTAATTTCATAGGCGGAAATGGTTTTAACCTTATATAAAGTTGAAACTTATGGTTTTATAAAATGGTGAAGGGGTTAGACTTATGCAGTGGGAATAGTTTTTATTTAAAACATTGTGAAATGTTTTAACTTTTCATACATGGGCGTGTTTATTGTATATTATGTATTTTTATCAAATGAACTCGACACTTGTTTAAACTACATGGGCCGAGATATTTACATATAGGTATCTTTAGACCAAGGAGAATAATTGGGCGAGGATTCTATTTTGCGCACATGGGATATATTAACTTTGGTCTAAAGATTAAAATAGTGGGTTTTAAGGGGGTTATTTTAAATATAATGGATTTAATAACTATGGGAGGGTATTTTTAGGGATTTAATAAAATAGGTTAAAAGTGAATATGAAAATAGTAGTGAAAATGAAAATAAGACACATTTTATCTCTAAGTAAAGTGAAAAAATAAAGCATAGCTCATCTTTTATATTACTTCACTAATACTTAGGATAAATGTAGTTTTGAGGGTTTTTATGAATGATTTTGAAGGGAAATTAATTATTTTAGGGTTTTCCATTTTACTAAGTAAGAATGTGTCTTTACTTAGGAAAAAGGGGTTTTTATGTATGAATGAAGGATAAATGTTGATGAATGAGGGTTTAAGGTAGGAATTCAATATTTTTAACTTATCAGTCAGTGAGCCTTCGGTGCAGTCCCAACAAAAGTCAGAGAAATTCTCTGAGCATTTTTTAATGAAAGTTTATAATACTAAATACCTATAGGGGAGGGTAAATTAGTGATTTTTCTCGATGAAGTCTTATTTACATGATTTCTCAACTGCTTTCTACCTACCCAACTTTATTTCTAACATTTTTTCTTCATTTTTTCTGTGCATTTAGACCTGCAACCTTAAAAAAATTTCTTTCAAAGCATAAAACTATCTAAATCTACCTTATTTCATCCGAGGGCTCAGATTAAACTATTGATTTGTCATGTTTATTCTCTACCAATCTACTGATTTGTCATGTTTAAACTGTTTGACAAATCTTTATTCACTATCTAAAACATGAAATTGAAAACATGAAAAGTTAAGATTAAACTATTTAACTGAACACGAATTATGGCATTTATTATCACTCTGCACATAATCATTATTTTTGCAGTAAAAATAAAAGTAGTTGCATTTAGAATTTCCCACTTTCAGGTCTTATTTCTTTTCTTTTGGGGTTTATATTTTTCTAAGTCCTTCAATTTTTATTTTAGCAATTTTTACCCTCTTTTTGGATTTTTTTATTATTTTTAATTTTTTCAAAATATGGGAAAACAACTTGCAGAAAACAAGGTATGTACATATTTACAAGGCTATCAAAGTTAATTCAAAATTTATGAACCCTAATATTATAGGACCCTAACAGTAGGAACAACAGGCCCTCCCAAGCTGGCTATTACATATGTAACATCAGGTGCTGTATCAGCTATTACATGTGTAACAACTGCCTCAGAATCGTCAATATCCTTCCTAGGTGATTCACTTTCCTCAGTAATAATGGGGGTATGTTCTAATCTGATTAATTTCCCTGATCGAAGTCGAACCTCATTATTTCTTAAAGGAGTAATAAGATAATTCTGGAGGGTAACTGGAGCATCCATGCTTTAGGTTGCCTTATTATTGGGATTGGGGTTAGGTTGCATAGGTAATTGGGGTCAGAAAGAAGGTGTAGTATTTTGAATAAAAGGCGGTTGTAACTGCTGTTGTTGCATTGGTATCGGAGGGGGGTACTGTACCTTGTCTATTGCCTCTCTAGTTCTGACCCAAGGATTAGGTTGTGATAGAGGGTATTACATTGGTGGAGGAGATGGCCACTGGTTCCATGGTGAACGAAATTGTGTTGAGGAAGGAGTAGGATACTACCATGGGTATTACTAACTATTATAAACATTATTCCAAGTATAAAAAGAGGAAAAATATGAAGGCATACATGTAGGCCACACCTACCATGGTCTCTTTGATTCAATGAAATAAGAATATTGAACATCCTCGCTTGATTCTTGAAGTACCGCCTTCAGTCTGGGAAAATCAAGACACTGATTCAGAGAGTGCTCCAACTCACAGATGTTTCACATGCTGACACTATTCAGTCCAAATTCTCTTTCCAAATTTTTCTTTTTGAATCGGGGACAAAATATTGCTAAGGCTTCTTCAACTTCTACTTATTCTTTCTTGACTTGTACCATAGTGATCTGGGACAGAGAGTGCTAAGGAGGTTGGTTTTAAAATCCTCAAATAAGTTCATGATCTCTGCTCTGGTTACTCCTCCATTTTTGGACTTCTGTATCCGAAGTGAAGGGTCCCAAACTGAAACTTTGCCCTTGACCGATCCTATTGAGTGATGCACGAAAAGCTTCATTATCTCATCAAACGTTTCTTGTGATATGTCTCCTTTTCCTATTATGTTCAGATGATCCAGAAAATCATCTCTTAAACCTCTTAAGAATATTAGATTTATAATTTCTAGATCTAAGTTACTGAACTTAGACCTCTATAATTGTAGTGAAATCGCTCCAAATAGTCTTCCAGGTTTTCCTCCTCCTTCTGTGCAATTCTGAAAATCTTGTCCTTCAAACCCCTAGTTCGGCAGTAGTCCTGATACTTAAAGAGGAAGGCCTTTCTCATGTCATTCCAAGTTCGAATTGTGCCAATACCCAATCTCATGAACCATCTTAACGCTGCTCCTTTTAGAGTAGCATGGAATAATTTCATCTTCCGGGCATTGAAGTGTAGTCATAGCCTCTAAACAACACATCGAATTTGAACAGAAAGGTATCAGGATCTTAAATAGCCATCCCCTGAAAGGATGGTAGTGATGATAAAGGGATTTTCTTCATAGGAGCCTCATCCCGTGTTACTACTATTGGGAATTCAAAAGTAACAAAGTTATCAGTATTGACATGCTCGTCCCCCATGGTTGATTCTTCTTGATAGGATGAAGTGACCTCAGAGTGTACTGGAGATTGACTAATAGAAGGATCGTGCTACTCAAGGACCAACTATTTAATAGTACTACAAGCGTCCAATTGATGATCAACTAAATGTTCTTCCTCAGGTCACAGATGATCCCCACTGGTCTCTTTGTGTCCTTCAATTCTCAGATCTTGATCAATGATTTTCCACTATTTCTTTGAATCTAGACTTTTGATATCAGGAGTGGATATGCTGTTCAAAGGATGGTGAGGTCCAGACATGGAGGACATCGATGGTCCATGCCTTGATATGGTAGCTGCTTTCTATGGTCCTGTCTTCCTATTATCTCTATATGACGTGGACTGTTCCTTTTCTTCCCTGAAATACGGCATCTCTAAAGAATGTTTTCCTTCCTGAATCTGTGCTCTTATTTTCCTTCTTACGACCCATCTTTCCTGTAATCAGTAGAGTGGGGGGTGTTTGTAGATGTTAATGTTGTCCTATTGGCACACATGAGCTGTATGTGTATCAATTCACCCTAGAAGTGCTTTATTTTCTACAACAGTGAGCCTGCCTAAGTTTTTTAGAGTGATGCGCAGGTTCTTACCTCTCGTCTTACCGCCCAAAGGCTATATAGTTGAAGGCACCATAAAAAAAAAACCCAAAATTCAACTCCTATGTGTCCCAGCAAGACATTGGTGAGCCCGCTCAAGTTTGTTAGAGTGATGTTCAAGTTCTTACCTCGCATCTTACCACCCAGCAATTGTGTCACTAGAGACACTCTAAGAAAAAAAACAAAATTCTTAGAAATTCAACTCCTAAGTGTCCCACAAGACATTGGTGAGCTCGCTCAAGTTTTTTAGAGCGCTGCTCAGGCTCTTACCTCTCGTATTACTAACCGACAATTGTGTTGTTGGAGACACTCTATGAAAACACATGGAAATTGCACTTCTAAGAAACAACTCTGATGGATTGGATCGTCGCTTCCATCCCCAACAAGAGCGCCAAAATGTTGGACTATATAAATCACTGTTAAATGACTAAACATCACACATTAATTATCAATCCAACAACTTCTATTTATTCCAATGAAAGTTGCAGTTTTTGTGATGATACACCAACCAAAAGAAATTTCAAAGAAAATAAATCGTTGTTGAAGTAAATGCTGGAAGTAAATCACTCATGCAGAATTAAAAGGATCTACAGGACTCGAATCACACTTCAATTAATCTATTCTAGCGCACCACACAAAAATTAACCAACTGGTGTCTCTAACATCATATGTGTAACAACATACAAAGTATTGAAATTGAAGCGGATATATTCACATCTGAAAAACAACAAAAACACTCTATTGATACATAAACTGAAATAAAATTACATACACACAACTAATTTAATCACTACAATCCCTGCTAAAAAGGAAGGTCCTTCCTCCTTAGCAGGGCGCAGGTAGAAGAAGAACTTAACGGAAACTAAATTGAATAATGCATGTAACAACAATAACAGGATAATTTATATTAATCTGAAAACAATTACAGAGACAAAATAACGTTGTTCTCCACTAAACTTTCAACCTCTAGGGCAGAGAACATTATAGTGGTTCCATCAGAAAATCAAGGGATAGATAAGTCATGAGAATCTTATGATTCTCATGCTGATTGAAATAGAACACATATAGTTATAACCACTTCCTAATAAAGTTCTGACTAGAAAATAAAATATTACAATCAAAACCACCCTTAGGCTGTTATCACAAAAATACAATGCTAAACAACTTCTATAGCTATCATAATAGAATCACAGCTATGGTCTAATAGCTAGAGGACATATCAGCAAAAAGTGTTGATGATATCAGTCAACGGTACTCTCAGCAGTTCGCCAGCGGGTCTGTAACAACAAAGTGTAACAACAGTTTGCCAATAGGTCTGTAACAACAAGGTGTGACAGCATCGCTTTGCTATAACAACACCATCTTAAGTGCTCCTGTGAACTTTGTGCTTGGGATATTTGGTGCTATATATGACATCTGAAAAGACAACACAAATACCATTGATCTTCTCCAAACATTCACCATCAATTATTCATAAAAAGGTATGATATATCATAATAATTGGTGAATTAGGAGAGTTATAAAAAGAAGGTGAAACAACACAAGTTAGGGTAGAAATGTAGGAGAAAGAGGCAAAGATACTCCCATTGGTTATGGTTAAGAGGAAAAATAGCGAAAATAAAGGTAGGAAACATGTACAAAACTGGCACCCAACAACCTCCTCACATTTTTTCCTCTCCCTCACTGTATGATTTGTTTTTTTCCTCTTCTTCCATAGTGTTTTTATCAAAACCATAAGGACATGTGATGATGTGGAATATGGTTTTAGGAATGAGGAATGGGAAAGGGAAAATGAAGGGGATGGTGTTATGGATGTATGAAATGGGGGAGGGGATAAGGAGTGGTAGTATTATGTGATTTAGGATGGAAATTTGGGGATTCGGAGCCTTGGTAAATGTAGCATGTAGGGCTTAGGGTACTGGGATAAAAGGTTTAGGGGAAATGGAATTATGTAATACAGGGTTTTGGGAATGGGTATTTTGTAATGTAGGAAGGGTATGAAGGTGTAGGGGAGTGAAAATTAGGAATTGCGAGTGTAAGAGGGATATACTAGGGTTTTAAATGATTCTAAACACCAAATATTAAACAATTTTCAAAACTCCAACAAATGAACTTGAAGGATGAGATAATTGATGGAAGACACCTTTACTCACTTGTTTGCGGTTGAAAAAACTTTTTCTGAAGTTTTCGAGGCAAATTTGGTGAAATTTGAAGCAATTCTGGCCTTTATGGACATATGTGAGGTGCCTTAAGGCTGTGCCCCCTCGCTTAAGACTATGCACTCTCGCAAAAGGCTGTGCGCAACACCTAAAGTATTTGCACCCTCTCTGAAGGATATGCGCCCTCTGCTCTATTTTTTGCTAATTTCGCCCAGAAACTCAAGATTTCGCTCTCTTGGAGTGTTTTCTTGGTTTTTGTAGGAGACAAATGAGTTTGAAATGATGTCAATAATTCTTTAATATTCGAGTGAATTTGAATTTAGATTAAAAACCCACTTTTCCGATGTTTCATTTCACCTTTTGAAAACATTGTTGATTACCCTTTTTCTTTGATTTTTCTTCTTTGCAGGATGATTTTGATGGAGTTTGGCACTTTTCATTTTGGATTTTCTTATCTTCGGTTTGGCATATGAAGATTGAGTTGGGAGCTTGGGACAGTAGTTATTACATAAAATGAGCATAAAATTACATAAAAAAAATAAAAAATAAATTACAAATTAGAATGGAACTCATCCATTGAAACCATAACTACAACCTTTAAAAATAATATTTACATACTCATAAATCCTTTGCACATGATTGAGAAGGTATTATTTGAGTCACTCTCACACTTTCTTTGACCTTATTGAGATGAAATGGATTATTATTGAACCTGGAAAAATAAAACCTAATGACCTAAATGGACCTTGAATGAACTAACTTCATGTTGAGTTTGACTGACATAATGACATAGTGAAATGAGCTTTTAAGATTTTTTTATGCTCAGCAAGACATGAAGTTGGGCAAGCAAATGTGAAATTTTGAGCAAGAGTGAGGTTTTATAACTAGGTCTACCATCAGTGAATCATTTTTTTCATGACCTAGTGAAATGATAAGAATTTTCTGAGTGGGACTCCTAAAATGATATGAAAAGAGTAAATTTTATGACTGATTGAAGAATGAAATTTTTGACACTAACAAGTTGGTCATGGAGTCTTCATGCTAAGAATTCAAACCTAAAAATAGCTTACAAATCATCATCTATGTTGTGACTACCACTTCCTTTCTAGCGCTTGGCTCTGTGCCCCATCATCATGGTGATTAGGAGTAGGAAGAATGATAGCGAATGGAGTGTTAAGAAGAAAATACCATAAAGGAAAAGAATCAGTGAGAACCAAGGATGGTGAGTATATTTATTCTTGTTCATTAGCCCCTATAAAACACACAACTGAAATTATTTAATTATGCTAATGACTAAAAGGAAGTAATAATATCCACCATAAGAAAATTTACAGAGGAGAGAAAGGTGGAAGGAATACCAAAGTAAAGGGAGAGAACAAAATATGCAACCTCCATCATGAGCATTAGTGTGAGCAAGTGTATAACCTCAAATACAAAAAATAACAAGCATAGGGTGGTGACGATATGGTGAAATAATTGAAGTATCCCACGAGATGTTTTTATTCATATCTTCTTAAGCCAAAAACGAGGTGGGTTGTAGATATGATATGCATAATGGAAGATGTGGTACATGGATGAAGTGGTACCCCAACCCACCCCAACCCACCCCAACCCACCCTCCATTATAGTTTCCTTTTTCATTACATCTAAGGAGAGGTAACATAATGTTTAATTATGTTTGTTTGTGTATAAATTGATTTATGTTTTAAAAAGCTAAAATTATTATAATTTTAGATCTTAAGAATGAAGTTAGATAATGGTTATTAAGAACTATAAAACGTTGTAAAAAAAAATTAAAAATTTAAGAGGACAATGGTAAAGTTATGGAAGTTCAATATTTATAATATTAATATTATTAAAAGTATTTTTATAAATAATTTTGAAAAATACAATAATGTAAAATAGAAATAGAAAATAAGAAGGGATAGTTTATTCTTAAAAAAAATAATTAAAAAAATTGTTTAACCTTTTCTATAACATAAATTCTATTAATCAAGAATAAAAGAGATTATACAAAATCTCCAATGTTACGAGTTTATTATTGGGGAAATTAGACTAGTAAAATTGGAATAGGTTGTTATTCCAAACATTCTAAGGTATTTTAGAATAAAAAAATTGGAAATTGCTTCGAACTCATTTTAAAATCTAAGAGACCATGAATTGTTAGAGCTAATATGTGTATATAGAAAGAAAAAAGTATCACAATGTGTTGAGATTTTATTTCTTATTTTTTAATTAAATCTGGAGAAAATCCCATGTAGATGACAACAATAGGATTTGTTGCTACATTGGCTCCATCAGTTTCTGATGAGGAGTTAATGCATCCTATATTTGTTGTGAGAGAATTTATGAGTTTGTTGCCATTTCTAGCTATAAAATGTAAGCCCGTAGAGGCAAGTGTGCATAATGAGGAATGTGTTGTGAGGAAGAGCTAAGAAGATGAGAAACTCTGCTATTGTATTTCTGCAGTTGATTAATGAGATTGCCGATGCCCTGTTAGGTGGACGTAGCCCAGATTGGTTGGGTGAACCACCTTAAAAATCTGCTGTTTTTTATGTGTGTTTCTGCTGTGTGTTCTGTATATTTATTTTGTTATTCCGCTGCTGAGCTCAATAATTGGTATCAGAGCTTGAAGTTGGACTGGAGAAACTGTGGGTCTGGTTCTGCACTTCATTTGTTTTGCAGAGCCGTCAGCTGTGAACCTGTGTGAGGCTGCGTTGAACAGTGGAGGAGTCTGTGTTTTGAACCTGCTGTTGTGCAGAGCGTAAGAGTGGAGGAGCCGTGGCCTGTTGAGAGGCCGTGCACTGTGGTGAAGCCGACGCAGTGCGTTGTGGCCTGTTGAGAGGCCGTAAGGCCATTTCTTGTTGTGCGCAGACTGTCGTGGACCGGTTTCTGAAGTAAAAGCTGGTTAAAGCAACGGTGCCATAGGTATAAATTTCTGAGGTGTCGTAGGTATAAATCGATTTGTTTTACCGTTTCGAATTGGGTGGATGCAATTGCCATTTTAATTTTTTAATCAATTTGTATTTTAATATATCTATTTGAATTATATTAAAAATCGATATGCAAAATCGATTATATTGAAAGTCGATTGCCATTTTCACTTGGTATTTTGAAGTGGAGTTTATTTGAAGTTTTAAAATCGATTTGAAGTGGAGCTTAAATCGATTTGTTTTATGATATATCGACTTGAGTAATCGATTTGACATTTAATAATTCCATTTTCATATATGAAGAACTTCATTATTTTTTAAGAGATTTGTAAATCGATTTGCATGGTAAAATCGATGTTTGGCATAAGGTTTGGTATATTAATTTGAGTGGTGGCATTTGAGTGGTAAATCGATTTGAGTGGTGGGATTTGAGTGGTAAATCGATTTGAGTGGTGGTAGTTTGAGAGATTTCTCATATGTTAGAAATTGATTTGAATATTAAATTACCATTTGCATATGGTATGAAGTGAGAGGCACTTTAAAGGTGAAGGGTATTTTTTTTTTAAAGGAATTTTATAGTTGAAGGGCATTCTTTAAGGCAAGGGTTTTCTAATCAAAAATGAATTTTTTTTTTTTGATTAAAATTGAAAACTTCATTTATTAAAAGTTGCAATTGGAGATTGTTTTTGTGACACAACATGGCAAAAACTCAAAGTGCCCGATTTGAGATCGAGAGGTAGATGTATGATCTACTCGTGCAACAAGGCATGGTGAAAGCACTGTTGGGAAAAGCCAAACAGCCTTACACCATGACAGATGACAAATGGAGTGACTTGGATGAAAGAGCACTAAGCAGCATTTGACTGTGTTTGGTGGATGATGTTTTGTTTAGCATCGTGTCAGAGAAAACTGTTGCTGGTTTCTGGAAAAAGCTTGAAAAGTTGTACATGACAAAATCCTTAACCAATAGGATTCTTCTGAAGCGACAGTTGTACAGCTTGCGCATGAAGGAAGGTACGATGATAACTGATCATCTGAATACCTTTAATACTCTCCTGATGCAGTTATAAAGTATAGAAGTAAAATTTTAATCAGAAGATAAAGCTGTAACTTTATTATGGTCGTTGCTCGAGTCATGGGATCATTTTGTTACTTCTATAAGTCTTAGTTCATTAGAAACCCTTGAATTTGATGATGTTGTTGGAGCTTTTTTGTCATAAGAAACAAGGAAGAGGTCAAATTCAGAAACCTCTACATTAGAAGAAATGATGGTCAGAGGTCATTCTAAAGAAATATGCTTCAGTAAGCACAACAACTTGCGTTCAATATCGAAAGGGAAGAAGAGTAAGGTAAAGTGTTGGTTTTGTGGCAAATCAGGATATTTGAAGAAGGACTATTGGAAGAGACAGAAAACATCCAAAGGAGACTCTTAATAGAAAATAAGGAAGAAAACACGACAGATACAGGTTCGGCATCCGTTTCAAGTATGAGTGATGAAGTTTTATCAATTATTTTGTCTAATCATGATATACATTGGCTGTTAGATTCTGGGTCGTCAAATCACATGTGCATTGATATAGAGTGGTTTAAAACTTATAAATCAATCAATGATGGAGTTGTTTACATGGGAAATGATGTCTCATGTAATATTGTGGGAATTGGAAGCATCCAGATTAAAATGTTTGATGGGACAAATAAAATTCTAACTAATGTAAGACATGTACCTGAACTAAGAAAAAACCTCATTTCACTAGGAGTATTAGAAACTAATGGATATAAAACCTTTATTCAAGGTGGAGTAATGAAATTTTATAAAGGAATTTTACTAGTAATGAAAGCAAATAAGGTTGGAAATCTTTTTCAGTTAGAAGGAAGAACAGAGTCAGATCATGCTTCTAGAGTATCTGAAAACGAAAGTAATTCTATTCATCTATGGCATCAAAGGTTGGGCCATATGAGCAAAAGAGGATTAAAAATTTTATCTGATCGTAAGTTACTTCCTAGTTTGAAATCTTCTAAGTTAGATATCTGCAAACATTGTCTATATGGGAAACAAAGCAAGCATAAGTTTAAAACTAGAAAACATACTTGTAAGGGAATCCTTGATTATATCCATTCTGATGTTTGGGGTCCATCTCCTACAACCTCATATGGAGGATCGTCATGTTTTGTATCTTTTATTGATGATTTCTCTAGAAAAGTGTGGGTCTATATGTTAAAGAAGAAGTCTGATGTATTCACAATTTTCAAACAATTTAGAGCATTAGTTGAAAACATCACTCGAAGAACCATTAAATGTTTAAGAACTGACAATGGTGGTAAGTTTTCTTCAAAGGAATGTGATAATTATCGCAAGGACGCTAGGATATAAAGACATAAAACCACTGTATATACTCCTCAGCAAAACAGAGTTGCTGAACGCATGAACATGACTCTCTTAGAGACAGCAAGAAGTATGCTTAGTAATGCCAATTTGCAGAAGGAATTGTGGACAAAAGCGGTTTCTACGGCTTGTTACTTGGTAAATTGATCGCCATCAACTATTATAGGATGAAAAATTCCTCAAGAGGTATGGAAAGGTTATCCATGTGATTATTCTAAACTGAAAGTTTTTGGTTGTGATGCATATGCTCTAGTTCCAAAACATCAGCGTTCTAAATTGGATCCTAAATAAAAAAGATATATCTTTGTTGGATATGGTGATGGGACTAAGGGATACAGGTTTTGGGATCCTACTACTCCCAAGATCATCATTTACAGAGATTTTAAATTTAATGAATCTTCACTTGAAAATCTAGATGTAGATGATAAATTGAAACAGGATAATGTACCTAAGCTTCAACACATTTAGTTTGAAACCAGTTCAAATACTGATGATAGTCCAGATGAACAAGTTTCAAATTCAAATCATGAAAAAGTTTCAAATGCATGTCATGAACGTGTTTCAGATGTTGATCATGAAGAAGTTCCTACAGATAATAATCAGCAAATTGTGGAAGTACCAAAAACATCTTTAAGGAGGTCTATGAGAATCAGACGTCTTCCTAAAAGGTATTATGATTATGTTACTTCAGTTGCTTTAACCGCTAACAATGATGAAGCTTTGTGATATCAGTAAGCTATAGAAGGTTCTAACAATAGTAAGTGGAAAGAGGCTATGAAGGACAAGATGAGGGAATTAGACAGGAATGCCACATGGGATCTGGTAGAACTTCCCAAAGACAGAAAAACTATGGGATGTAAGTGGGTTTACGAATTGAAGAAGGGTGTTGATGATAAAGAAGAGAGGAACAAAGCGAGGCTGGTCGCGAAAGGTTTTTCTCAGAAAGTTGGCATTGAATTTCATGAGATATTTTCACCAGTTGTAAAAATTGTTTCAATTCAGATTGTGTTAGCATTAGTTTCTTTACTTGATTTAGAATTACAGCAACTAGATGTTAAAATTGCATTTTTACATGGAGATTTACATGGAAAAACCGGAAGGGTTTTTTCAAAATCACAACAAGAAATTTGTCTGCAAGCTCAAGAAATCATTGTATGGTTTGAAGCAGTCGCCTCGATAGTGGTACAAGAAATTTGATTCTTTCATGATGAGTCAAAATTATATAAGAAGTGAATATGATCATTGTGTTTACTTTAAGAGATTCAGTAATGGCATGTTCATTTTCTTAGTGTTATATGTTGACGATATGATTTTAGCAAGTAAAAGCATAAGTGAGATCAACAGGTTAAAGCCGCAGATGGCTAGGACATTTTATATGAAAGATCTAGGAGTAGCAAGACAGATTTTGGGCATGGAGATTTTTAGAGACAAGAGCAATGGTAAGCTGTGGCTATCACAAAAGAAGTATATTGAGAAAATACTCTTGAGGTTTGGTATGAACAATGTGAAGCCTATTTCAATCCCTTTAGCTTCCCATTTTGAGCTTTCTTCAATTTTATGTCCTAACAAAATTAAGAAAAGGAATATATGTCTTGAATTCCATATGCCAATGTAGTAGGTTGTTTGATGTATGCAATGGTTTGTACTCGACCAGATATTTCACATGCAAATTGGGGTTGTCGCCAGGTATATGGAAATTCAGAAAAGAGCATTATTTAAGAAGAAATGGAAGTTTCAGATTCAATCAGAGGCACAATTGATTATTGTATCACTTATAACAGAGTGTTGAATATGTTTGTGGATATGTTGATTCTGATTTTGCAAAACGTGTGATTTGGATAAGAGAAGGTCAACTTCGTGATATGTCTTTACTCTTGCAGGTGGAGCTATTAGCCTGATGTCAAAGCTATTTTAAAATTGTTGCTTTGTCCACTACAGTATGTTAATACATAGCTACTGTTTCGCAAAGAAGCGGTTTGGTCAGGTTTGTTTGGTGAGCTTGGTAGGTTGCAGGACAGCATCAAGTTATTTTGTGATAGTCAAAGTGCAATTCACTTGGCTAAAAATGCTGCCTATCATAGTAAATCAAAGCATATACCTATCAAGTACCATTTTGTAAGACAGGTTATCACTGAAAGGGGAGTCTCTCTTTAAAAGGTGCATACAAAGGAAAACTGTGCAGACATGTTCAAGAAACCAGTTTTGTTAGAGAAGCTACGATGGTGTTTGGCTTCTCTTGGCTTGTAGAAAAGATAATAGTAATAATGGAACAGGGTATCAGGCTAATTGTTGTCAAGGTGGATATTGTTGAGATTTCTTTTTTATTATTTTTAATTAAATCTGGAGGAAAATCTCATGTAGGTGACAACAATAGGATTTGTTGCTACATTGGCTCCATCATTTTCTGATGAGGAGTTAATGCATCCTATATTTGTTGTGAGAGAATTTATGAGTTTGTTGCCATTTCCAGCTATAAAATGTAAGCCCGTAGAGGCAAGTGTGCATAATGAGGAATGTGTTGTGAGGAAGAGCTGAGCAAATGAGAAACTCTGCTATTGTATTTCTACAGTTCATTAATGAGATTGCTGATGCCCTGTTAGGTGGACGTAGCCCAGATTGGTTGGGTGAACCACGTTAAAAATCTGTTGTTTTCTATGTGTGTTTCTGTTGTGTGTTCTATATATTTATTTTGTTATTCCGCTGCCGAGCTCAACACAATGGTGGTTATCGATTTAAAATATTGTTCTATCGTATGGAAAGTAGCACTTGGTTGAGGTGTCTGAAAACCTAAAGCTAATGTCCTTAACTTAAGCATAGTAGATATATGGATAGGATATTCTTGAGAAGAACCTCATAATCTAGTCAGGTTCCTTTCGGATGAATTTTACTTTCAACTAGTTCCGACAATATTTCTTACTTCGCTTCATTTTCATCTATTAGAAGCATTGTAAAAATTTATTTAAAATGCAAAGAAGGATTTATATCCTTCCTATAGTTCATGTTTATAGTCATTGAACTCCCAATAGTGGGAAGCCTAGGCAAACAGGAAGAAAAACATCCTGAGATTCTGGACGTAGAATTAGAAACATGCTTTGGGGAACAATAGCTTAAATAAGTTGCTCCTGTACAGATTAGAGGTTAAGCTGCTATAGGAGGTGATCTTAGCTCGGGGGTGAGTTCTAGGAGACAGAAGAACTCTAAGGTTGGGAGGTTGGTCTACGGCACGAGTGGTATGTCTTTGAGAAAATTTGTCTTATTGTTTGTTATAGTATGAATTGGCTACATATAAAAACAAAGTTTATTTCTAAGTTAGTTCATATTTCTAGTCTACATTTAATAGAATGTAATTACCAGGTAATGACCTGATCATTCTGTATAGTTGTAGAGGAACATCCTGTAAAGTAGAATTTCACAGAGTGTTTAAACCCGGGGTGGGTCTAAACCTGAGAAAACTTTGTTCTTTCAGGAATCAATGTGGAATTGTATTTAATATGCTTCTGTTTCCAAGTATAATTTTATTTCAGCTATCATAGAGAGAAATGAAATTTAATATAGAACACTAGAACAAATAGCAGGATATTATTTATAAATTATACTGTCTATGAAAGAACCGAAGGAGAGACTTAACAGACTGACCTCAGGTTCAGTCAAGTACTTCATTTTATTTGAAGGAAAGCAAATTATCTTAGACAACAAGATAGTCCATAAGCCCTTACTCTAGTACAGGAAAGTAGTAGATATTCATAAACAAATGAATAGAAAAAAAAAAGGACCAGACAATGGTCTCATGGACTTATTCTAATATTATATTAATGAGAAGTAATACATAGAATACAGAAATTATGAGCAAGAAGTTGAGAAGAATAGGAGTAAGAAGCAAATAAATTGCAACATTATACACTTTAGCATTTATTTAACAAATATTTCCTTGACTATGAGGAAGGCGAAAAGAGTTCAAATCCCATTACAACACAACCTGAATCTAGTACACCACCATATAAATGAGTAGTTACGAGCTGTAACTAATTACAAGAAAATAAGCGGAGAATAGAATTGGTAATGCATACCTTTGAAAAATGAGAAATTATAAATTCTGAACTTCCATACATATTAATCATCTATTGATAAATAAGAATGGTCTCATAAATGTCCGACAAAATTTGTTCATATGTCTAGACGATCGGGGTATAAAACAGTTCGGTGTAACGGGAAACGAGAGCAAGCGTAATTATCTTTATATTATAGATAGAAGACTTACACGGAAAAGAGTGAACAAGCACATCGGAGGAATAGATAAATATCATATATAACAACCTATAAATTCTGATGAATGCAATTAAGAAATCTGGAATGTCAGTAGCATTTCCAGAAAACAAAACAAGTTCAGACGAGCAAATTAACCAAAGCCAAATGACATGGTATGAAATTATATGCATTATTCATACAGTCCCTGTACATTTAAAACTGTGGTAGAGTATATTAAAATCGATCTATGAAAATAGGGAATATAGAATTGTCCCAAAGATTTCAAAAGACATACTGAGCCTATTAGGCTGGGGTACATAAATCAAAACCCCCAACTCAACAGAACGAACTTAGACAATCGCCATCCAAGGATGACAACGCTAACAAGCAGAAAATGAAAACCCTGACTCGGATAGTGGGTCTCGTTCCGTATGCAACCTTGCGCAACATCACAAGAGAAGCATTGTTTCGACGCTCACGATATAACGCATCAGGAGAGGAGAAGTAACCCCTAGGTTGTTAGCGTCCACACGATTGATAGGGTCACTATCTACTGTCATAAGTACGCAGGAGTCCTCTGGATTTACCTGTAGAAGACAAAAACAACCCAAAATGCAAGTTAGTCATTGTGCCATCGTAGAGAAATAAGCGCATAAATAAAATGAGCTCGGTATTAAAACTATTACCTGTGGAATGCAAACCCTCAGACGCGTCGAGCCCTATCCTCGACCATTCCACAGAGAGGGATTAATATAGCTTACCCTCGAGAATAAAATGACGAAATCAATAATTATATGCTGAAATGGCACGAATAAATAACATACCTCATATAGCTCCATGAAACAGGAGGCGTCCGCCTGAGGAGAGATGACGTAGGTTGCTCAAGAGGTGTAGCATAAATCAGTCGCAAATTAAAAATAAACAGAGAAGGGTTGAAGTTAACTCTGAAATTACAAACCAACTACACCATGCACTGAATGGAGACCTGGAACATAGAAAAACAAACCAGACGCATTCACCTTACTGATCATTCGATGTATATATATAGATATTCAGAGCCAAGCGTATGGCCTCTACAAACAAAGAAAGAATCATTCACACCTGCAATAGAATTAAAATATGCGAGGGGGAATTACCTGACCGTGCATTGAGGAATGAGGGGCGCCATATTTTCTCTCTGCAACAGAGAATCGAAACCCTCGGCAGAAGTGGAATGGTGCAGATGCGGAGGAGGCCTGCAACTGATGCGCGCGAAAACCGACTAAACTCCACACTCTGAACTTATATAAGCCTTCGTTAAACCACATGAACCCTAACTGAGAACGATCGCCATCATCCACTTGGCAGCATCGGAACAGTTAAGCCACGGATCGAAGGGTAGCCTAGGCGAGTTAATGCCATCGTATCAAAATTTATGAATGCAGATGAGAATTGAATTCTATATGTCCGGTGCAAGTGTCGGCGTGGATGTTGATCACCACGTAGGCTGAGTAGGCCAGCGACGTGGACTCACCACGTAAGCCAACGAATGGGCATAAAACGATGCAACACTCATTTAATTAACTCAACGCCTGACGTGGATAAGAATTTCACCATGACGAAGCCATAGAAACCCAATCGGGAATGATAATGCGCGCTAGGTGCAGATTTATACCCAAAGCCAGTACTATATATATTTTAAATCGATTTAAAATCTGAGGTACCCGGATGAGTGGTCATATCAAACCAAGCGCATGAGGAAATTTCATTCATAATATTATGTATTCGAATTGTATGACAAGGCTATAACCATGTATATAACGTAAACATCGTGACTATGGCTATTCGAAAGGGTGAAATTTCTTTGGGCAATAAACCATACAACGAAATTTATATAACATATGCTCATAGTTCATATGGGTTACGTTTGAGTGAATAATTTCATAAATGGGATACATGGACCATTAAACTAAGAAATGGCTATATGAGACACCGTGGCAAAGATTAATTCATTATAAACCATCTCCCTAATTTTAATAAAAATGACATAAGACGAGAGATAGTGACGAAGGTGACCAGTAGACATGATGGATGAAAAACTATCATAGTGAAGGGATTGAGATGTCATAATAACCTAGGCTCACTGGCTTGTGTTCATAGGAAAAAACAAATTTGGGGTGGTGGAAGGTGTGACAAATGGTATCAGAGCCCAAGTTATAAAACTGGGCTGGTGACTTTGTGCTCACGATTGCTGTGTACTCACTGTGTAATTTTATTGCTATAGCAAAAGTTTTGTTTTTGTTGTTTTGTTTTTTCTGTTCACTGACCTGTGCTATGTAGTGTACAGTGAGGTGATAGAATGGAAGAAGGTGGTGGAATTTATGTAGATCTGTGTGGTGAGCCAGATCCCAATGCGGCCATGATGGCTATGTTGCGAAACTTGCAACAAGAATTGGCTGAGATAAAAAGCCAGAATGACAGATTGTCATTAGCGAGTGAGGAGCAGGAAAAGCTCATCAGGGAATTAACCTCACGGAATAGCCAAGAAGGCAAAGGTTCCAGAAAGAGGAAAACTGATGAATCTGATGAGGAAGATGCTATTCGACATCAGAATAAGCAGAAAAAGGAATTACAAGGGGAATTCCGAAAAATCAAACCTCCCTCCTATGATGGGGAAAAGGAGGAGGATGCTGAAGCCTGGTTGCTGAATATGATTAAGTATTTCCAGGTTTATGAATATGAAAGCAATCTGAAGGCCAGATTAGCTGTCTACCAGCTACAAGGTAAGGCTACCTTATGGTGGGAAGAGACAAAGATGGTGCATGCCATAGATGAAAAGACAGTTACTTGGGAAGATTTCCAGGCTAAATTCAAGAATCGCTACTTGAATGAGCGGTACTATGATGACAAAGCAAAAGAATTTCATGAGCTTAGATTGGGACAGCTCACTATCGATGAGTTTGTTACTAAATTTACCAATCTATTAAGATATTTACCTTACATAAGGGAAGAAAAGGCAAAGGTACAAAGGTTTCTGAATTGTTTGCCTATGGTATACAAAGAGAAAATTGAGTTTGACAATCCAAAAACAATGGACGAAGCTGTTAGAAAAGCTAGATTGTGTTACCAACAGTTCAAAGGAAAAACTGATCAAGGAAAAAGTTGGGTAAGTAAGAATGAATTCAAAGGGAGAAAACAGAAACCAGCCTATCTGAAGAATTTTGGCAGAGATCATCAGCGGAAAAGGTTTAGTAAACCCAAAGAAAGTCAAACTGCACAGTCTCAAGTGGCATCGAAACCAATAGAGGGAGACAGTAAAAAGGAGGGAACAGTTAGAATGAAGGAGCCCTTGAAATGTTGGGGCTGTGGAGAACCCCATCTTTTGAGGGACTGCCCTCATAGAAATGTTCATATGCTCATGAGGGATCGCGAAGCGACAATAGTAAATGATATAGCCAGAAATATACCAACTATTAGTGCAGCCCTGGAAAATCGGCAAGCATAACATCAAGCAACCATGGTGGAAATGGAGGGTAAGATTTCTGACCTACCTGTTTCTGTTCTGATTGATCCAGGTGCTTCTTTGAGTTACATTAGTCCAAATATTGTAGAAAAATGTAACTTAAAAACTGAAAAATTTCAACAGTCATGGTTTGTACAGCTGGCCACTGGAACAAAAAGAAAGGTAACACATAAATTGCCCAGAATAGAAATCCAATTAAATGAGTTTCGAACAGAAGTGAATTTGAACATTCTACCTTTAGGGTCATATGATCTATTGATAGGAATGGACTGGCTGGAAAAGAAGAAAGCTTTGATGAATTGCTGGGATAAGACCTTGCATTTTATAGATGAGGAAGGGAAAATTTTTATTCTCAAAGGGAAACCAAAACCAATTTCTGTCAGACAAATTTCAGCATTGCAATTAAAAAGAACAGCTAGAAAAGGATATCAGGTTTATGCAGTGCATGTGGAAGACACAGAACAGAAAACTGAAGAAGAATTACTGGATACTGTACCAGTAATAAGAGAATTCAAGGAAGTTTTTCCAAAGGAAATCCCTCATCTTCCCCCCAAAAGAGAGATTGACTTCTCAATCGATCTGGTGCTAGGAGCAACACCTGTTTCACGAGCACCTTATCGAATGAGTCCTCCTGAACTTATAGAATTGAAGATGCAACTGCAAGAACTGCTAGACAAAGGGTATATCGGACCAAGTGTGTCTCCTTGGGGAGCACGAGTGTTGTTCATGAAAAAGAAAGATGGAACTTTCAGGATGTGCATTGATTATAGGCAACTGAATAAGTTGACCATTAAAAATAGATATCCTTTGCCTAGAATTGATGATCTTTTTGATCAGGTGAGAGGGGCTTCAGTATTCTCAAAAATTGACTTAAGAACTGGTTACCACCAGCTCAGAATTAAAGAGGAAGACATCAGCAAAACAACCTTTAGAACCAGGTATGGCCACTACAAATTTGTAGTTCTACCTTTTGGTTTGACAAACGCCCCTGCCACATTCATGTGCCTAATGAACAGTGTGTTAAACAAGTATTTGGATAAATTTGTCCTTGTGTTCATAGATGATATTTTAGTTTACTCAAACAGTGAAGAGGAACACAAAGAACACCTGAGGATAGTGCTGCAAACTCTAAAGGAAAGTCAGATATACGCTAAATTTAGCAAATGTGAGTTCTATAAGGACAAGATCCAATACTTGGGTCATATTATTTCTGAACAAGGCCTTGTTGTTGATCCGAAAAAGATAAAGGCTATAAAAGAATGGCCAGTACCCTGTGATGTTTCAGCAGTTAGATCATTCATGGGGATTGCCGGCTATTATCGCAGATTCGTGGAGAGATTTTCTGCCATAGCACATCCCATCACTTCCTTATAGAGGAAAGGTGTCAAGTTTGAATGGACTGAAAAATGCCAAAACAGTTTTGACCAATTAAAGCTGAAACTTACCACAGCCCCTATACTGAAGATTGCAGATCCTGATAAGGAATTTGTGGTATGTACGGATGCATGTAGAGAGGGATTGGGAGGAGTTATGTTGCAGGAAAATTCGGTGATTGCCTACGAATCCAGGAAACTGAAGATACATGAACAGAATTATAGTGCCTATGATTTAGAGTTAGCAGCTGTTATTCATGCTTTGAAAATGTGGCGGCACTATCTTCTTGGAAAAAGATTTACATTGATGACTGATCATATTAGTCTCAAATATTTCTTTTCTCAAACTGAATTGAATGCCAGACAAGCCAGATGGTTGTCCTTTTTAAGTGAGTTTGACATGGATATAAAACATATTAGAGGGAAGGAGAATAAAGTTGCTGATGCATTGAGCAGAAATGCTTGTCAGCACATCAATAATATTGGAAGTAGTGCTCAGATAGATGTAGAAGAATTGGTGAATAAGGCAGCAAATCAAGGCCCAAATTATGAAACATTTCTGGTAAAACTACAGAAAAAGGAGAAAACTGATTTTTCCCAAAACCAAAAAGGGCTGATTTGTTATAAGAACAGATTGTATATTCCCAATGTAGAGTCTTTAAAAAGAGAAATTTTGGATGAGTATCACAAACAACCTTATGCAGGACACCCAGGGTATCAGAAAATGTTAACAGCCCTGAAAAAGAAGTTGTTCTGGCCAGGAATGAAGAGAGAGGTAGCAGAATATTTAAGTAGATGCATGGAATGTCAATTAGTTAAGGTTGAACATCAGCATCCTGCCGGCCTTCTGAACCCTTTGCCCATTGCAGAATGGAAGTGGGAAACAGTTTCCATGGACTTCATTACAGGGTTACCCAAAACCAAATACCAGCATGATTCTGTAATGGTAGTAGTAGACACTTTAACCAAAGCTGCTCACTTTATACCAGTGAAATCCACCTTTGGAACAACTCAAGTAGCGAATGTGTTCCTGAAGGAGATAGTAAGGCTCCATGGGGTTCCTAAGGTGATTGTGTCTGATAGGGATGCTAAGTTTACAGCAGCCTTTTGGAAGGGGTTATTTGGAGGAATGGGCACTAAATTGAATTTTAGCACCGCCTACCACCCTCAGACTGATGGTCAAACGGAAAGAACTAATCAAATTTTGGAGGACATGCTAGGAATGTATGTGATGGATAGACCCTCAAAGTGGGAATATTTCTTACATTTAGCTGAATTTGCCTATAATAACAACTATCAATCCTCCATTAAAATGAGTCCGTTTGAGGCACTGTATGGAAGGAAGTGTCGTACCCCTTTGAGCTGGAGTCAGCCAGAAGACAAACTGATGTTGGGACCCGATGCTTTACAAGAAATGGAAGGAATTGTCAAACAGATACAAAAGAACATCAAGACAACACAAGATCGCCAGAAGAGTTATGCAGATAAGAAAAGAGTGCATAGAGAATTTAAAGTTGGGGAGCATGTATATTTGTGTATTAAACCCAAAAAGAGCACCCTTTATGCTGGGAGTTGTGCAAAATTGTCCCCTCGATATTGTGGTCCCTTTGAAATATTAGAAAGGGTGGGACCAGTGGCTTACAAGCTGGCCTTACCACCCCATGTTAGAGTTCATGATGTATTTCATGTTTCATTGTTAAAAAGATATGTGCATGATGCTTCTCACATAGTTGATTGGAATGTTGTACAGGTGGAACCAGAAGGGGAGTTTCTGCCAGAACCGCTTCAAATATTGGAGCAGGAAGAAATTGAATTGAGAAGCAGAACGGTAGCCAGAGTAAAGGTGCAGTGGAAGCACTTTATTGTTGAAGAAGCTACCTAGGAACGAGAGACTGAAATGATGGAAAAATATCCATTTTTATTTGCAAAATAAACTCTAGTAGTTGAATAACAACACTGAGGACGGTGTTTATTTTCAGAGGGGGAATATGTAAACACCCCCAATATATTGGATTGCATTTTAAAGTTAGATACTTGAACTTTACATCCTAAGGGGAGTGGACCCCAAAGGATAATTATTTTGTGAATGTAATTAAACATTTACTTGAGGAAATGAATAAATTATTGGGATTCAAATAGACCAAAGATGAGATGATGAGATCACTTGGTAAATCTGTGAGGATGGATGAGGCAAATATTTCCCCACAATCTTTCAAAAATCCTTGGAAGATAGTAAGTTTTAAATTTAGATTTTTGAGGAAAAGTCTGAATTTCCCCAATGATGAGGAAAGTAGTTGGGAAGAGGTAAAAAGCTGGAAAATCTGAGGAAAAGCATAAAACAGCTTTAAAGAATCCCTAAGTGGGAAGCCTAGGCAAACAGGAAGAAAAGCATCCTGAGATTCTGGACGCAGAATTAGAAACATGCTTTGGGGAACAATAGCTTAAATAAGCTGCTCTTGTACAGATTAGAGGTTAATCTGCTATAGGAGGTGATCTCAACTCGGGGGTGAGTTCTGGGAGACAGAAGAACTCTAAGGTTGGGAGGTTGGTCTACTGCACGAGTGGTATTTCTCTGAGAAAATTTGTCTTATTGTTTGTTATAGTATGAATTGGCTACATATAAAAACAAAATTTATTTATAAGTTAGTTCATATTATTAGTCTACATTTAACAGAATGTAATCACCAGGTAGTAACCTGACCACTCTGTATAGTTGTAGAGGAACATCCTGTAAAGTAGAATTCCACAGAATGTTTAAACCTAGGGTGGGTCTAAATCTGAGGAAACCTTGTTCTTTCAGGAAACACTGTGGAATTGTGTTTAATCTTCTTCTGTTTCCAAGAATAATTTTTAGTACAGCTATCATAGAGAGAAACTGAATTAACTATAGTACACCAGAACAATAGCAGGATATGAGTTACAACATATACTGTCTATGAAAGAACAGAGGGAGAGACTCAATAGACTGACCTCAGGTTCAGCCAAACACTCCATTATAATTCCAGGAAATCAAATGATCTTAGACAACAAGGTAGTCATAAGCCCTTACTCTAGTGAAGGAAAGTAGTAGATATTTATAAATTAATTAATTAAAAAAAAAAAAAGACCAGACAATGGTCCCATGGAACTATTCTAATATCATAGTACTGAGAATGAATACATAGAGTGCAGAAATTATGAGTAAGCAGTTGAGAAGCATAGGAGCAAGAAGTAAATAAATTGCAACATTATACACAGTAGCATTTATATAACCAACATTCCCTTGACTATGAGGGAAGTGAAAAGAGTTCACATCCCATTACCAGCTCTTCAGAATCCAGCTACCATCATACACATAGGTAGATACGAGCTGTAACTAATTACAAGAAAATGAGAAGAAACTGGAGAATAGAATTATGCTTGCATACCTTTGAAAAATGAGAAAATATAAATTCTATACTTTCATACATATTAATCATCTATTGATAAATAAGAATGGTCTCATAAATGTCTAGCAAGCTTTTCATATGTCTAGACAGATAGGTATAAAACCAGTTCAGTGTAACCAGGAGCAGAGGCAACTGTACTTATGATATAAATACCAAAGTGTAGATTTTCCACAGAAAAAATGAACAAAGTACATCAGAAGAATAGATAAATATCATATATAACTACCTGTAAATCTTGATGTATGCAATTAAGAAATCTGGAATGTCAGTAGCATTTCCGGAAAACAAAATAAGGTTCAGACGAGCAAATTAAACAAACCCAAATGCCATGGTATGAAATCATATGCATTATTCATACAATCCCTGTACATTTAAAACTGTGGCAGAGTATGTTAAAATCGACCTAAGACAATAGGCAGTATATAATTGTCCAAAATTTTCAAAAGACATACTGAGCCTATTAGGCTGGGGTACATAAATCACAACCCCCATCTCAACAGAACGAATTTAGACAAGCGCCATCCAAGGATGACAATGCTAACAAGAAGAAAACGAAAACCCTAACTCGGAGAGTGAGTCTCGTTCCGTATGCAACCTTGCGCAACATCACAAGAGAAGCACTATATCAACGCTCACGAGACAACACATCAGGAGAGGAGAAGTAACCCCATACGTATACCGACCTGGAGGGCAAAGAGACCAATGTTAGAGTCCACACGATTGAAAGGGTCACTCTCTACTGTCATAAGTACGCAGGAGTCCTCTGGATTTACCTGTAGAAGACAAAAACGACCCAAAACGCAAGTTAGTCATTGCGCCATCATAGAGAAATAAGCGCATAAATAAAATAAGCTCGGTATTAAAACTATTACCTGTGGAATGCAAACCCTCAGACGTGTCGAGCCCTGACATCGAACATTACACAGAGAGGGATTAATATAAATTACCCTCGAGAATAACACGACGAAATCAATAATTATATGCTGAAATGGCACGAATAAATAACATACCTCATATAGCTCCATGGAACAGGAGGCGTCTGCCTGAGGAGAGGCGACGCAGGCTAGTCAAGAGGTATAGCACAAATCAGTCGCAATTTAAATATAACCAGAGAAGGGTCGACGTTAACTCTGAAATTAGAAACCAACTACACCATGCACTGCACGGAGACCTTGAACATCGAAAAACAAACCAGACGCATTCACCTTACTGATCATTCAATGTGTATATATATTCAGAGCAAGCGTATGACTTTTACAAACGAATTAGGAAACATTCACGCCTGCAATAGAATTAAAATGGGCGTGGGGGAATTACCTGACCGCGTATTGAGGAACGAGAGGCGCCATACTTCCTCTCTGCAACGGAGAGTCTAAACCCTCAGCAGAAGTGGAATGGCGCAGACGCGGAGGAGGCCTACAACTGATGAGCGTGGAAACCGACTAAACTCCACACTCTGAACTTATATAAGCCTTCGTTAAACCACATGAACCCTAACTGAAAACGATCGCCATCGTCCACTTGGCAGCATCTGAACAGTTAAGCCATGGATCGAGAGATAGCCTGGGAGAGTTAATACCGTCGTATCAAAATTTATGGATGCAGATGAGAATTGAATTTTATATGTCCTGTGCAAGTATCGACGTGGGTGTTGATCACCACGTAGGCTGAGTATGCCAGCGACGTGGACTCACCACGTAAGCTAACGAAAGGGCATAATACGCTGCAACACTCAGTTAATTAACTCAATGCCTGACGTGGATAATAATTGCACCATGACGAAGCCATAGAAACCCGATCTGGAATGATAATGCGCGCTATGTGCAGATTTATACCCAAAGCCAGTACTATATATATTAAATCGATTTAAAGTCTGAGGTACCAGGACGAGTGGTCATATCAAACCAAGCGCATGAGGAAAGTCCCTTCATAGTAATATGCATTTCGAATTTTATGACCAGGCTATAACCATATATAACTTAACGATGGCTATTCGAAAGGTTGAAAATGCCTTGGGCTACAACCCATACAACGCAACTTGTATAACCTATGCTCATAGTTCATATGGGTTATGATGGAGTTTAATAATTTCATAAATGGGATACATGACCATTAAACTAAAGGAGAATGGCTATATGAGACCTATGTAAAGATTAGGTTCGTATAAACCATCTCCCTAATTTTAATAAAAATGACATAAGACGAGAGATAGTGACAGAGGGTATTATTGAACATGATGAGATGAAAACTATCATAGTGAAGGGATTGAGATGTCATAATAACCCTAGGCTCACTAGCTTGTATTCGCAAAGGAAAAAAAAAAATTCGGGTGAATTTGGAGGTGTGACAAATGGTATCAGAGCCCAAGTTATAAAACTAGGCTGGTGACTTTGTGCTCACGATTGCTGTGTACTCACTGTGTAAATTTATTGCTGTAGCAAAAGTTTTGTTTTTGTTGTTTTGTTTTTTTTTCTGTTCACTGACCTGTGCTATGTAGTGTACAGTGAGGTGATAGAATGGAAGAAGGTGGTGGAATTTATGTAGATCTGCAGGGTGAGCCAGATCCGAATGCGGCCATGATGGCTATGTTGCAGAAATTGCAACAAGAATTGGCTGAGATAAAAATCCAGAATGACAGATTGTCATTAGCCAGTGAGGAGCAGGAAAGGCTCATCAGATAATTAACCTCACGGAACAGCCAAGAAGGCGAAGGTTCCGGGAAGAGGAAAACTAATGATTCTGATGAGGAAGATGCTATTCGACATCAGAATAAGCAGAAAAAGGAATTACAAGGGGAATTCCGGAAAATCAAACCTCCTTCCTATGATGGGGAAAAGGAGGAGGATGCTGAAGCCTGGTTGCTGAATATGATTAAGTATTTCCAGGTTTATGAATATGAAAGAAATCTGAAGGCCAGATTAGCTGTCTACCAGCTACAAGGTAAGGCTACCTTGTGGTGGGAGGAGACAAAGATGGTGCATGCCATAGATGAAAAGATAGTTACTTGGGAAGATTTCCAGGCTAAATTCAAGAATCGCTACTTGAATGAACGATACTATGATGACAAGGCAAAAGAATTTCATGAGCTTAGATTGGGACAACTCACTATCGATGAGTTTGTTACTAAATTTACCAATCTATTAAGATATGTACCTTACATAAGGGAAGAAAAGGCAAAGGTACAGAGGTTTCTGAATTGTTTTCCTATGGTATACAAAGAGAAAATTGAGTTTGACAACCCAAAAACAATGGACGAAGTTGTTAGAAAGGCTAGATTGTGTTACCAACAGTTCAAAGGAAAAACTGATCAAGGAAAAAGTTGGGTAAGTAAGAATGAATTCAAAGGGAGAAAACTGAAACCAGCCTATTTGAAGAATTTTGGCAAAGATCATCAGCGGAAAAGATTTGGAAAACCCAAAGAAAGTCAAACTGCACATTCTCAAGTGGCATCGAAACCAATAGAGGGAGACAGTAAAAAGGAGGGAACAGTCAGAATGAAGGAGCCCTTGAAATGTTGGGGCTGTGGAGAACCCCATCTTTTGAGGGACTGCCCCCATAGAAATGTTCATATGCTCATGAGGGAGCGGGAAGCGACAACAGTAAATGATATAGCCAGAAACATACCAACTATCAGTGCAGCCCTAGAATATCGGCAAGCAGATCATCAAGCAACCATGGTGGAAATGGAGGGTAAGATCTCTGACCTACCTGTTTCTGTTCTGATTGATCCAGGTGCTTCTTTGAGTTACATTAGTCCAAAGATTGTAGAAAAATGTAACTTAAAAACTGAAAAATTTCAACAGTCATGGTTTGTACAGCTGGACACTGGAACAAAAAGAAAGGTAACACATAAATTGCCCAGAATAGAAATCCAATTAAATGAGTTTCGAACAGAAGTGAATTTGAACATTCTACCTTTAGGGTCATATGATCTATTGATAGGAATGGACTGGCTGGAAAAGAAGAAAGCTTTGATGAATTGCTGGGATAAGACCTTGCATTGTATAGATGAGGAAGGGAAAATTTTTATTCTCAAAGGGAAACCAAAACCAATTTCTGTCAGACAAATTTCAGCATTGCAATTAAAAAGAACAGCTAGAAAAGGATATCAGGTTTATGCAGTGCATGTGGAAGACACAGAACAGAAAACTGACGAAGAATTACTGGATACTGTACCAGTAATAAGAGAATTCAAGGAAGTTTTTCCAAAGGAAATCCCTCATCTTCCCCCCAAAAGAGAGATTGACTTCTCAATCAATCTGGTGCTAGGAGCAACACCTGTTTCATGAGCACCTTATCGAATGAGTCCTCCTGAACTTATAGAATTGAAAATGCAACTGCAAGAACTGCTAGACAAAGGGTATATCAGACCAAGTGTGTCTCCTTGGGGAGCACCAGTGCTGTTCGTGAAAAAGAAAGATGGAACTTTCAGGATGTGCATTGATTATAGGCAACTGAATAAGTTGACCATTAAAAATAAATATCCTTTGCCTAGAATTGATGATATTTTTGATCAGGTGAGAGGAGCTTCAGTATTCTCCAAAATTGACTTAAGAACTGGTTACCACCAGCTCAGAATTAAAGAGGAAGACATCAGCAAAACAGCCTTTAGAACCAGGTATGGCCACTACGAATTTGTAGTTCTACCTTTTGGTTTGACAAACGCCCCTGCCACATTCATGTGCCTAATGAATAGTGTGTTAAACAAGTATTTGGATAAATTTTCCCTTGTGTTCATAGATGATATTTTAGTTTACTCAAACAGTGAAGAGGAACACAAAGAACACCTGAGGATAGTGCTGCAAACTCTAAAGGAAAATCAGCTATACGCTAAATTTAGCAAATGTGAGTTCTATAAGGACAAGATCCAATACTTGGGTCATATTATTTCTAAACAAGGCCTTGCTGTTGATCCGGAAAAGATAAAGGCTATAAAAGAATGGCCAGTACCCTCTGATGTTTCAGCAGTTAGATCATTCACGGGGATTGTCGGCTATTATCGCAGATTCGTGGAGATATTTTCTGCCATAGCACATCCCATCACTTCCTTACAGAGGAAAGGTGTCAAGTTTGAATGGACTGAAAAATGCCAAAATAGTTTTGACCAATTAAAGCTGAAACTTACCACAGCCCCTATACTGAAGATTGCAGATCTTGATAAGGAATTTGTGGTATGTACGAATGCATGTAGAGAAGGATTGGGAGGAGTTCTGTTGCAGGAAAATTTTGTGATTTCCTACGAGTCCAGGAAACTGAAGATTCATGAACAGAATTATAGTGCCTATGATTTAGAGTTAGCAGCTGTTATTCATGCTTTGAAAATGTGGCGGCACTATCTTCTTGGAAAAAGATTTACATTGATGACTGATCATATTAGTCTCAAATATTTCTTTTCTCAAATTGAATTGAATGCCAGACAAGCCAGATGGTTGTCCTTTTTAAGTGAGTTTGACATGGATATAAAACATATTAGAGGGAAGGAGAATAAAGTTGCTGATGCATTGAGCAGAAATGCTTGTCAGCATATTAATAATATTGGAAGTAGTGCTCAGATAGATGTAGAAGAATTGGTGAATAAGGCAGCAAATCAAGACCCAATTTATGAAACACTTCTGGTAAAACTACAGAAAAAGGAGAAAATTGATTTTTCCCAAAACCAAAAAGGGCTTATTTGTTATAAGAACAGATTGTATATTCCCAATGTAGAGTCTTTAAAAAGAGAAATTCTGGATGAGTATCACAAACAACCTTATGCAAGACACCCTGGGTATCAGAAAATGTTAACAGCTCTGAAAAAAAGTTGTTTTGGCCAGGAATGAAGAGAGAGGTAGCAGAATATTTAAGTAGATGCATGGAATTTCAATTAGTTAAGGTGGAACATCAGCATCCTGCCGGCCTTCTGAACCCTTTGCCCATTGCAGAATGGAAGTGGGACACTGTTTCCATGGACTTCATTACAGGATTACCCAAAACCAAAAACCAGCATGATTCTGTAATGGTAGTAGTAGACACTTTAACCAAAGCTGCTCACTTTATACCAGTGAAATCTACCTTTGGAACAGCTCAAGTAGCGAATGTGTTTCTGAAGGAGATAGTAAGGCTCCATGGAGTTCCTAAGGTGATTGTGTCTGATAGGGATGCTAAGTTTACAGCAGCCTTTTGGAAGGGGTTATTTGGAGGAATGGGCACTAAATTGAATTTTAGTAGAATTGGAAACATGCTTTGGGGAAAAATAGCTTAAATAAGCTGCTCTTGTACAGATTAGAGGTTAATCTGCTAGAGGAGGTGATCTCAGCTCGGGGGTGAGTTCTAGGAGACAGAAGAACTCTAAGGTTGGGAGGTTGGTCTACTGTACAAGTGGTATGTCTCTGAGAAAATTTGTCTTATTGTTTGTTATAGTATGAATTGGCTACATATAAAAACAAAATTTATTTATAAGTTAGTTCATATTATTAGTCTACATTTAACAGAATGTAATCACCAGGTAGTAACCTGATCATTCTGTATAGTTGTAGAGGAACATCCTGTAAAGTAGAATTCCACAGAATGTTTAAACCCCGGGTGGGTCTAAATCTGAGGAAATCTTGTTCTTTCAGGAAACACTGTGGAATTGTGTTTAATCTGCTTCTATTTCCAAGCATAATTTTTAGTACAACTATCATAGTGAGAAATGGAATTAACTATAGTACACCAGAACAATAGCAGGATATGAGTTACAACGTATACTGTCTATGAAAGAACAGAGGGAGAGACTCAATAGACTGACCTCAGGTTCGGCCAAACACTCCATTATAATTCCAGGAAATCAAATAATCTTAGACAACAAGGTAGTCCATAAGCCCTTACTCTAGTGAAGGAAAGTAGTAGATATTCATAAACAAATAAATAGAAAAAAAGACCAGACAATGGTCTCATGGAACTATTCTAATATCATAGTACTGAGAATGATTACATAGAGTGCAGAAATTATGAGTAAGCAGTTGAGAAGCATAGGAGTAAGAAGTAAATAAATTGCAACATTATACACAGTAGCATTTATTTAACCAACATTCCCTTGACTATGAGGGAAATGAAAAGGGTTCACATCCCATTACTAGCTCTTTAGAATCCAGCTACCATCATATACATAGGTAGATACGAGCCGTAACTAATTACAAGAAAATGAGAAGAAACTGGAGAATAGAATTATGCTTGCATACCTTTGAAAAATGAGAAAATATAAATTCTAGACTTTCATACATATTAATCATCTATTGATAAATAAGAATGGTCTCATAAATGTCCAACAAGCTTTTCATATGTCTAGACAGATAGGTATAAAACCAGTTCAGTGTAACCAGGAGCAGAGGCAACTGTACTTATGATATAAATACCAAAGTGTAGATTTTCCACAGAAAAGAGTGAACAAAGTACATCAGAAGCATAGATAAATATCATATATAACTACCTGTAAATCCTGATGTATGCAATTAAGAAATCTGGAATGTCAGTAGCATTTCCGGAAAACAAAATAAGGTTCAGACGAGCAAATTAAACAAACCCAAATGCCATGGTGTGAAATCATATGCATTATTCATATAGTCCCTGTACATTTAAAACTGTGGCAGAGTATGTTAAAATCGACCTAAGACAATAGGGAGTATATAATTGTCCAAAATTTTCAAAAGACATACTGAGCCTATTAGGCTGGGGTACATAAATCACAACCCCCATCTCAACAGAGCGAATTTAGACAAGCACCATCCAAGGATGACAACGCTAACAAGAAGAAAACGAAAACCCTGACTCGGAGAGTGAGTCTCCTTCCGTATGCAACCTTACGCAACATCACAAGAGAAGCACTATTTCAACGCTCACGAGACAACGCATCAGGAGAGGAGAAGTAACCCCATACGTATATCGACCTGGAGGGCAAAGAGACCGATGTTAGAGTCCACACGATTGAAAGGGTCACTCTCTACTATCATAAGTACGCAGAAGTCCTCTGGATTTACCTGTAGAAGACAAAAACGACCCACAACGCAAGTTAGTCATTGTGCCATCGTAGAGAAATAAGCGCATAAATAAAATAAGCTCGGTATTAAAACTATTACCTGTGGAATGCAAACCCTCAGACGCGTCGAGCCCTGACATCGAACATTACACAGAGAGGGATTAATATAAATTACCCTCGAGAATAACACGACAAAATCAATAATTATATGCTGAAATGGCACGAAAAAATAACATACCTCATATAGCTCCATGGAACAAGAGGCGTCCGCCTGAGGAGAGGCGACGCAGGCTACTCAAGAGGTATAGCACAAATCAGTCGCAATTTAAATATAACCAGAGAAGGGTCGACGTTAACTCTAAAATTAGAAACCAACTACACCATGCACTGCACGGAGACCTTGAACATCGAAAAACAAACCAGATGCATTCACCTTATTGATCATTCAATGTATATATATATTCAGAGCAAGCGTATGAGTTTTACAAACGAATTAGGAAACATTCACGCCTACAATAGAATTAAAATGGGCGTGGGGGAATTACCTGACTGCGTATTGAGGAACGAGAGGCGCCATACTTCCTCTCTGCTACGGAGAGTCTAAACCCTCGGCAGAAGTGGAATGGCGCAGACGCGGAGGAGGCCTGCAACTGATGAGCGCGGAAACCGACTAAAATCCACACTCTGAACTTATATAACCCTTCGTTAAACCACATGAACCCTAACTGAAAACGATCGCCATCGTCCACTTGGCAGCATCGAAACAATTAAGCCACGGATTGAGGGGTAGCCTGGGAGAGTTAATACCGTCGTATCAAAATTTATGGATGCAGATGCGAGTTGAATTCTATATGTCCTATGCCAGTATCGGCGTGGGTGTTGATCACCACGTAGGCTGAGTATGCCAGCGACGTGGACAAAAAAATTCCACCATGACGAGGCCAGAGAAACCCAATCTGGAGTGATAATGCACTCTACGTGCAGAGTAATACTAATGCCAGTACTATCTATTAAATCGATTTAAAGTCTGAGGTACCAGGATGAGTGGTCATATCAACCCAGGCGCATGTACATGATAATACCAAACGCATGAGGAAAGTCCATTCATAATAATATGCATTTCGAATTTTATGACAAGGCTATAACCATATATATAACGACGTAACGATGGCTATTTGATAAGTCGAAAATGCCTTAGGGCAACAACTCATACAACGCAATTTATATAACATATGTTCATAGTCCATATGGGTTATGTGTGAGTTCAATAATTTCATAAATGGGATGCATGACCATTAAGCTAAAGGAGAATGGCTATACGAGACCTATGTAAAGATTAGGTTCGTATAAATCATCTCCCTATTATAATAAAAGTAGCATAAGACGAGAGATAGTGATAGAGGGTATTATTGCAACATGATGAAATGAAAACGATCATAGTGAAAGGATTGATATGTCATAATAACCCTATGCTCACAAGCTTGCATTCGCAAAGGAAATTTTTTTTTTTTTTTTTTGGTGAAATTGGAGGTGTGACAGATTCTGTACTACCAAACGATTTTTTTGTTCTTCTTTTCTGACCCTAACAAAGTACTTGCATTTCCTTCAAAATAAGAACTTGGGGGTTTTGTAACCTGATGCACGGATTGGCTTTGTAACAGAGATAGACTGACACTGTGCGCTTGCAGTTCACCCATTCTTTGATTGTAACTTGCTCCCATTTGTGCCCCTAAGTTGATTGTAACTTGCTCCCATTTGTGCCCCTAAGTTGGCTTGAGTAAAATAGTTTCCATTACCATCTAGCACCTGCTGAGAAGGTACAGGAGTGGCCATGAATCCAGAAGTAGAAGACTTTCAATCCACTAAAAATGCCCCATCTTCACTATTATCCTCTCCATCGTCATTTTCAATTTGCTGCCCCTGTGCTTCCTACACTTCGATGTCCACAGCAACATCACCTTCTTTCTTCAATCTCCACCTCCTGGCTTCATATAACCGACACCTTTCTTTTGTGGCATCATCTTTTTTATATGACTTTTGTATACCCTGTGCTATTCGCCATTGTCCTGGCAACAAAGCAGGATCTCGATATGGAACACAGCATTGCTATACTTTAATTCCAATCAAATTTTAGGACTCTCAGGCCCTCATGAATAGCCTTACCAATAGCCTTGATCCCAAGAAATGGTGAGAGATTCTATTTGTGGGATTTGTGACGGAGGGAAGAGGAATCTTGGAAATGACTCTGAGTTCTTAGGTATTTCCAAGGCTAACTACCAGGCGTTCCTATCTCCTATTCAACAAGCGTACATGCCTTAAACTGACAAGGCAATTCCAATAATTAAGACCATACGTTGTATGATGCCTTCACTTAGTGGAAGTTAAAAGGGCTTTTAATGGTGTATAGCGATTCCCATGAACCTTTCTTTGCCTCTATTTAAAATACTCATTCACGCTGCAATTATTGTCCCTTACCCACTTATTAAATTAAAGGATAATAATTCATTTCCAAGTCAATCCCCACGGAAACATCGTGTGAATAATTTTTGAATAGATCAAGAATTCTAAATATGGTAGGATTTTGAACTTGGTAAGACTCAAGTTGTTGGTACCAAACCTCGAGAGAACCAGAAACCAGAAACTTTTTCTATGGAGGAAGCAGGAAGCAACTTAAGTTTATATTATTTTATTTGAACCTTTCAAATATTTTTTATTAAAAAACTGCTCAGATTTTGATCATAGCCCAGGCCATAAAATACTGCTCAGATTTTGATCATAGCCCAGGCCATAAAATAATGTGTGTATCACAACCATCCCAAATTAAATTTAATTCAATCTATTGTTATAGCTACTTCACATAAATGTATTAGCTTTGTAGATTTTATAATTTTTGGAATATTTTTTAATCAAAAGAGCCAAGTTGATTTTGATCATTGTAGGTGGATGGGAAAGTATTAGGGTCCACTTGATTCCATTAAATGTCTTTGCTTTCTATCTAATAGAATCCTCTAACTCATTTTAGTTGAGGGGTTAAGTTCAATGAATTAGGTCATTGAGTTTGGGTCATGGGAAATTTTCAACAATTTTTTGTTTTCTTTTTCTTTAAAATTTTGAGTTTGATTATTATTTAGGTGAATTACTAGAAAACTTTACCATTCTCCATCTTATTTTATTGCAAACTATATTTTTTACTTCCTTCAGTGTAAAATGTTCTTGCTTTAAACCACTTTCACACATCATTGCCAATCATTCTCACACTTCATTTTAAATCACTAACTTCTTCTTATGCAAATATTCATTGCAGTGCACCTCTTCCCACTCACTTTCACTTTACACTCTAAACTAAACTTGCATCTCTAGGTTCTCTTCAATTTGTAGATGTTCCTTCATCTTCATCTTGGGCATGACACTCTTACTTTCTAGGTTTTCTCTAACAAAATTATTTAGTTATTATTTCAAACACCTTTTTAGTTAAATCACTTTCAAATGGCTCAACAAGTGTTATGCAAGCTATCTTTCTTCTTCCCAAATTTCATTGTTATTGTGTTAAATTTATAAATTATATCATACTTGTATTGCTTTATGATAATATATATGGATTTGTTTTATGAATTATGAATGTAATTATGTTATAAGCTGTTAAGAAGGGTTTCTATACTAACAATATCATTTTAATGTTGTATGTTGTAGAAAATTTATCAATACCAAGTTGAGCCTCACTCGAAGACATTATTTATTTTATGTTTTGTAAAGTTGTAATTAGAACAATCTATTTGTTTTGTGTTTAGATGGGCCCATCAAAGAATGTACATGAACACAAACTATCATTAATAAAATGAGTAGACTTTATTTTTTTGTGGAGGGGAATTCAACTCCTCCAAAAACTCTTAGGAAGGTTAAATTGTAACCCTCCTTTGAGTTGTGTTCCTTGTGCTCATGGTTTTAATGATCTTTAATTTATAGTAACTTGAATATGCTCAAAGACAAACATACTTTTTTTATTGTAATAAATTATATAACATTTAATATTTATTCAAATAAATTATGTAACTTTTTTTTTTCAATGTTTTAAAATTATTCCCCACATACACTCATATGGAAAATCACTCTTATTCACATAAATTATTTAACAATCTATTAATGTTGTAAACATCCTTCCCATACACTCAAATGCCAAAATAACTCTTATTCACATAAATTATATATCACTTATAACCTATATATATTTTTTAATTTCTATTTTTATTTTTTATTCTCATTTATTTTTTATTTTTTAATTTTTTAATTTTATTTTTTATTTATTTATTTTTTAATTAATATTTTTTTGTTATTTTTTATTTTGATTACATTTAATATTTATATTCATAATTTTATAAATCTAAATTGAATACCAAGATGAAGATATTATTTATAGTGTTTGTAAATATTTAAATATTTTTATTATTTATTTTAATAAATTTATTATATCTAAATGTATATTTTTTTTTTAATTATTAATTATATATAATAAATATAATTTGGAATGCTATTTATTATCGTTTATATAATAAATATAATTTTTGAATGCTATTTATTATTTATATATAATAGTTATAATTTTTGTTTTATTTTATATATTTATGAATGAATGTATTTAGGTTATAACGTATGTTTTGGGTTATGTGTTTTATATGTATATGAATGCATCATTTTGAGGATTAGAATAGTGTTTTTATTAGTTGCATTTCAATAGTTAGAATTTATTTGTTGATGTTTTTATTGAATTTGTTTTGATGTTTTTACTTGTATTCTTTGTAAGTGTATGAATGTATTCTTTTGGTTTGTATGAATCTATTCTTTGCTACATTTGTATGTGTCTTGTTTACTTGCATTCTTTGTATGTGTATGAATGTATTCTTTAGGTGTGTATGAATCTATTTTTTTGCTACATTTGTATGTGTCTTGCTTAATTCTATTCTTTGTATGTCTATGAATGTATTCTTTATGTGTGTATGAACCTATTGTTTTCTCTATT
>CM076578.1:33604303-33750351 GCA_034641835.2 Pinus albicaulis
GGTTAAGAACATTCACGCAAGTATAATTTTTATTTCATATCAAAAGAATATAAAAATTATTAGTGACCTTCGGCTAGATGCCCCTAAACGCAAGGTTGGTGCCTTGGAGACGATAGGGTCAAAGCCTTGGAGGTCGAAGCCTCATCAAAGTCAAATTTGGTGCTTGGAAATAGGTTGGTGCTTGAAGCATTGAAGGATTAGCACCCTCAGATTTTTATTTTACTCAAGTATTTTTAAAAGGAACTAAGTTCCTCTTGATTCTTAATAAAATTACTATTATACATTTCTATGATCTTAAATGTGAAGATTCTAACTAGTAAAAATAAAAATTGAAAAGGAATATTGATTCATCCCCCTATTGGTATTTCCAAGAGTTTGTATTAGAGCCAGCTTCTTCATAATAAACCTAACATCTGGAACAAGGATTCTTAAGTCACAATGAAGAATTAGGAAGTGACATGGAAGCTTCCCTTGTTTGGTGGTATAAACTTTTATTTTTGGAAGAGGAGGATGTCCTACTATTTAATGTCCCTTGGACTCGAAGTTTGGAAATATGTTTTGGATGGGTACTAAGTTCCTCCCACTCCTCCAACTGATCAAGATGGAAGGAAATATTACATTGCAAATTAAAAAGCAGTAAATTCCATCACTAGTGGAATCTCTGATTATGAATTCACAAAAGTCATAAATTTTGACTGTGCCAAAGATGTATGGGATAAGCTCATTGTTTTATGTGATGGGGATTCCAAATTTAAAAATTTAAAAATTTAGACTCAGAAAGAAATTCAAAATTCTTAGAATGGATGACGAAAAAGATATTTCATCATACTTTCTATGAGTAGCAGAAGTTGTCAACTCAAAGGGTTAGGAGAGGATGTTAAAGAAAGCGCACTTGTTCAAAATCTAATGAGAAATCTTCCAAGAAGATTTGAATCGAAAGTAAGTTCCATAGAACAATTGAATGCCTTGGATGTCCTAAAAATGGATGAAAACTTAATGGAATTATCATTTCCTATGAAATGAGAAAATGAATCCCAAATTCTAAGGAAACAACATTCAAAGCTTCAAAAGTGGAAAAAAATGGGAAAGGTTGGAATACCAGTAGTGATTAATCCAATAATGAAACTCAATTAGGACAATTTGTATGAAAACCAAAAAAAAGATCCAAGCTAAAAGATAAGTATCCTGTTATTTGTTTAAAATGTGGAAGAATAGGTCATTATGTTGTGAAATGTCCTTACAATCATGGTAGTGATGATGAGGAGTATTTCATAAAGGTTGTGTCAAAAAATAAAGGGCCTAATAAGAAGAAATTCCTCTCCAAACAAGGTGATTCAGATGAAGATTAATTTGTGATCACCAACAATAAAACAACTAAAAATATCTTTTTTCACAAAATATATGATGATGAACCAAATGAGGAAAATGACTACAATGGAATCAAAGAAGTGTTATCCGTGGTATTTACAAATCATGATGACTCAGAACAAGAAGTTAAAGGAAATATGGATGAATTACTAATAAATTCCATTGAAGAAAATGATAAATTACGAAAGAAAATTATTTCTCTCAAAGTAGAAAAGGAGGAAGCAAAAAGAAAGGAAGACTTCTTAAACAATAAGATTAAAGAGAAAGAAAAAATTTGTGAAAAACATGAAGCTGAAATAGTATATTTAAGGAAAGAGTTGGATCAAATAGAAAATGGTTGGAAAATCTCTCAAACACTTGATAACATCCTTAATAATCAAATCCCTCAATATCACAAATCTGGAATTGTATTCAAAGGAGAATCATCAAGTACACAAGAAATGAAAGGAGAAACCTCAAAGAAGATATGTTAACATCCTTTATAGTCATTGAAAATAGGAAAGGCCATTCCACAAAAAATAAAGTTCCACCTCTAGAAATCAAAGAAATGAAGGAAGGAAAACTCCAAGGAAGAATACTACTTCATGTCAAGGTTTTTATAACAGGTACCAAATAATTTTTCTTGGTTATTTTTATTATTGTAAAAACTTTGGTAACCAAAATAATAATTGCAAGGCTCATAAGGAAAATCCATCAAGATTTAAGAATCAACCAAGCAAGCCAGTATGTCTCAAAGAATAAGGACAAATTAAGACTTACAATTCTTTTGATGCCTTGGCTAAGTTTGATCCAACTTGCTCAATATGTAATGATTTTGGACATAATGAACAAATTTGTCCACTCATAAAAGAGGGATTAAAAATGGAGGAACTCAATACTAATATATGTGGCCTAGCTCTATGTGCTCTTAGTGACAAAAATCAATGTTTTGTGGATAGTGGATGCTCAATTCACATGACAGGTGATGAAAAGAATTTTATCTCATGTAAAAATAAGGATGGAAATGTGTCTTTTGGAAGAGGAATTGATTCTATTGTTAATGGGAAAGGAAAAGATCAAAATGCACTATTGGTGGAAGGGCTCAAATACAATCTCTAGAGTGTAGTCCAAATTTGTGAGCAAGGACACAAAGTTGCCTTTAGTACAAAAAATTATGAGATAAGAAATTATTCCTCTAGTGAACTTGTAGCAAAATGAGTAAGAACTCTTGACACTGTATACATTTTGAACAAAAACTAAGAAGATAAATGTTACATGAGTCAAACAGATGAAAGTTGGCTATGGCACAAGGGATTGGGGTAGACAAGTTTCTATAACTTGTTTAATATCATTAAAATTAATGTAGTAAGGGACATTCCAAAAATTATCAATCCAGATCAAATTGTATGTGGCTCACGTCAACATGGAAAGAAAACTAGATCCATCTTCAAGACTAAGGAGTTCTCAACATCAAAACCTTTGGAGATCATACATGCATATTTATGTGGACCAAATAGAACTCAAGTTATACAAGGGGAAAGTTATTTTGCTTTATTTATGGATGAATATACTAGAATGATGTGGGTATACTTCATAAAGTTCAATCTGAAGCTCTTGAATGTTTCAAGAATTTTAAAGCTCTTGTAAAAAATGAGAAAGATTCAAAGATTAAATATCTTAAAACAGATAGAGGAGGAAAATTTACTGCAAAATAATTTGATGAATTTTGTAAAGGGCATTGAATCAAGGGAGGACTCTCTATTTCTATAAATCCCAAACAAAATGGAGTAGTTGAAGCAAGAAACTGAAATATTACAAAAAAGGAAAGGACAATGCTACTAATAGCTTACTTGCGTTCCAAATTTTGGAGATAAGAAGTTGGGGCAACAGTTTATACCTTGAGTCAAACACAACTTAGACCAAATAATGATAAGAATCCATATGAATTATGGAAACAGAGGCACACTTTAATAAAATACTTTAGGATTTTTGAAAGAAAATGTTTCATGAAGATCAATGATGACTCACAAGGAAAATTTGACTCTCGGGTTGAAAATGGAATATTCCTTAGATATTATATAAGGAGAAAATATTACAAATGCTACAATAATCGACTACGAAAAATAATAGAAAGAATTCACAGAAATATTGATGAAGCATTCTAGAAAGAGAAATTGAATTCCATGAAGAAGAACCTATGCTTGATAAATTCGAAGAAGAACCTCCAAAAGAAGAAAAATATCAAGAACCTAGAAAGGAACCTTCAAAAACCTCCTAAAAGATAAATTTCCTTCAAAAAAACCGTATGGCAAAAAAAAAATGGTGACGAGATTTTAGTCACCTCCTAAATAATCCCATCTTGCAGCTGTGAAGAGAATCCCCAAATAATTGAAAGGAACTTATGATTTTGTTCTTTCGTATCCCAACAGCTCAACTCTTACTATGAAAACCTACACCGATGTTGATTGGTCTAGAAGCATGGATGATCGAAAAAGTACTAGAGGAAATGCATTCATCATGGGAGATTTTTCAGTATCTTGGCTCAGTAAAAAACAATCATCTATATCCCTTTCTACAACTGAAGTTGAATATATAGCTGCTCCAAATTGTTATAAACAAATACTATGGGTGAGGGAATCTTTGAAATATGTCAACATATAAACTGAAAAACCGATCACCATATATTATGACAACACTAGTGCCACCAATCTTAGCAAGAATCCAATGATGTATTTAAAGGAAAAACATATTCCAATTAGATATCACTTTCTTCATGAACAGGTTGCTGAAAAAAATATCAGGTTTGAATACATTAATACAAAATATAAAATTGCATATATCTTCACTAAACCCCTTCCACGAGAAGCATTTAAACATCTTCACCAAAATATGGGGGTTATTTCTCTTGTATCACATTAAGTAGAAACTTTCACGAAGAAGTAGCGTGAAATGGAGAGAAGTTTGATAGGGGGTGTACTTGGACACCACATTTTCCATTGATGTCAAAGGGTGAGAGAATGGAAGAATATTTCCAACAATGACAAAGGGGGAGATTGTTGGTAAATAATTGTCATTCATGGCAATACACTTGATGATATCTCCTAATGAATACCACACTATCACCACACTGGATGATCCCCATACTGCCCAACTCATATTTTTCAATAAACATTTTAAGGTCAGTCAAAATAAAAAAAAATGTTATTTCACCATCTTAGAGTCATTATTTCACAATGAGCCTTATACCATCTGAAAGAGTATTGTTTCCTCTTTCCAAATTTCCCTCACACGCCTCCAAATTACCAGTGGTTAGGGAGAAATTGAATTTTTAGTTCAAGAGGTATATATTCATTTATTGACCTGACTTCACTTTGCATGCTCATGTCGGCCTGCCCATATGTATCATGTATCTAGACTTCAGCGTTGAAAATCTCTATATATTAGAGATTGGTTCACATTATTTTATCAGGATTTTGGAAAATACATGAAGCATAACAATCACAAGTTCACAACTCGTGAAATTTGAAGAATAATACAGGAAATATTGAATAAGGAGGAGCTCAGACTGTGGATTTTGAATAAGGGATTGTTTATTTTAGACTTTGTAAAATAGTAATAGCTTCAGCACTACGGTCACTATGTATTTTGGATGGTGGAGAATAGCGAAATATTCAAGACTGTGGTCAATGTGTATTTCAGACTGTTACACCATTTTTTGGTCATCTAACCTTTTATCATTAGATGGACCCAAGTACACCACGTAAGACCAGTTTTACCCTAAGTAAAACTGCTTTCACTATGTTAAAATAGGAAACCCCAAAAGGAAATATTAAACAAACCTATATTTGTTTGATTTTCCTCATGGAATAATTAATTAAACCATAATTTAATTATTATTCCCAGTCATGTTTAACCCAAAAAAAAAGAAATTAATGAGATAAACCCTTAGTTATCTTGTTATTTTCTAGGAATAATTATTTATCTTATTTAGATAATATTCCTTGTTAAATATGACCAAATCACCCACCATTAATCAAATAAATCATTATTTATTTGATTATCTCCCAACCACTTCCTTAAAAAAGATAAATAAATCATTTATTTATTTATTTTTCACTAATCAAGGGATTTGACCCAAGTCAAACACCCTTTCCCTCCAACAAATATAATAAAATATTCCATAGAGGTGGATCTAGATTTGGTTAACATTATTTTAATCATGCACCAAGATGTAGAATGACCCAATATTATGTTATAAATAGGAGGTTTTCCCCATCATTCTTCACCTTTTGTTGCCTACTAGATCACTCTGGATCTATACACTTGGTCTCATTTCTATCATTTGCTCCCATTGAGCTCTATTTTCTGCATTGGGTTTTCTACACCTACAAGAGAGAGAAAGCCTAGATCTGAAGTGCTGAGGACTACAAAGAACCCATCCCATTGAGGAGATCTGGATACACCTTCTTGTTTTCCTCCCAGGTGCCCTGTAATATAAAAATTCATTCAAAAATCGTGTTCTTGTCTTGTCTGTTGGATGCATGGAGCCAACTCTTTACTTTACTGCTTAATGTATTTCCATTTATAGATCTGTTTGTTGCAGCATTTTAACTACTAATCGCAGATCTGAAGATGTTTGGCAGCCTCTATTGTTGTTAGGGCTATTAGTTATGCGTAGCTAAAGTGGTTCTTTTTCATACACTTCGACGAAGAATTCATACTAACAAATGGCGACTCCACACGGGTTTTAAATTACGACCGCTGTCGTTTTTCATATTCCTGCATATCCAGCTACTTCAGGCCCTAGGGCTTCTTTTCAGCTGCTTAGTTTTCCTCTTTTTATGTCATTTTTCTCACATAAAACCCTAAAAACTTAAAATTTCTAACTTCAGTGTGTTTCTGGCCCTATTGCGCAGGTAAGCGACACCAGCCGCAACTGAGACGGCAACTTTTCTGAAAATCTGCCGCCGAGACAACCGGAACAGGGGGGTCACACTTTTTGGCCCTAAACCTGCGACCTGGACCTCCAGGTCGCACTTTTCAGCCTGTTTTCTGCGACCTACACTCAGATCAGGTCAGAAACTGCGACCTGCCTTTTTTCCAGCATTTTTTCTGCAATTTTTCTGGGTTCTGCTGCAGCTTCTGTCAGGGTCTTCCAGCCTCTGTCTCAGCCCGCCTTGACCAAGATCTGATCTGTTTTTACTCATCGAAGTGGGAACCCAGCCCCTTAGGGCTTTAGTACCCTCCACTTTTTGTGGAAGAGTTTTAGCTATTTCAGCCGTCGGTTTCAGAGCTTCAGCCCCTTCTTTTCCAGATCTGTTACCTCCCTTTCAGATCCATTGAAATCAGCCTCTTTTCCTTTCAAATCACCTCTTGTCATTTTGTTTGGACCTCCTTTTGACGGCCTCCGCCTCACCCCCTCTGGTTTTTGCTGATTTCCTTCCCTTTTTCCAGCCACCTTGCCTCTGTCTCTTGGCTGTGATCTGCACCTCTTGCCCGCAGCT
The DNA here is from genome assembly GCA_034641835.2 of Pinus albicaulis. Taxonomy (NCBI): domain Eukaryota; kingdom Viridiplantae; phylum Streptophyta; class Pinopsida; order Pinales; family Pinaceae; genus Pinus; species Pinus albicaulis. Next base: position 33,611,155 of record CM076578.1, read on the forward strand.
TTATCCTCCAGATCTCTGTCCCTCTTGACCCTAGGTCTGTTGAGCTCCCTTTGTGTGTGTTTTACATAGTTTTTTCCTTTCTTTTTAGCATAGTTGTGAGAGACCCACCTTTTTGGGTTAGATAGATGCATACATAGCTGTTATTTTTCTGTCATTTCAGCATTATACTCTGTTCTCTGTAGGTTTATTTTCAGCTACGCAGCACACTTTTTCTTGCTCTCAACAACGGAAAGGGTTTAAAAATTAAAATTAACGCACACCACACACTGACCCTAAGTGAAGAAGCGCCTGGTTTACACCGCTTGGCAAAGACTCTAAAATCAATTGTCACTGCACCTTTTCTGCCCTTGACCTTCTTGATTTTGTCCCTTTCTGCCCTTGTCGGTTTCCTTCTTCCTGTCATCATTCTTCGGCGCCTTTCCGAGAGACTTCTTGGCCTTCACCCTCGGGTTCAGGTGCAGGTGTCTGCTCAAAGCGCAGTAGGTGCTGGAACCGATCCACGCAGTCCGCACTCAGGCTCTCTCTGATTGTGGGTTCCCCTTCTCTATTAGGTTCTTCCCTGATACCTTCCTGTAATATGCGGTCCCGGGGGCCTATGGCCAGCGGTTCTCTAGACTAATGCCCATTTACTCTTAAAGTAGCCACAACCACCTGAACACACCACAATCTTAGTACATTATAAACATAAGCCCTCCCGATTTCCATCAGTTGATTAACGACCCCATTCACCACAATTCTACCTGGCCCGCTATGCCCACCAAGCTGCCCTCTGATATCCCTAAGTTCGAGGGCCTTAATGGAGAAGATCCAACCAATCACGTCCGGTCTTTTGACATGTGGTGTTCCTCCAACTCCATTACCAACGACTCCATCCGTCTTCGTTTGTTCCAACGCACGCTTACCGGCGAAGCTTCTAAATGGTATGTCGAACAAGCCACTTCTTCCCATACCACGTTCGAGACTCTTGCCCAAGCCTTTTTGTCATACTTCCAGCTCCCTCTCTGATACGACACTGGCACGGAGCTCTTGACTTCCTTTAAGCAATCCTCTTCCACACGCATTTCTGCCCATGTTCAGGAATGGCGACGAAGACGGAGCTTATGTCGAGCCCCTCCCTTTGAAGATCGGGTTTACATGGACTGGTTCCTTCGCACCCTCCCGTCCCCCATCGGCAAAGATGTCGCCTCTCACTTTCCTCAAACTGAAGAAGCTGCCCTCCAAATAGCTTTAAAATATGACCTGATCTACGCTCAATCTGGTTATGTTTATACCGTCCTTCCTGACATCCCCAGGCCCGGCGGCGCCAACGCCCCGGGGGCATCTCATTCCGCCGACGGTATCGTTGGATCTCTTTCCCATCCATCTGCTCACCCTCCTATGGGCTATGGTCTCCCTCAGGGAGGGGCCAGCACCTCAAGTACTCTTCCCCCTCCCGGCAACATGTATCCAGGATACGGCATGCCTCCTCCTTTTGCTCAACCTCCTGCTTACCTCAATGTCGCCCAACCCAACCCTTACCTTTATCCACAGCTTGGTGCGCCAGCTCCTCCAGCATATGCGCTTCCGCCTCCCTTGCCTCCTCCCAACCCGCAATAGCACTTACAACCCCCTCCAGGGCAAGTATTTGCACAGCATGGCGCGATTAATCCCCCTTCTTCTCAAAGAAGGCGGAGAGGCAACCAGAACCAATCTGCCCCCGGTAACCGAGGACCCAATTCTGGTGTGGACCCTAACACTAGCAACCCGCAACAAGGCACTCCGCCCAGGCCGGACAGGCCGCTTCGCACAAACAAGCCCTGTTCGTGTTGCGGTGTTTACGGTCACTACACTCACGATTGTCCTCTCTTACCCCAGATGCGGCAGATGTGGGAATCTCAAGCCACATTGCGCGGACAACACGCCTCCCCTCATGCTCCTCCTAATGTGGCCACTACCCAGCCAGCTGTGTTCACTGATCCTTTCCCTCAAGAGGGATTCGTGGCTACCCAACTGCCCGACAGCCACGTAACCGCACTCCCGTCCATGTCTGGTTCCTCTGATTACCAGATCCTTATGATGCACTCCGATCCTTCCCCTTTCATCGACCTTCACCTTCAAACTCGGTCTCGCTAGTACCCCAAGCCTCCTGCTCAGTCTGCTCCCTAGCCTCCCTCTTCAGGTTATACAGAGCCTCTTTCGACATCCAGTGGCCCCTTACACATCCCTCAACCCAAAGTTGAGGTTTATCCAAAGATTCCAAAGGGACCATTACGCCGAAATGTTGCTTCCGGTCGAGCCGCTCAGTCGTATAGTATAGTAGATGATTTGGCGCAATCCCCTGCTGCCATTTCCACACTGGAACTCCTCCAGTCGTGCCCTTCTCAAAAGAAGGCTCTACTATCTGCCGTGGGCGCTGTCGATCCTGCTGATGACCAAATGATTGTTTTCGATGCCACTCAATCGGACCATCCCCCTCTTCCTCCTTCCGTCGCTTTCCAAATCCCAGTCAAAATCCGGAACGCCACTGTATCCCGGTGTATAATTGATGAGGGGGCATCCACCTGCGTGATGTCCGCTTCGGTTTGGAAGCAACTTGGATCCCCTGAGCTGGCCCCTTCCACGATCACCCTTCGAGCGTGGGACGGTCATGCCTCCCAGCCTATTGGCCTGTTTCGTAACTGTCCCATCACCCTCGCCGGTAAGACTGTTTGCGTTGACGTCGAAGTCATTGACGCCCCTCTAGACTACAACATTCTATTGGGGCGAAGCTACACCTATGCCATGTCTGTTGTCCCATCCGCGGTTTTCCGCAAGATGTCTTTCCCACATAATGGGAAGATAGTCACCATCGACCAGCTATCTTATCATGAGCCGCCATCTCAGACCTCCTCCGAGACGACCATCTCTTCTGTAGCCAACAAGCAAACCGTCGATTCTTTGACCAGTGTCTCCCCCGGCGTCTATAAAGATTCCACCCTGCTTGGTACTTTTCCTCATCTTCCCCCCCCTCCTGTTACTGATCCCAGCTTGTCAAATGTTTGCATGATGCAATCGTCTCAGGCTGCCCACAAGCGGCCTGCTTCGGCTAGTCAGCAACCTCCCCCCCGTCCTCTGCAACCCGCTCCTAGCCATCCTTTTCAGCCAACCGGACCTCCTCCTTCTGGCCCTCCCCCTACAGCTGGTATTCCCGAACCTCTCTATCCTCCCGGATCGGTTCCTCCTGGCCTCAACCATCTTGAAGCCGTCCCTCCCGGTCATTTCCCTGCTGGACAGATCCCTTTCCTAGTTCCCCCTCCCGGTGTGTATTCTGTCCCCGTCATGGCCACCCTCTCTCTCCCCAACTTAACCTTGGGTATTCCGGTCTGGTACCTTGATCCCCCAGTCGCCACCACCCCTGGTCACCCCAAACCTTACATGGCTTTGACACCGGTTCAACCGGTCCCCCTCGCTTCCTCCATAGCCACTGTGCCCCCAGCACCTCCACAGGACCCTTCTCCTATTGCGACGACTCCCGGGAAGAAAGGCAAAGCCCGCAAGGGGGCAACCAAAGACCAGACCACCACGACCAACCCGGCTCCTTCTCTGCCCGCGAAGCCTTGTGCCTTATGTGATGTCACTGGTCATGCCACCCATGCTTGTCCCGAGTTACCTCGTATCCGGCCCATGGTTAAAGTCGCGTTCCCCGACACTACGGTCCCTGAAACCCCCACTCCTTCTTCGACCATCCCCAAGAACCCCAAGACTCTCCGCACCAACAAACCCTGTGCCTTGTGCGGTGTCCATGGCCACTACTCCCATTATTGTCCTCACCTGACGCATTACCGTGCCTCCCTTGAGGTGATCCGCGAGTATGAGGTTGAACAAAATCAATCTGCCTCTCCCATTCTCGCGCAGTATGCTTCAGGCCAGCCTGAGGATCCCCGCGCTCCCATCAACATCCCCCCCTGATGTTCAGATGACGGAGTCTACGGTAACCATCCTTTACCTATCCTCCTCTGCACGACACTCGGAGCCTAGCCCGTCTGCATCCTCCCCTGTTGTGTCCCTTGATCACTCTATTCCCCCTCATACTCGAGATCACTCCACTTGTGTCTCTGTTGACCTCCGCAGCCCGAGTCCTCACCATGTTTCTGATAGCTCTCATACACCACCTTGTTTGAGTCTTGATCATCCTGCCACTTCCCCCTCCTCCCGCCGTTGCCGCCCGATGACTTCTGTACCCTCACGCTGCCGTCATTTCCTTTCACCCCCTCCTTTATTGTCTTGTCACACCATTCTGCAGGACCCCCCGTCCATACCCTTTATCGGTTACGTCGATGGTGCAAGTCGCTACTCCAGGAATCTAGCCTCGGCAGGTTGGGCCATCTTCACCCCCTTGCATGACCTTGTTCTTTCTAACGGGGTATGCATTGGTTCTGCCACCAACAATCAGGCCGAATATGATGCAGTGCTTGGCCTATGAGCTGATGCCCTCTTTCATCGCATCCTCCATCTGCACGTTCGTTTGGATTCCCTGCTTCTTGTAATGCAACTAAATGGTGTTTATCGTGTGCATAACCCTATGTTGTTTAGACGCTATTTACGAGTGAAAGTCTTAATACGTGCGTTTGAAACCATAACTTTCAACCATGTACCCCGAGACCAGAATCACTATGTAGATAGTATTGCAAACCATGTTCTAGATTGGCATTTATCACACACATTTCATACAAGACAATAACATTAAATAAACCATCAAAAGACAATACATATCCATAATATGTGTCGCAAAACATATAGTTAGAGTCCATCTACTCTGATACATACGACATGCCCATAGCATGTTACAAACCAAAATCCAAAAACTGGGGGCACCACCTGCCCCTACATACATCGTAGGGGACACCACATGTCCCTACATACATCATAGGGGGCACCACCTACCCCTACATACATCAGAAGGTGCACCACATGCCCCTACCACTAATCACTATCTGGAGGCTCCCGGGCCAATGGCTCTGCCCCTGCAACATGTAGATCACGCATAGCCTGACCGGCCATCGCCATGCGCCGCATGATACCTCGCCACTCCGAGGGGAGACCAACACATGGCTCTATGTACTGGTCGTCTAAATCCTGCCACCCGCGCTCTCATACTCCGGTCAACAACTGCTCACATCTACGACGGATGTCCTCCAGCAGGGCGGCTGCATCCTCATTCTGCGCTACTCTCGACCCACTCGGACATGTAGCTCCAGACGCTGCCGGTCGTCCCATATACCCGGCCGGTTTCACCGGTGCTATATCTGCATACCAAAAGTACATGAATCAGTATCATTAATTACTATTCAAAAACTTTAACATGCCCACACAAGAATAGCAATTTGTCACTTACCATCGGGCCCCCAGACTCGACCAGGCGGAAGTGGCAGATCCGGATCCCCACAGTAGCTCATCCCACTATAAGGGTAGTCGTCTATGTACAACGGCATCTGATCCCAATGGGCAAAAAACTCCGGTCAAAACACTCGCCCGACCGCCCCTCCTCCTCCCCTGCAGAGTAGTCGTCCCCAACGGCGCATCCTGGGCTCTCTCGGGCCCCCATCTGGAAGCTGCACACGAGGCCTCAAGGTCGGGATCTTCTCAAAGAAGAAGGCGCACAATAAAGTCCCATATGAGCAATCATGATTCACCTGCCGCCTGCATAGCGACAATTGTCGCTTTAGCGACACCAGCATCATTTGGGCCCACCCAAAGTAGGTCCCACCCAACACACTCTCCACTATCATCATCTGCCCACCGGTGATGTGATGGAACGCCTGACTGCCCAGGATTCGCAGCACAGCTGCGGCCACTGCACAGGTTTCTAGCCTCTCTAGATCCCCGATCGATATCCGAGTCCCCTTGACTTGGAGACCCGGTCAAAAATGGCGTTCCACGAACTCCATGATATGCCGCCCCCGCGGCAGCACTGGCTGTGTGTTTCCCACCATCCCCAGTGGTGGGAGGCCGGTCAGAAAGTACACATCCTGGACCATCAGTTCGATCCTGTGCCCCTGCACTACAAAGATCTCCTGATCTGGATCCCAATAACTGATAATCCGGGCCAGTAACGGTTCCCCTGCTCTCATCAGCGGGTTCTCCAAAAACTTGAGAACCCCAAATCTGGCCAATACACGACGGACGCCCTGATCCGCCTGGATCTCTGTTCGAAGCGTTCCCAGATCTCTCTCTCTCCAGTTGACCCGCAACTCTGCCATACCTGTACAAACATATCATCTTTGTCAGGGTACAGATTGGGAAAACCATAACCAAACACTAAAATCCAGCTCCCAGCCATAAAACAACACCAAAACTCCCTCATCTCCCAGGTCGCAGTTTTCTGCCATTTTCTGGACCAGGTCGCACTTTTTGCCCTGATACCTGCGTCCTGGGTCGCACTTTTTTCCCCAAAAAGTGCGACCCGACCGTAGAGGTGAAGGAGGGGCTGTTTCTGGGATTCTGGGCCCTAAACTGCAAATGTAATCCATCAAAATGCAAGAGCAAGGTTAGGCCTCTTACCTCCAACTGACAGATCTCGATTCCAACGATCGGTTTGTCCGCTACGTTCGCCACAAGATTTAGGGCCTTCCCTCCTCTCCACATTCACCACAGCAACAATAGCAAATGAATGATTTTGGAGGGAAAACTGCCTTATTAAAAGAGAACCCCTGTTTCTTCTTTCGACTGCTGCGACCACACCGTAGCCCCGTTCGACGAACCGTTAGCACCGCTAGAAAGATCTCACCGAGCTCTCAAATGGGTTTCTAAGTCACTTTACCGCTCCTTAAAATCGAATTTCCTCACTTACGACACTTGTACTTGGGGCACCATAATGCCCCCTTACTTGTCCATGTTCGTGACGATTTTCGTCATGAGTGCCCACCTTGTACTCATGTTTCCATGGTCCCCCATTGGGGCCTTTACTGTGTGGTAGCACTATCGTGTCACCCTTGTTTAGAGCATCCAAGTTGAGTCATCATCGCATTCATGGAGTCTATCCTGCGTACCTTTGTACCCCACCATAACCCTCCTTCCGTTATTGCTTGGTTCCTCTCTTGTGTCGCATATCATGACCTTCAACCTCACTGTCCCCTATCCCTTCTGATATCGTGTCAGTCGCTGCCATGTCATTCATTCCCTTTATGCTCTAACAAGGGAAGTCGTCCATTCCCACCCCATCCTGTCCATTCCGCCATCATCATTAGTGTCAGTCTGTCCGTCGCTCTACTATTTTCTCTCGTGCCTTCGTTGAGGATCTCTCATTACCTCACCTATGGCAGACCTCCTTCTGTCGACATCAGCTCATTCATTCCAGAAGCCAGGTCTAGAGGGCGGGGTACCTTGGTTCCCGCTTCCACTATCGTTTGGTGCCTCGAATCAGGCAAAGGGATCTCTTCTTCCCCTTTGACTTGATTGTTTCTCCAGCTCCTTTCAGCATGATCGAGATCCGTATACTCGATGGTTCAGTGATCTAGCAGCAGCTCTTGATGATTCCCGGGTGTGTGTGAGATGTCTCAGCCCTCATGAGGGGGTGGCCCTGCAGGTAGCCCCCCACATGCCCGGATGACCTCTTCTTTGTAGCCTTCGATGCCGCTCCAGATTTTGATGATGTTGGCCTTAGCCGCTTGCAGCACCTCTTTGATTTGCATGTATCAGTCAGATTTTGTGAGCCCTTCCCCATTTACGGGGGGCATTTGGGTTGTATTTATCTCATGTACTCAGATATTATTGTACTAGTCCTGGCTGTTATCCCAGGCACAGCATGTATGTGAGACTCTTCATTGTATTCTTATCTGGCTCTTGATTATGCCAGCTGTACTTTATGGTTCGGTCCCTTGTTTATTGGACACACTATTCTTTTGTACTTTGTCTCGGCGGGCATAGGTATGCCTCCCCCGCCGCCTTCAGCACAGGTACCCTCTCATAAAAAGAGACTTGTTGCACCTGCGAGTCTCGTCTTCTCAGGGTCTAGTCCTTCAGCACACTATCTACCTCACATTTCTCTCTCTGACATCCCCTTTTGTTGTCTAGTGATTGTATTCTTACAACGTACTTCGGTCATACGATTTTCTCCTGACACTCGCACGCTGGGGGGCAATCTGTTACACCATTTTTTGGTCATCTAACCTTTTATCATTAGATGGACCCAAGTAAACCATGTAAGACCAGCTTTACCCTAAGTAAAACTACTTTTACTATGTTAAAATAGGAAACCCCAAAAGGAAATATTAAGCAAACCTATATTTGTTTGATTTTCCTCATGGAATAATTAATTAAACCATAATTTAATTATTATTCCCAGTCATATTTAACCCAAAAACAAAGAAATTAATGAGATAAACCCTTAGTTATCTTATTATTTTCTAGGAATAATTATTTAAATCTTATTTAGATAATATTCCTTGTTAAATATGACCAAATCACCCACCAATAATCAAATAAATCATTATTTATTTGATTATCTTCCAACCACTTCCTTAAAAAGATAAATAAATCATTTATTTATTTATTTTTGACTAATCAAGGGATTTGACCCAAGTCAAATACCTTTTCCCTCCAACAAATATAATAAAATATTCCATAAGAGGTGGATCTAGATTTGGTTAACATTATTTTAATCATGCACCAAGATCTAGAATGACCCAATATTTTGTTATAAATAGGAGGGTTTTCCCCATCATTCTTCACCTTTTGTTGCCTACTAGATCACTCTGGATCTATACACTTGGTCTCATTTCTATCATTTTGCAGGAGACAGTGGCCCCTCAGAAAACCCCTACCAGCAGCAAAATCAAAATCAATACAAGAGCTCATAGAAGAATCACCAGAATTCAAACATATGGGAAAGGAAAACTTGAATACATCTTGCAAGCAAATGATATTGAAGAAACCCTTGTTGTAAAGCTTGTAGAGGTTAAAGGAACAAAAAACAAGAAGAAGGGTCTTATAGCAACGAAGCTTTATTTTTCCAGTGAATATTCAAGATTTGTCTTTAGACCTAGGAAACCATTCACAAGGTCAAAAATATCAAAGGGAGGCATGTATGATAAATTACATAAAGAAATATAAATGAAGAAGAAGTCGATAAGGGAAGAAATCATAGAGTAATCCCCCACATAAGAAGAAGTCATCAATAGAAGGAAGGACAAAGAAAAGGTTCAAGAAAAGTTTGAAGTGGAGCTTCTAAGAGAAAAAATGAAGGAATTCATAGAAGAATTCTTAGAAGCTAAACTGGAGTTAGATGATTTTAAACAATAAAGGAAGGATATCACAGATTTCAAAAAGGAAGCGAGCAAACAAATTGATTTTTATGATAAAGTTTCAGAAAGGTCAAGGAAGATATTGTGAATAATACTACCACTGAACAAGATGATGAAAATTACCTTGAGGAGAAAAAAGTTGTTACAGTCATGTAGGAGGAAGCTACAAGACCAATTCAAAGAATTATAAATGCAAATGGTGATGGTGCAGACAAAATTGAAGAAAAAGGGTTTGAAAATGGTTGTAGTAGATGACCCTACTGCCCCTTGAAGTATATTAAGACACATTTTTGGATAATTTTGTCTTAGAATACTCTATAAAATCAATTAACATAGCTCCAGACATGTTTTTTGGAGGTAAAGAGTGAAAATTTAAAAATCTGGAAAAGACAGGCAGGTTCATAGCAAACTCCAGGCTTACAGCTTAGTTTTTGCTACAAACTCGGTGAAGAATATTTTGAGGTGAAATTTCCAAAATATATCATAACAGGGGTGATTAAGAGAACGTATTTACCTCATTTTTCCTAATGAAGACCCTCCAGTAAGCAAAAAATTTAGAAAAGGTGTAGAAAGTGCTAAATGGAAAATGCTACAAAAACTACTCTACAAACTTGCCTTAAAATGCTTTATTTTTATAGCAAGTTGGAATTTTGATATTTTTGTAGCGCTTAATGTTTTTAGGGGAGTAAATGAGTCATCAGAAGAGGTTGAAGAGTATTATTGAAGATACCTGTTGATAAATTTCATTCAATAAGAAAGTGACATGGCTTCTAGCTCACCATTTTTGCCACCTCATCAATACACAACACATCGTAAAATTCTGAGCATCCAAGCCTATATTCTAGTATGGAAGTTTATCACTTCATCATGGTTATGTTGTGTGTGGAGCCTGATTATCTTATTTATTTTGTATTGCATTGTTGGACCCCTGTTCTTAACGAGGTGGCAACGCTAACCATAATTATACGTTGCCTGGGGGGTCCAGTACGATTGTGCCTCGTGGCGTAAAATTGCCTTGTAAAAGTATTGTAAGTTCTAGTCAATCTGGGTCATTCATTAGGCGGATGATATGACAGTAGAAGTTATGTTTAACTTAGATTTTTTTTCGCTAGAAGGAAACACCTTGTTTTGTATGAGCGTATTGTATTGCGGCTGTGTATTGTATGTGCATTCTCAGAATGAGAAACAGATAGGGATACTATGAGAGAGAAAAAGGATATTACAACATATCTGTTGTAGGTTGTGTCTCTTCATTTTTTTTGGATAATAGAAAGGAATTACTGGTTTTTCAGGGTGGACGTATCCCAAACTTGGTGAACCATGTATACCTATGTCTCTCTGGTTTCATATGTTTTCTGTGTTTTTGTTTCCACATATTTTATGTGTTGCATTTCTCTGCAATATATAATTTTTTTATAACAAATGGTATCAAAGCTGAAGGCCTACTTGGTTGATAAACTCATAGGAAATAATGGTTCCTCATTCGAGTGGGAGCAATGGTAGAAGATGGTAAGTTTAGGGTCGAGAAATTTAAAGGCGAAAACTTACCACTATGGAAGATGTAGATGGAATATTATATGTATCAGAAAGATATGTACCTACCATTGAGTAGAAAAAGAAAGTATTCGTGGACTGTGACAGATAGATAATGGGAGATTCTCGATAGAAAGGCACTTGGAACAATACAATTGTGCCTTGCTGTGTCGGTAGCCTTCAATATTGTGAAGGAAACAACAACAAAGGGTTTGATTAAGGCACTGACGAAACTATATGAAAACCCTCAGCCTCAAACAAGGTATTTCTTATGAAACACTTATTTAATATGAAGATGTCGAAAGGTTGATATGTTTCTAACCATTTAAATGATTTTAATATAGTTACCAGTCAGTTAATTTCTGTAGGGTTAAACTTTGATGATGAAGTTAGGGATCTGTTATTTCTCTGCTCATTGCCAGAAAGTTGGAATGGTTTAGTTATGGCCATTAGTAACTCTATCTCTGGATATAGTACTTTAAAGTTTGATGATGTTGTCGGTGTTATCCTTAGAGAGGAAATGCGATAGAAAATCTCCTGTGAGACATGAGGTAATGCTTTGAGTGTAGAGACTAGGGGAAGAAAAATGGAAAGAGGAAAGAGCTCAACATATCATAGTAAATCAGGGAAAGGCAGATCCAAGTCCATATCAGGGACAGTGTTATGGAAATGTGGAAAGAAAATACACCTAAAGAAAGAGTGTAGATCTCGGAAGGGAAAATAAGGAGACACGCACCAAGAAAACAATCATGAAGAAAATGTGACAGGTGATGTGTTACAAGATGCCTTGATTCCTCCTTTAGAAAATGTTACTAATTCCTGGGTGGTAGATTCAGGGGCCTTATTCCATGCCACACCTGATAAGAAATATTTCATGACTATGTTCAAGGAGATTTTGTTCAAGTTTGTTTGGGTGATGATAAACCCTGTTAAATTGTTGGAATGAGTAAAGTTCTTGTAAAAAAACATAATGGAAACCAATGGCTATTAAAGGAGGTAAGGCATGCTCCATATCTGATGCAAAATCGGATTTCAATAGGGAAGTTAGGCGATGAAGGTTGTGTGACAACTTTCATAGATAAAACTTGGAATGTCACCAAAGGAGCCCTGGTAATTGCAAAAGGAGAAAAGGTTTGTACATTGTATTTATGAAAGGGTATTTCTAACTTTGTTCATGCTTTAAATTCCAAAGGAGTAGATGTAGCATTATGGCATCATAGGCTTAGACACATGAGTGAGAAGGGGATGAATATTATTCACTAAGAAAATTTGTTGTCGGGTTTGAAGAATATTGATTTCAATTTTTGTGAGAATTGTATTTATGGAAAATAGAAGGGAGTCGGATTTCTCAGAATTCAGAAAGAAAAGAAGAACAAAAAATTAGAGCTTGTGCATATAGATGTATGGGGACCTAGTTAGGTATCATCTCTCGATGACTCTCATTATTATGTTACTTTTATTGATGATACAACTAGAGAAACTTGGATTTATTGTATTTAGAATAAATCTAATGTATTTGATACTTTCATGAAATGGAAAGCCTTGGTTGAGATTGAGATAGGAAAGAAGTTGAAGTGTCTGAGATCAGACAATGGAGGTGAATATGCAATAAAGACTTAGATAGGTACTGTTCAGAGCATGGAATTCACAGAGAGAAGACAGTTCCAAGAACACCATAAGAAAATGGTCTGTCATAAAGGATGAACATAACAATCATGGAGCGTGCAAGGTGCATGAGATTGCATGATGGTTTTCCTTTACAATTTTGGGCAGATGCTGTAGATACTGATGTTTATCTTAAAAAAAGAGGGCCTTTAAGTTCCTTGGATGGTGGTATTCTAGACAAGGCATGGAAAAGTAAAAAGGTAAACTACTCTTTTTTAAAGCCTTTTGATTGTGAGGCCTTTTTCCATATTAATAAAGAAAATAGAAAAAATCTTGAGGCAAAATCAAAGAACTGTACCTTTATTGGATATGGTGCTACTGATTTTGGTTATCGCTTATATGATTATGAAAATCACAAAATCATTAGGAGCAAAGATGTAATTTTCAATGAAAAGGTCTTGTATAAGAATCATAGCAAGAAAAGAAATAGGAAAAAGAAAAAAAATAATACACAGTGCTTGATGAGATCACAAAAAATGTAAAGGTGCCTGAAAATAATAATAACCAGCAACCACAACAACAAAAACCACCACAATAGCAACAGGCACCTCAAACAATTGAAAGTGGTGTCAGAAGATCTACCAGGATAATTACACCCCTTGAACGATAGTCTCCTTCATTATATTATTTATTGTTGAATGATTCTGGTGAACCCGAATGTTATGAAGAAGAAATGCAGGTTGAGACAAGGAATAAGTGGGAGCTAACCATGAAAGAACTGATGGACTCCTTAATACATAACAAAACTTGGGACTTAGTTAGGTTGCCTCCAGGTAAAAAAAAATTGCAGAATAAATGGGTTTACAAGCTAAAGGAAGAAGATGAAGGAAAGCAAAGGTACACAACTAGACTTGTGGTGAAGGGGTTTGCACAGAATAAAGGTATTGATTTTGATGAAATATTTTCTCCTGTTATTAGGATGACTTCAATCATAACTATTTTAAGTATTGTAGTAGTGGAAGAGTTGCATCTTGAACAGTTAGATGTAAAGACAAAAATTTTCCATGGAGATTTGGAGGAAGAGATCTATATGTGGCAACTAGAAGGATATGAGGTCAAAGGGAAAGAAAATTAGTTTGCAGGTTAAAGAAGAGATTTTATGGATTAAAGCAGGCTCCAAGGCAGTGGTATCTAAAATTTTACAAGTTCATGTATGAACAAGGGTATACTAGATGTCACTCTGATCATTGTGTTTATCTGAAAAAACAAAATGATGGAAGCTATATTATATTGTTATTGTATGTAGATGACATGCTTGTTGCAGGGTCTAACATGCAGGAAATATATGTTCTCAAAAGAAAATTGGCAAATTCATTTGCAATGAAGCATTTGGGAGCTGCAAAACAAATCCTTGGTATGAGAATAACTAGAGACAGGAAAAATCACAAATTAACACAATATCAGAATGTGTACATACAAAATTCGTTGAAAATATTTAATATGCATAATGAAAAACCGATTAGTACACCTTTTGCTAGGCCTTTCAAGCTTAGTAAGGAGATGTGCCCCAAGACCTAAGAAGAAATGGATTATATGACTAAAGTTCCATATGAATTAGCATTTGGAAGCTTAATGTATTGAATGGTCTGCAAAAGGCTTGATATTTCACATGCAGTGGGAGTTGTAAGTAGGTATATGAACAATCCAGGAAAAGAACATTGGATGGTAGTGAAATGGATTCTAAGATATTTGAGAGGTACTAGAAATCAAATATGTTGCTTTGGTGGTTCAAAAATTTCTCTACAGGGATACATTGATGAAGATATGGTAGGTGACAGAGATAATAGGAGGAAGACTACAGGGTATGTATTTACTGTAGGTGGAACATCTGTCAGTTGGGTTTCAAAGTTCCAAAGTGTTGTTGCACTTTCAACAACAGAAGCAGAGTAATTTGCTGCTATAGAGGATAGTAAAGAAATGATTTGGCTACAAAATTTTATGGATGAATTGGGTAAGAATAATTATATGGGCACATTATACAGTGATAGCCAAAGTTCCATTTATCTTGAAAACAATTCAACATTTCATTCTAGGACTAAACACATATAGCTCAAGTACCATTTCATATGGTCGGTGTTGGAAGATGGAAAATTGAAGGTGGAAAAGATACACACTAGCCAAAATCTTGCAAGTATGCTAACAAAAGATGTAATAAGGGAGAAACAGATATTATGCTCAGTTTCAATTAGCCTTCAAGTATGATGATGAACATGAGAAACAACCAGGTCCAAAGTGGAGTCATTGTCTAGCAAATGAAGTAGCGGTGGAGTTGGTACAATCAGTCTCCAAGTGGGAGATTGTTGGGTGTGGAGCCTGATTATCTTCTTTATTTTGTATCACCATGTTGGACCCCTATTCTTAATAGGGTGGAAAAACTACCCATAATTAGACGCTGCCAAGGGGTCTAATATGATTGTGCCTCGTGGCGTAAAATTTCCTTGTAAAAGTATTGTAATTTCTAGTGAATCTGCACCATTCATTAGGCATATGATCTGTTGGTAAAAGTTATGCTTAACTTAGGGTTTCTTTCCCTAGAAGGAAACCTCTCATATTTTATGAGGGTATTGTATTGCGATTGTGTATTGTATGTGCATTCTCAAAGTGAGAAACAGATAGGGAGACTGTGAGAGAGAACAAAGGATATTACAACAGATTTGTTGTAGCTTGTGTCTCTTCATTTTTGCTGGATAATAGAGAGGAAGGACTGGCTGTTTCGGGTGGACATAGCCCAAACTGGGTGAACCACATATATCTGTGTCTCTCTAGTTTTATATGTTTTTGTGTTTTTGTTTCCACATATTTTATGTGTTTCATTGCTCTGTAATATATAATTTTTTCTAATAGGTTATTGCCACCTTGGGAAAAATTGTTTTATTAGATAAGCATCATTATGTATGGGTTATTGAAAGTTTGTTAATGAATTTAATATTGATAGGGTCCTTTTATGTTACAAACTCCTTTTGAACAAAATTATCTCTATTTTCCCTCCATGTAATGAATTTCTTTTTGGATTAGATCTCTACAACAATTTTGAGGGTCTAGCTTAGGTGGAAAAATTTATGTAAAAGGAATTTCACTTAATAAATAGGGGGATTTCATAGTTAGAGGGGGTTTATGGATGTTATTACCAACACTGCTATTGTAATATTTTATCTACTTAGTTAATATATAGTTGTAGAAAACCTTTGTTCAGACATGAGATTCTTTATGGGTTCTTATGTGTTTGTCTCCTTTACCTATTCAATTTTAATTCAACTTCCTTCATACATAATTACTTCGAATTCATAAATTATTATGCTCCAACTTCCTTTATGTATTTTGTTTGTTGTCAAATTTTTTTTTTGTAAGAGTTCATATGCCTCAGCTTCCATGAATGATTTTTTTATGTAATTTAGTTTCATACTGACTCCATACCCAATGTTAGGAATCATATATCTCTCACCTACAAAAAATAATCCAAAATACTTCTGAGATTTAGCCATATTATTTTTAAGTTTACATATTGAATATCATATATTTTCTTGAGAGAGCCCTATATGGTTGGAATGGACAGCTTCCAACGCCAATTGGTTTGAAAAAGTTACACTGAATTGACTGTTAAGAAGCCCAATTAGTCTCAGTTTGGTGATAATAGAGTTGATGCAAGTAACTTCATTGGGGTACTGTTCAGGCTTTCTAGTTGTGCAACGATGCTTGCAATCCTGTAGTGACTCTATCAGGGTGATTTCTAGGCTTCCGTGAAATAGAGAAACACCTGAGATGAAAAATAATACTGTGACTATGTTTTATTTCACCATACTATATTACCCTCTCGTGGGTCGAAACAATTATGATATGGTAAAATGTTTAACCGTGTTTCATTAAATTGTAGAGTAAAGGAAAACTATAGCTATAATGGGGAAAAGTGGGTTAACCAATGATGATGGAACGAATAAGTCAATACTCTCTGTAAAATTGAGACTTTGTGTATAAATGAGATATAATCATAGAAGCTGGTGTTCTCCCAGTGTGTCACCAAGTGTTGTAGTTGCAACAATGACCCTCGAAATTTTTTTCCTAACTAGATTTTGGAGCCTACATGCACTACCGTTTGAAGTCACTTAGTGTCTCCATGTTGTTTTATTTTTAATTCTTATGTTTCTCTAAGTGATAAATCCTCCTAAGTCAATACTTCCTTAGTGTTGTCACCTAGCCTTTAGAAGTGTCTATCTTATCTTTTATAACGATATGTGAACTCATAACTTATCTTAACTTAGAAACTATCCTTTATTGCAATCCATGACCATGTAAAGAACAAAAAATCTCACAAAGTAAACATAAGCAAGAAAAAGTGCATTTCACGATGACGAATATATGCTCTTGTGTTGAGTGGACTCCTTAAGGTTGAAGAGTTGTGCTCTCCTTGAGCGCACCCCTTCATTCTTAGAAAGTGCTCCATCCCTGACAACATTCCTTTGGCACGCCGACTTGTTCCTTCCTAGAACTCATGCATGCTCTTTCCTTGTGCATATGGGCACACTCGTAGAAAATAGGATCCCACTTAACTATTTTTAACTAACTCATTCACTCGTCGACAAGTGGCATGCATGCATGAGATATATTTGCATGTAATGTATTTTAAATTAACCCAAATAATTATTAATTTTCATAATAATTCTCATCTGGGTTGGTCATTGATCTGGAATGGGTCGATAACTTCAAATGCTTATGCACAAGCACCTCCCACTTAGTTAAACAAATAAATGATCGTGCTTATACATGACTGTGTGGAATTTTATACTTGAAACATGTGTATGTTTTTTAACTATTTAAGTTCTTTAAGAACATTTGTTTTTGCTGATATTAAGCATGTGAAATAACTATAAAGTGCAGAAAATAAGAATCAAGACATAAAAAAAATTTAATAAAGGATTTCACTTGAATATCGTGGGCAATGTCTCCTTGAGCCTTTTCCAATTGACTTAGCTCTTTGGGATTATGATGAATCAATTCTTTTACAAGTATATAATTAACTCCAATGGTTATTTGGATTGTACCATTGGGTTTATAATACCATCATACCCCTATAATGGCTACCATATCTCTGAACAAAGAACTAGGTTTCCCTTAGACTTGATTTCCATTGTTGGTGCCTTAAGCTTCCCTAAGCTTCAATGTGGAAATAAGATCTTAAGAAATCCTTTTCTATCCCTGAAAAGTCACCTACTGTCTCCATCATACATCAGACCTTCAAAATAGAGTGATGATTTGCTCAATATGAGCACTAGCTTCCCAAACTAGGCCTCTATCCATTATTGGTCCTAGGCTACCCGAAACTTTCCTGTGTGTTATTGACCTTCAAAAATATCCAAATGACTCTAAAAATCCTTTCATTGGATTGATAATGTCTTAAATAGTCATAACACACTATTAATTTTCATAAATTGGCCTCCAGCTGCTCCGGTTACACCTCCAACACTTGGTAGCACCCTTTAGCTCTTGGTTAAATGAAAACCTATATGAAGCATCTTGGCCTTCAAAAATCTTCAAAAGATTCTACAAATCCTTCCATTGGATTCATAAGGTTCATTACAGTCATAAATGTCTATTGGTTTGCTGATAATGGATACTAGCTTCCTTGGCTAGTTCTTATTCTATTTTTGGCTCCTGATGCCCCCTAGAACTTATCTAAAGCTAAATCACACTCATAAGTCCTCCGATGGCTCTAAAACCCTTATCAATGAGTCTATAATTTCCAAGAAAGTCGAAATTGACTATACACACTCTCATAATGGTCAAACAATGAATAAGTTATGACCAAAATAACTTTGCCCCAATTTCCACCACCAAATGTGAGGCAACTACAGTTAGCCCAACTAAATTTGTCCTGAGCGTCAAATTTGGTGCGTTTCCTCCAAAACTCCTACCAAGATAATCATGGATTATTTAAGAGCTAATCATGGGTTAACCACATTTTATGTTAATTAAACATAATTAGCAAAATTCCCACTGTTTTTTTTTGTCATGGCACTAGGTTCTCGGCATGAAGATGCCTAGGAGGTCATATTAATGTGGGGGCTGGCCCCTGCCCCCCTGCCCTAGAGCCAAAATAAAACTTTATTATCCGATGGCTTGGCATGCCTTTCAAGGCAAAATGTCTGGTGTAATGGTTGAAGGGTGTGATAATGAGGGGCAGTTCGGGGGGTAGAACTCTGCCCTCTGCGCATATTTTTGGAACAATGCATTCAAGACTTGAGGCATATAATAAATACGTTTAATTTAATGTACCATATTTTCCCATGTGAAATTTGAGCCCACCATTAAAACATGCCAAATTATTATTTTTAAACCAAGACTTTTGGTTTTCAATAAATATGAAATGCAGATTTATTTAAAAGTGTGGATTTATTTAATAAGGTTTTTAAAATTAATATTTAAATACATATATTATAATATAATATATGATTTTTGAAACAATACAAAATATTAAAATATATATAATATAATATATATTAATTCAACCTTAATTAAAATAATTTTGCAACACATAAATTTATGAATCTACATTCAACAATGGAGGTTATTGGCAGTTTCACCTCGGCATTCAAAGTGAAATAAATTCTTCATACAGTGTCATATTTTTGAATTGTTCGTGGTGCTAGGATTAGGGAGACAAGATCTATCTAGTCTCTTAGGTTCGACACACTTTTGAAACCTTTGAAATTTGAGCTATCACTTAGGTCCTTGATCTGAATCTGATCACTCCTTCTCACTGAAGAGATTTTGGACACACAAAAACTAATGATTATTTTCCTTGAGCTTAAACACTCTATTTCTTTCAAGTTTTATAAACTGATTTTACTTGGCAAGTCTTACTGACGATCACCCTGACATGTCATGCACCACATTGACTATGTCTCTCAACCACTGCTCTCTAGCTATTGCTGACGCGCTTCAAGATTGTTGGATGTTGTAAAATGATACACACTTTGTTGTACCACTGATCTCTCCATGTTCTTGGGAAATTGTTAGCCTTCCCACTAAGATTGAAATCCCTCTTGCAACTATGGTATACAAACTATTTTTTGGAAATCCAATTCCAAAGTAAGCTCCAAAGATGAGTGAAATTGGCATCAACAAAAACAAACCAGCTTCAACTGCAAATCTGCAAAACATTTTTCATCTTGTCCTGAATGGACTAAAACCTTTCCTGCAACATCTTGTCACGAGAACACACATCAATATTGAATAGAAAATCTCATGCAATATTTGAAATGAAGATGACCTCTTTTTTCTCCTTCAAAGCATTGACTGTCACCTTCCTGTAACATCAAATACATGTTAATCCTCTTTGCACATTGGTGTATCCATCTATCGATCCACAATGGACAAAAACATTTGACTCAAACATAAGTCGTGCAACATGTGACATCAACAACAATTTGACATGAAATACTATACTATTGACACAAAGTGATATGAAAAAGTGTAAAACAAAATCGACACAAGTCGACAAACATGTGTGCGACACAATAGACAGAAGTCAATAAACAACTTGATACATCTTAACAACATTTGGGCATGAATCTATGTACAATGAACCTATTTACTAGTTCACTATTTACACATACAAAGTCATGCATATGTACACTTTCAACTCTTCCTTTCAAGTACCAACAAGTACATAAGCCCAAAACACATGTGTGGGTAATTATAAGAGCTGAACCAAAAGATATTTTTGCAATATAAGTGAGTATCATAATCATGTTTTACACCTCCATGACAAAATTTTTGCAACAACAAAGAAATGCCTTCAATTGAACAACATTTACATGAAATCTTGCATCAAACTTTTCAACAGATTTACATGCATACATGACTGAAATTTGCATATGTACAAATGAATGTATGTCTTACTGAGTTAAGAAGTCAAACCACTTGTTACCAAGCCACTTCCATGGCTATTTTTTCTGCTGAAAATCTTTGTCATGTGAAACATATATTCTCACATCAATGATGGAATCTATGGTTCCACTTTCGCCAATATTTTTTTCCTTTTGATGTAAATGCTTGGGATGATTAGTTGGATGCAATGTCCAACTTTGGGAAAAAACATGTCCCTTCTTCCGGAAATATGTACAAGTCTTTTGCACCCTCTTTGCAAGTTCCCTTTGCTTCAACTATTTCATGTATGCCTTCAATCTCTTCCAGCATCTTGAAACATCATCGTTAAACATACCACAATAGGAACAACATATGTTTCTTCCTTTCATGCATGTAGAATTATCATCATTTACAGAAACATAATCAACTTGACTATGGGAATAATTATACCTCAAATGTTGCTTTTGATGTCCATCATTTCTACCTTCTTGAGGATATGAAATAGTAGAGGTTCCAACTTTCCTTTGAAGACTAACATCAATGTTCATGTCTCAATAGCTGTCTAAACTCTCATGCTCGCCATAAGTTGCATGTCTACAAACATCTTGCTACAACATAGGCTTCAAAAAATGGAAATAAACTTGAAAACAAACTTGACATGCTTGTGGTTTAGAATTTGGAACAAAAGTTATTTTTGAACTTTCCTCAAATTCCTTAATGGTTGTAGAGTTTTCACCATAATATTGAACATAGCCTAGACATAACTTCTTAGGCCGTTCCTCAACCAAAATAGGATCAATCATTCCTTGTGCATGTTTGCCTAAACCCTTGCCTTCATAGCCGATTTTTAACATCAACTTGGACCCTATACCTCTAGTGTGCTTTTCAAATGAACCTACACATCTTTCTGAAGAGGAAATTGAAGACAAATTTGAGTGAATTACCTCTATTTCATGCATGTTCTTTGTTAAGGCCTCTTGGGCATGATGGATTTGCATCTCCATCTCTTGCATTCTTTGAAGAAGTCCTTCCTTCTCTTGATTCATGTTGGGGTTCCCATGTTTTGGTAGATTTGGCAATACCAAAATATGAGACAACATCAAACCACTTTGGGGCCCTAGGATCTAGCCCTCCTGGACCCGGAGAGGGGTCTCTCCAAATAGAGCAAGAATGATATATCTTTGAAAGCTCAAATTCAGATATTAGGCTAGGTTTGAAGCACAAATGGGGGTTGAAATAAGAGGAGAAAGGGGCCTTTAGGCATTTATTCACAAACAGAGAGTCTTTATAATAGGAATCAGCAGAGGGGAATTTATCAAAGGATAAAAGACACATGGAGGCTTCAAGGAGACTGTGTTTCCAGAGGAAATGCATTCCTTGAAGGCTCAAAAACAATTTAGCCCCCTATTTTCTTGTCAAAAATTTCATAGGGGGGCTAACAGTGGCTCCACATGGGGATGGCTTCTTCTTGAAGGAGTCAAGAATTCAGAAAATGATCTCTTGGTGTAGGCCAGGTGCCTGCTGCTTGAACAATCCATTTCTTTCTTTGATCAGCTGCCACAAGCTATGAAGACAACATATCAGCAGTAAAATTCTCCCAAACAACTACCTATCCACACTATAGTCCTAACATTTTTCTTTTGGGTGAATTTGGGCTTGCAGACCCTTTACATCATTTTATTTTTATAAACAGAAAATAAAGCTATTCTAAGTATACCCTTATTACTCCATGAGACCAGATTAGGCTGTTGGCCTCATAAGCTTCTCTACCTACACTACTACCTGCTAGGATTAGACTGTCTAGTAGGTTTCTTCTCTACATTCTAAGACAGAAAACAACTACATTCTCATAGACTGAGCTTTATTGAGCTTTTCCTACCTACCCTACTCTAACTGGAAATCTCTGATGTTCTAGGTGATACAATAATGCCAATGCAGCCAGTCAAGAAGTAACAAAAAAGGATATGAGAAATGGCTACCTGTCAGAGATAACCACAAGGTGCTCTGCCTGTGGTCCTTCAAAATTGTGGTCACCATCAGTAGTGACCCTTCCTGATGAAACTGGCCTGTGCTAAGGATCAACACTGGAGTATTTGAGCACATCAGGGCCTCCATGCATTCTGCCACAGGATCAACGAGCATATGACTTGCACTTTCTTCACTTAGGCCTTCCATGATTGGTAGGCTATCTATGTCCTGGGCAGCTTCGATTATTGCATTTTCCACTGCGTCTTCAGAGTGGCTCTTGGGAGCCGGATCATCTTCTTCTTGCACATCGAACAACAGCGAAATCTTTTCTCTTTTAGGGGGCGGGAGACTTTCCAAAAAGGTTCTCGGGTCTCTGAACTCATATGATATCTCTTGTGAGTTCAAAAGTTCGAGCTCAGCTTCATAGCTCTCAGCCAACACTTCTAAAAAAAATTTCTTGATCACGGGTCCGCCTTTTGAGCTGAGAGGAATAACCCCTGGAAGGTCCTCCACCTTTTATTCTGCCAAGTCACTAGATATTATATCACGGTATACTGCCATGAAATCTGGAAACATTTCTGCAAACTGTTCAGGGTCTTCCATTAGTGACATGGCTTGGTCTTCGGCATGGATGATGTTGTACTGCGACATGGTCTCCCAGTGGAGTCACGTGAAACCAAGATAATCAGTGGCCTGCTGATCACCTATGGAGTCTTTTAATCATTCATGAATTGTGGAGTCGCCAGGTGGATGATTTACAACTTACTGTCCACCACATTAGTTTACCAAATCAAAGCTGAGTGATCTATTCCCTAGTGGAGTCGCCATTATGTTGGGGTTCCCATGTTTTGGCATATTTTTCAATACCAAAAGATGAGACAACATAAAACCACTTTGGGGCCCTAGGATCTAGCCGTCCTGGACCCGGAGAGGGATCTCTCCAAATAGAGCAAGAATGATATATCTTTGAAAGCTCAAATTGAGATATTAGGCTAGGTATGAAGCACAAATGGGGGGTGAAATAAGAGGAGAAAGGGGCCTTTAGGAATTTCTTCACAAAAAGAGAGTCTTTATAATAGGAATCAGCAGAGGGGAATTTATCAAAGGATAAAAGACACATGGAGGCTTCAAGGAGACTGTGTTTCTAGAGGAAATGCATTCCTTGAAGGCTCAAAAACAATTTAGCCCCCTATTTGCTTGTCAAAAATTTCACAGGGGGGCTAACACTTCATAGAAACAAATTTCTCATGAAGTCTACTACTTTCCCTTCTATCGTCATACAGAATCTGCATCATATCCTTTAGGATGTAAAAGTCTTGCTTCATGTATTCATCGAAGAATATTTTGAAGGAGGAGGATTTTGAAACCTCACTTGAATAATTTTTCATCTTATGAAAATAAACTAAATAACTTCAACAACAATTTGCAAATCTTTAAAAAAAAGTTTACAGAGCTTCTAAACAAAATGGTTGTAGAGTCATGCTCTTCTTCAAGCAACCACTTTTGCAAACACCCTCTTGTGCTTCAAGGGTTTCCTTGACATCCTTTGGGTAAGGAGAATTCCTTCAAACTTCTTCCTTATTGTCCTCTTCTACACTTAGTCAACAATAGCTTTCTCTTCACCTCTAACAAACTCAAACATGTAAGCAATAGTCAATTTGCAAACAGTAAATTATTTGCACTGTTTAAACGCCTTTCAAGTCAAAAATCAAGGTAGCAACCTTGTTCTCTTGTCAAGGAAGTAACCTAGTGCTCTGATACCAACACGAACTAAAATGGTTGGATAACTTAAAATTATTATGCGGAAGAAACTCCCACTCAGTTAAACAAATAAATGATCATGCTTATACATGACTGTGTAGAATTTCACACTTGAAACAGGTGTATGTTTTTTTAACTATTTAAGAGCTTTAAGAATTTTGTTGATATTAAACATGTGAAATAAAAAAAAAGTGCAACAAATAAGCAGCAACACATAACATAAAATTGAATAAATTATTTCACTCGAATATCATTGGCTACGTCTCCTTGAGCCTTTGTCAACTAACTTGGCTCTTTGGGATTATGATGAATCAATTATTTTACAAGTACATAATTAACTCCAATGGTTATTTTTACTGTACCATTGGGTTTATAATACCATCATACCCCTATAATGGCTATCATCTCTCTCACGAAAGAACTAGGTTTCCTTTAGACTTGAATTCTGTTGTCAGTGCATTAAGCTTCCCTGAGCTTCACTATGGCACTAAGACCTTAAGAAATAATTTTATGTCCCTGAAACCTCGCCTAATCTCTCCAAAATACATCATACATCCAAAATAGACTGATCATTTTCTCAATATGAGCACTGGCTTCCCAAACTAGGTCTCCATCCACTGTTGGCCCTAGGCTGCCTGAAACTTCCTTGTGGGTTCTGTTAGCCCCTTATGAATTCCTTGACAAGCAAGCAAGGGGCTAGAATGTTTTATGAGCCTTCAAGGAATGCATTTTCCTTGAAAACACATCATCCTTGAAGCCTTATTATGTCCCCTGCCTTTGACTGTTTCCCTTTGTTGATTGGTATCAATGAACCTTGTTGAATGACTAAATTTTGCTCAAAAAGGCTTTATTTCGCCCCTTGTATCTCTGCAGATTTCCCCCATTTTATCCTTTTTTCCCTTTTCCTCAAGTCCCCTTCCTTCCCCCTAAATTCCCCCTTACTCTCCTAAATCTTCCCAAAATCCCCATGAAATCCCACCCTTGCCCCTTGTTTCCTCAAGTTTCCCCTCTTTTCCCCTATCGTTACCCTCCTTAGGCTTTGAAATGCATTAAAATGGGTTAAAAACCCACTTTTCGACATTGTAATAGGGCTTAGCCCCTTTCCTATCAGCCCTAACCACTTCCCCACATACGCCCATCACCCAAAGGCCAAGCGCTAAACATTAAGCGCTAATCGCATTGGAAGATTGGGTCAGAGTGTTAATATCATTTGTAACACTAAAAAAATACGATGCGATTGAATTATCACGTTAATTCCCGTGATGCAATGTAGACCATTGATCTTTGATCGCGATTGGATGGCTTGCACGATATCGCAAACTATTTGAATCGCAACACTTATGTTTCCCCCTCCGATCGGTCCATCACAAATGCTTGCGATGTGATTGATCGCAGCCCCGACCTACGACCCTCCGATCGCATTCCCCTTCCGATTACTCTCCCTTCCAATCAATCACAAGTCCTGCCCTATGATCCCTAATCATGCCATCTCTTGATCCGATCCTGACCGTCCATCTCCCCACCGATCCGACGGTTGTCACTTTCCCCGCCCAATCGCAACTGGAACGTTTGTAATATGTCACACCTATTTTCATCTGATTTCGATTGTTCCAATCAGATCTCCGCTGTCCATTTCTCATGCGAATCCAACGGTCATCGCACATCCCAATCACACACCTTTCACAATCGCAATTGGAAATATGTAATGTGTTCCCCTTTGCCTCTTCTGATTGTGATGTTCCGAAGTAAATCTGACCGTCCATTGGAGTTGAAGATCTTACGGCTCGGATCTAATCACATCTCCGCCTCTACTGGGCCCCACCTCATACGTTCATGTCTGCGAGTTTCATTGCATCTTCGCCCATTTCCTGTGCATTTTTGGTTTTAACCAAAGTTCCATATTTTCATTAAAGTCTTATATTTCATGTTTGTTTCGTTCATTTTCATATATCATTCCGCTATGTCAATCTCCGCCATTGATCTTTGTCCCCAGACCACAATCTAACGGTCTGCACTGCATTCCACCACCAAACCCTATTTTCCATTGTTTTCACCATTTAAATGCATTTTTCACATTGATTTCATTCAAAAACACTATTTCACCACACCGCCGCTGCGGCGCGTCTCCATGAGTCTCCGCTCCATCTGCCTTCCCATTGCTTTCTTTTTCTTGATCCAGTCACAGGTTTTGTAGAGTACAGAGGTTGAAATGCCGCCATGATTTCACAGTATTGATACAGCAGCAATTTTTCACTAACAGGGGCATAAATGAAGTGACAGGGAGTTCCAGGCACGAAAACGAAGATCTAGAAGCCTTAAACCAGTTTTTCAAGGCAAGCTACCAAGGTCAGAGACATCATAGATCACCAGAGGATACCGATATGCAAGAGTTATTATAAGACATATTTATCTTCATCAGTAGAATGTTTTCCTCCCAGGAAGGATAGGTTTCCCACATGGCTTTTATTATATGCCATGCTCCTTGGGAGATCTCCGCCCAGAACATAGTCCAAAGCCCTCAGAGAATTTGTTGCACAAGTATGGCAGACCATTCTGTTTTTTATTACCAGTTTGTTTATTCACCAAAGGTGCCACAGAGTACAGAAAACCAGAAATGCATCAAAGACTCATATGGATTAAATGAAGCCTGACGAAGACCATTTTTTCCTCCAAAGGTGCCAAAAATTAATGCTCAGATGTTTAAAACTGAATGGGTTTCGGCCCTCCCTTTCTTTTCTGAGTTTAATGTTTCATTTAATCTTCCACCTACCTCCTTTTCTCCTCTTCAGTTATAAAAATAATGAAAGAACTATTGTAAGGGTTGTTGATGAGATATCAGAGAACTGCAAGCTATTTCTGTGAGATATAGTTCGGTGTAAAGTTGTAAGATAGGCTGAAGAGAGATGTATTCAGGTTGAATGTTCAAGCTGTGGGCAATGTTGTATATGACTGGTGTTGTCTTTTAATATGACAAGCACATTTCTTTGGATCCTGATCTAAAGCAACTGGTGATGTTTTCCTATCTCTATGTTTTATTTCATTTCATTACACTTCTTCTGGCTTGCATCAGAAATCTAGCATAGGATTTGCCCTTGTTAGGCACCCTATGTTTTTGCTCTCCTTGCCTTTATGTTTTCTACTAAATGTGTTATCTGAGGATTGATTTCAATTAATTTAACCAATGTAGTGGTCTGATATATTTCTAGCTAATGTATGAATTAATGGAATCTGTCTTTAGATGTTATTTTTTAGATTAATTAAATGAGTTGAGAACACTAGGGGGTTCAGAACTCTGTCTCTGCCTCACTAGGATCTTTCCATTTCAATTAAACTTTCCAAGTTCCCTCAAGTTGCCTCTGAATATGCCCAAGCAGGTCTGGAGTTAAGTGACATCTGACATGATCTATAGACAGAATTGGATGGTTTTCCTCTTTTCACTTTTAATCCTTAATGTTCCACGCCACACAATCAATTTAGGATCCAATGCTTTAGACGACTAGCCCAATTGAAAGCTTGCACATTGAACAACAAGTAAACCCTTTCCTGACTCCATTGCCCAATGGCCTTGATGTTCTCTGAGTTATCTACTTTAGCCTAAAATCCTCTGTGCTCATTGCCTTGTCTTATAGTGAACCCTTCATTCCTGATTCCCAACAACCAAACAAACAATCAAACAAACAAACTTTGAGCCTTATAACTAGCCTAACATCTTAATATTTGAGCTTTCAAAGACATAAACCTTTGCTTATATAGAGATATCCATCTCTAGACCCAGGAGGGCTAGATCCTGAGGTCTAAAAGTGGTTTGATGTTCTCTCATCTTTTGGTATTTCCAACATTTCCAAAACATGGGAACCCCAACATAATGGCGACTCCACTGGGGGATTTGAGTGTATTACACCTTAAACATTATTAGGCATTCAAAAAACCTACAATATCTGGTTAGGTTGGTAGTAAAACATTCCTATTCACAGGTCAACCTCTATACCATTTTTTGTGTTGTCCCATACTCTTGGACAGAGTATAGAAAGGGCTAGGTAGCCTCCAGATCTCACACTCTTTCAGAGGTGACACATCTAGTAAATGCCCTCCAAGTCAATCTCTGGTTATAGTTTGTTGTGTTTGGAAGATATCCTTGAAAGGGGACATCTCATAAGCACTGTGGTGGACAGTGTACCCTCCAAAAACATCCTAAACCTTTCCATCTGGCAACTCCATATTCCCTAAATGTTTAAAGACTCCACTGGTGATTAGTAGGCCTGTTGATTATCTTGGTTCACATTAGACTCCACTAGGAGACTAGCCTCCATAAAAAAATCAACCACATTAGAAGTAACAAGTAGGGTTAAGCTGCTCGGTTAGAAAACAACATTCTGGCTTCAAGAACCATTCATACAAGAGCTTACCCTGACCCAGACCCACCTGAAATAGTTGATAACCCTGAGAGAATCCTCAAGAGATCTCCTACACCTAAAGGAACAACTATTTCCATCCACATCCATAGAGCTAACTCTACACCAGAAAACTTTACAGCTCTATTAGACCAACTTTTTGACCTAGGCACTCAAAGTAGTTTGCCAAGAACTAGGTCATTCAGTGTCCTAGACCAGCTAGACCTTGAGCTTCCTATTTCACCACCCCAAAGTGGTGGACACCTTGGGAATAGACAGACACCTCCCTCTACACCTCCTGATATACATTTCATACAAAACTTGGGGCTCAATCACCCTAAATCCGCTCATCGGTTTTCTGCTGGTCACAATATCCCTATCATCCACATACCAGCTACCCAAGTCAACCCTTTACCTCATCAAAACATCATCATGGCAACCTGGTATGCACCTCTGGTTTTACCTCAGCCTCTAGTACCCTTACCCAATGATTATCAATCAAAGATCCCACACTTCACTACAAAAGAGTCTACCACAGCACAATACCATGTAGACAGAATGGAAGATTATGTTGACTACATGGAGATAGATGATGATACATTCAAAATGAGAATATTTGCCCAGAGCTTAGGGGGTGATGTGAAGAAATGGTTTAAAATCTTACCTCTAGGTAGCATTAATGACCTCCCTGCCTTATATCATACTTTTATCAACAAATGGGAAGTTAGGGCTAACCCTCGCCAACTCCTAGCAGAATACATGAGCTTTCAGAGAAACGTAGGGGAGAGTGTTCATGATTACACAATGAGATTTAACAGCATTTAAAATGCTCTCCCCCCACACATGAAACCTCCCCAATGTATGGCTCTAGCAAAATACCTCGAAGGCTTTGATGCTGACATGGCCTATCAGCTTAGGGATAAAGAATACAACACATTGGAGGACATGCAGAAAGGAGCAGTGAATATAGAGGAAAATCTGATTGAGAAAAGAGCGAGATTAAGAGCTGAGAAGAGGGTAACATATAGAGATGATAATGTAGCTTCTTCATCTGACCCAAATTATGATAGATTATCCAAAAATGTGGAAAGGTTACAACAAATGATGGAAAATATAGTTGTCACAGTCAGTAACCAAAATAGAAACCAAAACTAGAACCAGAACTTTAGAAGAAACAATAACACTCCCAACAGACAAAGAGAATCAGATCAGCAAGTCATTCCCCCATTCCAAGAAAAATTTCTTGATGAATATGAAGGAATCATAGAAGAGTCTGAAGGGAATACAATAAACATGTTTGAATTGGAAAACTCGATCCATAACTATTCGACAGAAGAAGAACAATCTTCTCCCTCATGTTGGGATGAAGAATGGTTTGAATATGAGGATTATAGGTTAGGATTTGAAAATGCTATGATGCAGGTCAGAGAACAATATGAACTTAGAATCAAGAAGAGTCAATATAATTCCAAAACAAAGGCTTTTGAGGTTACCCTCAAGAAGAGACCTCATAAAACTTCTAAAGTGACTGTTGAAAGTAAAAAATCAGCAGCTGAGAGTTCTAGAAAGAACAGAGAAAGGGACAAACAAAACACTGATGCACACGGTAAACCAACTAGTAGCACTGACACTACAGTTAGTGCTCCTGATAAAATAGGTTCAAACATTGTACATAGAGAGAATCAACACACTAATTCAGCCACTAAGGTGGTGACTAACAAAACAGAGTTGAACATTCCAAAGAATCAGTCCTCTTTCAACTTGGAAAGTGAGATTGCAAAGATTAACATCTCTAACCCACTCTCTGAGTTGGCCACTCAGGATGTATATAAAGGCCAAATTTTGAAAGCATTAAACTTAGGAAAGAACAGTGACACTATAAATCTGAGTGATGATCAGCCTGCCCTTTTGTTTGGTCCAAAAATAGAAGGAAAGTTTCAGGAAGGGGTAGTGCCACCTTTTTATATCAGTCTTAACATCCATGATAAGATTATTCATAATGTGATGCATCATTCTGGGGCATCACATAACCTAATGCCTAAGGTATTCATGGAAAGATTAGGCCTAGAGATAACCCATCCCTACAAAGACCTATATTCATTCGACTCTAGCAGGGTAAAGTGTCTTGGCCTGATCAAAGATCTATGTGTGAGCCTTTCCCAGATTCTAGCAAAGTGTATGGTCATGGAAATTGTGGTGGCAGATGTACCACCTAAGTATGGCATGTTATTATCAAGATCATGGGGAGCCAAGCTGCAAGGAACGATGCAGATGGATGGGGCTTACGCCACAATCCCAATCTTTGGCCAACTTAGAAGACTGTACAGGGAGGCACAAATGAAATTCCTGGTTAGTAGCCCTGAAAAGCCTGAAAACTCTCCTCTTTACTATGTACATACAGACCTGGATTCCTTTATCCTCTGCAATGATAAATTTTCAGGGGAACCAGAATCTGAAGATGCAGATACAAGCAAAGACACACATGATGAAACAGAACCAATGGACTTAAACATAATGGCTACCCTAGACTCAATGGAGGAAGACGTAGAAAAATTTGAACAGTGCACTGAAACAACGACGCAAAGTGAACTGGAAACAGAATGCAGACAACTAGCTTGTCATACCCCACTAACTCTTACATCGCGCAAAGAACCAAACAACCCACAACCTAGTGTAGCTCCTATAATGCAACATAATGGTGAAACCAGCTGTAGGGAAAAAACTAATAACAAAAATGAGAGTGAACCCCTATGGGAGATGAGTTTCGATGGGTCCTGCACAAGAAGAACTGCCGGGGCTGGGGTATGGCTACGTAACAAAGAAAGTGACTACGTGGAGAGCCATGCCTGCAATCTACATTTCAAATGTACCAATAATATTGCAGAGTACGAGGCCCTTATCCAGGGTTTAAATCTATTGAAGAAAATAGGAGCCCGTAGAATAGCCGTGAGGGGAGACTCAGAGTTGGTCATAAAATAGGTAAACGGTGAATACAAAGCCAAGCACCCTAGGTTGAGGGCATATAGGAACGATGTCGAAGATATGTTGAAAACATTTGTTGAATACAAATTAGTGTTCGTCCCTAGGAGTCAAAACATCATCACAAACGGATTGGCTTTCCTAGCCAGTTCCTACCCTAAGACTCCAAATGACCAGCAGATCATTATACAGACCAAATTTAGGCCTGCGGTGCTAGAAAATGAAAAATATTGGTAGGTCTTTGAGGGGGATAAGAAAATTGAGGATTTCCTGACAGGTAGGAATGATTTTGAGTTCTCTGACTCAGACTCTGTGTCTAGTGATAGCTGCCTGAGTGAGGAACCCCCAGGCGAGGAAAAACCATCTTTAAACATAGAGATAAATGATTTGAACAAAGAAACTAGAAATTCAACCGCAGAATGTGAAAACATAGACAATGAAGAAGTAGAGGTGCTGCAGGCCAAGGATAAGAACATACCTTGAGGTCTGGCGCATTTAGAATATCTTTTTGACTTTGACGATGTAGTAAAAAATCCCACCATTGAGCACACAGACTCTGACATAGAAGAATGTGGTATAGGCATAGAAGATAAGCCCAAAATGATTAAATTGGCAAAATCCTTACGCACAGAGATGAAAAAGAAATACATTGACCTTTTCAGAGAATTTATTGACGTATTCGCTTGGAGCTACGAAGATTTAAAGGCTTATGACACAAGCATCATACAACACAAAATATCTTTAAAGGAAAATCAGAAACCCTTCACGCAGAAACTTCGTAGAATAAATCCAAAACAATTTCCTACAGTGGAAAAAGAGAATTAAAGGATGTATGAGGCAGGCATAATACTTCTCGTGAGATTCTCTGATTGGGTTTCGAATCTAGTGGTTGTGAGAAAGAAAACTGGGGAGATCAGATTATGTATAGACCTCAGAAATCTTACTAGAGCCTCACTAAAAGACAACTACCCTCTACCAAAAATGGAACACATTCTTCAGAAAGTAGTAGGCTCCAAGAGAATCTCCCTGCTAGATGATCTCTCAGGTTACAACTAAGTCCTAGTCCTCCCAGAAGATCAACTAAAAACATATTTTACCACTCCATGGGGCACCTTTATGTATGTAAAAATGCCTTTTGGGTTGATGAATGCTGGTGCAACCTTACAAAGAGCAACGGATATAGATTTTTCAGATGAGATAGGGCATTTCATTGTTATTTACTTGGATGACATAACAGTCTATTCTAAGACTGAAGAAGATCACCTGAAACATCTGAGGAAAGTATTTGAAAAATGTAGAAGGTTTAGCCTCTCATTAAATCCCAAAAAGACTGTATTTGGGCTGCAAGAAGGAAAACTTCTTTGCCACATTATATCAAAAAAGGGAATTAGGATAGATCCACAAAGAGTTGAGGGAATACTACAAATCACACACCTGAGAAACATCAAATAATTACAGTCCCTCATTGGGAAAATCAACTTTCTTAGGAGATTTATCCCTAAACTAGCTGAACACCTTAGGAATATGACTAACATGCTGAAGAAGGGTGAGGGGGTTAAATGGAATTTTGGAGCCAAACAATCCTTTGAATCAGTAAAACTTGCACTCACTCAGGCTCCTGTTCTTATCAACCCAGATTTCTCTAAATATTTCCTGATCTTTTCGTTTTCCTCTGAGCATACACTAGCTGCAGTCTTACTGCAGAAAAATCCGAAGGGAATGGAACAACCAATTGCCTTTTTCAGCAAAGCACTGAGGGATGCACCATTGAAATACAACATAATGGAAAAATAGGCCTACACTCTTGTTAAAGCTTTAAAGGACTTTAGGGTGTACATATTGCACTCCCACACCATTGCTTATGTGCCTAACATAATAGTCAAAGATATTGTGTCCCAAGACCCAAATGGGAAGAGGGTAAAATGGATTGGTGTGATTTTAGAATATGACCTTGAGATTAAACCCACCAAGCTGATCAAAGGCTAGGGTTTAGCCAAATTAATGGCTAAATAAAATCTTCAAGCCCTTGACATTAACATGGTAGCTGCCTTAGATGAGCAGGAAGGATTGCCTGACCCCATTATTGAAGAGAAGTTTTAGAACTCCCCTTGGTACATTGATATCCTTTATGTGCTCACCAACCTTAGTGCTCCACCTGAAATGTCAAAGACCAAGGCCAGATTCATAAAACTAAAAGCAAGAAACTACTTCATTTTGAATGAAAAATTATACTGGAAAAATCCAAATGGCCTATTGCTTAAATGTTTGCCTGAAACAGAGGCACAAAGGATTAAATGAGAATTCCATGTTGGAGAGTGTGGAGGCCACCTAAACTGGAAGGCCACTGTAAACAAAATACTCAGGGCTGGTTATTATTGGCCCACACTCTTCAATGACATCCATAAAATGGTAATTACCTGCCATCAATGCCAGATTTTTGAAGGCAAGAGAAAACTCTTTCCCCTCCCTTTATAACCCATCAAAGTTGAGCGTCCTTTTATGCAATGGAGCCTAGATTTTATTGGGGAAATCCACGCTGCTTCTTCTGCATAACACAAATGGATCTTAACAGCCACAGACTACTTCACTAAGTGGATAGAGGCCATACCTACTAGGAATTCCATAGATTCTGTCATCATAGGTTCCTAGAAGGCCATATCCTCTCTCGGTTTGGCTGCCTGAGGAAAATAATCACCGATAATGTTACTGCTTTTGGATCCAAGAAAATGGTTGATTTTTGTCACAGGTATCAAATAGTGCTCGGTCATTCAACTTCCTATTACCCACAAGGTAATGGCCTGGCTGAATCATCAAACAAGAGCCTCGTGGCCATCATCAAAAGGCTGTTAGAAGAAAACAAAAAGTCATGGCATAACAAATTGGTCCATGCCTTGTGGGCTGACAGGCTTACAATAAATAAATCCATTGGCATGTCACCATTTTAGCTTGTTTATGGTACAGAAGCAGTATTTCCTACCAACCTTGGGGTACCAGTAATCAAGCTGGTCCAAGAGATTCAAACAGAAGAAGACAGTATGGTGAGAAGGATAAACCAGACAATTCATCTTCAGCAAATAAAGGAAGAGGTTTATAACAGAGCTGTCAAAGTTCAGGAAAACATAAAGAGGTTGTTTGACAAGAGAACCAAAGCTGCTGATTTCAAAATTGGGGATAAAGTTTTGAAGTGGGACTCAAGGAGAGAGGACAAAGGAAAACACAACAAATTTGACAGTCTGTCGCAAGGTCCATACATCATCCAGATCACTATGGGTCCAAATGCCTTCTTCCTATAGGAATTAGATGGTACAAAGTTTTTTGGGGGTCCTGTCAATGGAAGGATGCTAAAACACTACTTCTGCTGATTTTCAATTTCCATTTTTCATTTCCATTGTACATACTATTGCAGAATTTTGCTTTCAAGAAAAAAGAGAAAATGTTCCAAAAAAAACAAAGAGAAAAAAAGGGTTCAGACATGCTCAAAACATGAACCTCTGAGGTATAAAATATTGGCTCTAATATGCTCAAAAATTGAGCTAAAGAAAGCAAAGCAACTGGTCCTAACATGCTCAAAATCTGGACCAGCAAAGAAGAAAGAAAAATCAGCTCTGACATGACCAAAACTAGAGCTGAAATGAAGAAAAGAAGTGACTCTAACATCATGCTCAAAACTTGAGTCACAAAGAGAAGAAGGATGCTCCAAGATTTCAAATTTCAAGCCTTCAAAGTTTTGTTTCAGTTTTCTACAGATTTCTATCCATGTGAAACTGTCTGTATGCCTTGGATCTATGGCAAACTAGACTATTTAATCCTAGTTTGATTATTTTTAAATTTCCATTGTAGAATGTAGAGAAGAAATCTGCTAGACAGTATAATCCCAGCAGATATGAGATTAGGTAGAGAAACAAATGAGACCAACAGTCTAATCTGGTCTCATGGAGTAATGAGCGTAGATTTAGAATAGGTTTATTTTATGTTATAAAAATAAATAATGTAAAGGGTCCGCTAGCTCAATTGCACCCTCGAAGAAAGAATGCTAGGGTGGGTAGATTGTTGGGAATGTTTTGTTGATCTATCATATTTGTGGCAGATGAAAAATCAAGGAAGAAAGGTGGCTTGAGCAACAGGCATCTGGCCTACACCAAAGATCATTTTCTGAATTCTTGACTCCTTCAAGAAGAAGCCATCCCCATGTGGAGCCACTGCTATCCCCTTATGAATTCCTTGACAAGCAAGCAAGGGGCTAGAATGTTTTATGAGCCTTCAAGGAATGCATTTCCCTTGAAAACACATCATCCTTGAAGCCTTATTATGTCCCCTGCCTTTGACTATGTCCCTCTGTTGATTGGTATCAATGAACCTTGCTGAATGACTAAATTTTGCTCCAAAAGGCCTTATTTTTCCCCTTGTATCTCTGTAGATTTCCCCCATTTTATCCCTTTTTCCATTTTCCTCAAGTCCCCTTCGCTCCCCCTAAATTCCCCCTTACTCTCCTAAATCTTCCCAAAATCCCCATGAAATCCCACCCTTGCCCCTTGTTTCCTCAAGTTTCCCCTATTTTCCACTTTCGTTACCCTCCTTAGGCTTTG
Organism: Pinus albicaulis; assembly: GCA_034641835.2. Lineage (NCBI taxonomy): Eukaryota > Viridiplantae > Streptophyta > Pinopsida > Pinales > Pinaceae > Pinus > Pinus albicaulis. Next base: position 33,647,161 of record CM076578.1, read on the forward strand.
AAATGCATTAAAATGGGTTAAAAACCCACTTTTCGACATTGTAATAGGGCTTAGCCCCTTTCCCGTCAGCCCTAACCAGTTCCCCACATACACCCATCATCCAAAGTCCAAGTGCTAAGCCTTAAGTGCTAATCGCATCGCAAGATCGGGTCAGAGAGTTAAAATCCTTTGTAACACTAAAAAACTCCGATGAGATTGAGTTATCACGTTAAATCCCGCGATTCCATATAGAACGTTGATCTGTGATCGCGATCGGACGGCCCACGCGATATCACAAACTGTTTGAATCGCAACAATTATGTTTTCCCCTCCGATCGGTCCATCGCAAATGCTTGTGATGTGATTGATCTCAGCCCCGACCTCCGACCCTCCAATCGTGTTCCCCTTCTGATTACTCTCCCTTCTGATCAATCACAAGTCCTGCCTTCTGATCGCTGATCACACCATCTCCCGATCCAATCCTGACCATGCATCTCCCCGCCGATCCGACAGTCGTCGCTTTCCACACCCAATCACAACCGGAACATCTGTAATATGTCACACCTGTTTTCCTCCGATTGTGATTGTTCTGATCAAATCTTCGTCATCTGTTGCCCATGCGAATCCAACGGTCATCGCATGTCCCAATCGCACCCCTTTCATAATCGCAATCGGAAATATGTAATGTGTTCCCCTTTGCCTCTTCCGATTGCAATGTTCCAAAGTAAATCTGACCGTCCGTTGGAGCTGAAGATCTGACGGCTCAGATCTAATTGCATCTCCGCCTCTACTAGGCCCCACCTCGTACGTTCATGTCCGTGAGTTTCATTGCATCTTCGCCCATTTCTTGTGCATTTTGGGTTTTAACCAAAGTTCCATATTTGAATTAAAGTCTTATATTTCATGTTCCTTTCGTTCGTTTCCATATATCATTCCGCTGTGTCAATCTCCGCCGTTGATCTTTTTCCTCGGACCACTATCTAACGGTCTGTGCTACATTCCACCACCAAACCCTATTGTCCATTGTTTTCACGATTTAAATGCATTTTTCACATTCATTTCATTCAAAAACACTGTTTCACCACACCGCTGCTGCGCCGCGTCTCCATGAGTCTCCGTTCCATCCGCCTTCCCATTGCTTTGTTTTTCTTGATCCAATCGTAGGTTTTGCAGAGTTCAGAGGTTGAAACACTGCCATGATTTCACAATATTAATACAATATCAAGTTTTCACTGACAGGGGCATAAATGAAGTGACAGAGAGTTCCAGGCACAAAAACGAAGATCTAGAAGCCTTAAACCAGTTTTTCAAGGCAAGCTACCAAGGTCAGAGACATCATAGATCACCAGAGCATATGGATATGCAGGAGTTATTATACATCAGATTTCTCTTCATCAGCAGAATGTTTTCCTCCCAGGAAGGATAGGTTTCCCATATTGTTTTTATTATATGTCGTGCTCCCGGGGAGATCTCCTCCCAGAACACAGTCCAAAGCCCTCAGAGCATTTGTTTCACAAGTATGGCAGACCATTCCATTTTTTATTACCAATTTCTTTATTCACCAAAGGTACCACAGAGTACGAAAAACTAGAAATGCATCAAAGACCCATATGGAGTAAATGAAGCCTGACGAAGACCATTTTTTCCTCCAAAGGTGCCAGAAATTAATGCTTAGATGTTTAAAACTGAATGGGTTTCGGCCCTCCCTTTCTTTTCTGAGTTTAATGTTTCATTTAATCTTCCACCTACCTCCTTTGTTCCTCTTTAGTTATAAAAATCATGAAAGAACTATTGTAAGGGTTGTTGACGAGATATCAGAGAACTGCAAGCTGTTTTTGTGAGATATAGTTCTGTGTAAATTTTTAAAATAGGCTGAAGAGAGATGTATTCAGGCTGAATGTTCAAGATGTGGGAAATGTTGTACATGACTGGTGTTGTTTTTTAATATGACAAGCACATTTCTTTGGATCCTGATCTAAAGCAGCTGGTGATGTTTTTCTATCTCTGTGTTTTATTTCATTTCATTACACTTCTTCTGGCATGCATGAAAAATCTAGCATAGGATTTTCCCTTGTTAGGCACCCTATGTTTCTACTCTCCTTGCCTTTATGTTTTCTACTAAATGTGTTATCTAAGGATTGATTTCAATTAATTTAACTAGTGTAGTGGTCTGATATATTGCCAGCTGATGTATGAATTAATGGAATCTGTCTTTAGATGTTCTTGTTTAGATTAATTAAATGAGTTGAGAACACTAGGGGGTTCAGAACTCTGTCTCTACCTCACTAAGATCTTTCCATTTCAGTTAAAATTTCCAAGTTCCCTCAAGTTTCCTCTGATTATGACCAAGCAGGTCTGGAGTTAAATGACCTCTGACCTGATCTATAGACAGAATTGGATGGTTTTCCTCTTTTCAATTTCAATCCTTAATGTTCCACGTCACACAATCAATTTAGGATCCAATGCTTTAGATGACTATCCCAACTGAAATCTTGCACATTGAACAACAAGTAAACCCTTTCCTGACTCCATTGCCCAATGGCCTTGATGTTCTCTGAGTTATCTACTTTAGCCTAAAATCCTCTGTTCTCACTGCCTTGTCTTATAGTGAACCCTTCATTCCTGATTCCCAACAACCAAAAAAACAATCAAAAAAAAAAAATCCGAGCCTTATAACTAGCCTAACGTATTAACATTTGAGTTTTCAAAGACATAAACCTTTGCTTATATAGAGAGATCCCTCTCTGGACCCAGGAGGGCTAGATCCTGAGGTCTGAAAGTGGTTTGATGTTGTCTCATCTTTTGGTATTTCCAACCTTTCCAAAACATGGGAACCCCAATAGGCTCTCTACCTTCATTATTCTCCAAATTACTATAAAAATACTTTCATTTGATTAAAAATTTCTGAAATAGTCAGATATACTATTTATTTTCATAAATTGGCCTCCGGCTGCTCCGGTTATGCCTCTAACACCTGGTTGCACCCCTTAGCTACGGGTTCACTGAAAACTTCTCTGAAGCATATCCGTATGAGAAATTATTAAAAATCTTCTCAAAATACCTCCATTGGATTCATAAGGTTCACTAAATTCTGAAATAACTATTGGTTTACAAATAATAGATACTGGCGGCTCTGGATAGGCCTCATTCTCCTGCTGGCACCTGATGGACCTAGTGGCTCCTCGAACATCCCTAAAGCATATTGGCCTTCAGAATTAGTATAATGGATTTGAAAACCTCATCATTAGTTCCAGAATGTCTAAAACATCCCAAACTGACTATTGTATTTCTGAGAAGGGCCTCTAGCTGCCCTGACTAGGCCTCATTCTGTTGCTTGCTCCTGATGGCCCTAATAGCCCCTAGAACTTATTTGAATCTAAATCACACTTAGAAGTCTTGTGATGGCTCTAAAACCCTAACCAATGAGTCTAGAATATCCAATAAAGTCGAAATTTACTATTCACACTCTCAGAATGGTCGAATAATGAATGAGTTATGACCAAAACAACTTTTCCCCAATTTCCTCCACCAAATGTGGGGAAACTGTAGTTAGCCCATCTAAATTTGGCTTGAGCACCAAATTTAGTGTGTTTCCTCCAAAAATCTTTCCAAGATAATCCCATATTATTTAAGGTATAATCGTGGGTTAACCACATTTTACATTAATTAAACGTAATTAGAAAAAATCTCATCGTTTGGTTTTGTTGTGGCACCAAGTTCTTGGCATGGGGATGCATGGGAGGTCATATTAATGTGGGGGCTGGCCCCTGGCCTCTTGTCCCGGTACAAAAATAAAACTTTATCATCCCATGGCTCGGAATGCCTTTCAAGGTAAAACATCTGGTGTAATTGTAGAACATTGCGATGATGAGGGGGAGGTTGCAGGGTCAAACCCTGGCCTCCACCCTCCACCCATATTTTTGGAACAATGCATTCAAGACTTGAGGAATATAATAAATACGTTTAATTCAATGTGCCATATTTTACCACAGGAACTTTGAACCCACTATTAAAACATGCCAACATATTTTTTTTAAACCAAGGCTTTTGGTTTTAAATAAAAATGAAATGCGGATTTATTTAAATGTGAGGATTTATTTAAGAAGGTTTCAAAAATTAATATTTATATCTATATATATCTATATATATATCTATATATATATATATATATATATGATTTTTGAAACCATACAAAATATTAAAATATATATAATATAATATATATTAATTCAACCTTAATTAAAATAATTTTCCAACACATAAATTTATGAATCCACTTTCAACAATGGAGGTTATTGGCAGTTTCACGTCGGCATTCAAAGTGAAATAAATTCTTCATATGGTGTCAGATTTTCAAACCGTTCACGGTGCCAGAATCAGGAAGATGAGATCTATTCAATTGCTCAAGTTTAACACACTTTTAAATAGTTTTGAATTTGATCTATCACTTAGGTGCTTCATCTGAATCTAATCAGTTGCACATCTTTAGACCAAGAAACTTGTCGTTAATATTCACTCCAAGTAAGTTTTTCATGTCAAATCTATTGGTTTCCTTTCATGATTTTTCTATCAATTTTTCTTTCCTTGATAGAATATTTTTTCCTTTCAATTTAATTACTTCCATTTCAGTTCATTTATGCATCTACATGTGTCTATTTGTTGTTGCACGGCTATGAATATGAACATTCCTTAATGCTTCACATTCTAATAATGATTTCTATATCACTGATAACAACATGTAGATATTTCCTCTCCTCAATTCTATCATGAAATCATGTTTTTGCACTTATCCTTGAGCCATTTCCTTACAGAGTGAACTTCTAGAAGTTTAATCACCAACTAACTCCGAAAAATACACCTCAAAAATGTAGGTTCTCATCAAGAGTGCACTCCTTTGTCACGAATATTTTCACCTTCCTTGAGTGCATGAGTAGACCTCGAAGGCTTGAATGCTTTCCATTCAAACCTTTGACATGCGTGACTTCACCCTCATAGTACTTGAGCACATTATCACACCTTGAAGGAAAGAAGGTCTGAAGCTCCACTCCTTCTCTTCAGAGTGTGCCCTTGAGCCCTCTTGGATTCCTTAAACACATGAGTGCATGTCAAATGCTTGAATCCTTTCCCTTTGAACCTTTTCATGATCCCTTGCATCCTCTTGGCTTCCTTGAGCACATAAGCACACTTTGAATGCCTGAAGTCTTTCCATTTTAACCTTTAGCATGATACCTTGTGCCCTTAGTGTTATCTCTCTCTTGCTTCAGTGCATGAGTGCACCTCAAAGAAATGAATGATCCTTGAACTTCCTTGAACGTGCTTTGGAAGCATGCCCTCATTTTTTTGTACACATATTTCTTGTTCATACAAGTAGTTATGCCCCACAATTGCTACGCATACCTTCGCAGTTACATTTTATTGTTCTTTGAATATGATTTTCTAATTTGTTGCTTGTAATAGATAAAACATTTCATAAAGCTAATCATTGTCACCTTGAGTTTGTTTCCATAAATAGGAGTTTGAGCTGCAAGTATTGTTACCCTTTCATTATTTGTTGGAGCCATGTCTCCCCCTACACATAAAGTGGCCTCCAAATAAGCTTTAAAGGCAACCACTAAGGGAGTGGTTGAAGTTTCAAAGACCATTATTCCCATATATGTAGATACACAATGATTTATAGACAAGTATATAAAGGTCACATGGAAAGGGATATATGACACATTCATGCAGAATTAGTTTGCTAAAAATATGGAAAGCTTGACCGTATACATTAATATCAGGTAGTCAATGATGCACGTGATCACATGCAGATTATTAGTCATATCTTATGCAAAATTATGTGAATGAATTCTCAGACATAAAGATGATTCAAACTTGGTGCTTGCTAGCAAGTAAAGTGGCTAGTTTTCCACATATTATGAAAACCTATTATAATATCCAACGACCCAAAAAATATGCCAATGAATAATTTATACTAGATGGGTTGATCTCGACACAAGAGAAATCATAAAATATTGGCGTCGAGAGCCTAATAAGTTTCATCACTGCCTATCTATAGTATACCTGACCAAGATTCTCAAAGATGTATATCAGTACCTCATTGCTCTGTGTTGTATAATATATGGTTGAAATAATTCTATGGTAATTGAGGAGAACTGGATATACATTCTCATCATGGTGGTTACACATGAAAAAGTCTTCAAGTGGGCATATATCCTTTCTTTTGATTTATAGCATCGTGTTAGGTAGGCTACAAAATATTTGAGGTCAAACTAGGCACCAAAGTTCTATATGTATCAATTTCTATTGGAGAAGATCTGTGCATGATATACATTCCCATGAATGTATTGGAACTGGGCCCCATAGGACAAGTTTCCAATTTATTGTTGATCAGTGGTTGTCATTGATGTCAACCCAAGCATCACTAGGGGATACCCTGATCTTGGATGGTAATTTTGACTTTACAAATTACTCAATTCTGGGTGAAGGATATTTTGGATAGTTTCTACTTGTCAAGATGTTTCCATTCATATATGGCATGCTACATAATTCTTCATGGTTTGAGAGATATTCATGTTTGAAGTTAGCAACCCAATTTAGTGGGCTAAAACCCCATGTGGTTGTGGCATGACACTAATCATTGGCTGTGGTCATTGAATAATCAATAATTAATAATTTTTTAAACTCCTAAAATCCCTCCAACATTCAATTTTTAAATACCCTCTCAACGTAATCATTTATATAAATTGTGACCCTCATATCCTCCTGATGCAAGAATTTCACTACTTAAAACATGTCATAATGGAATTAACGCTATAAATAAATTTTTTTTTTATGTGTCAGATGATGAGAAAAACACACATTTGAGCCAAAATCATGATGAAGCACATGACTGAATTTCAGATATTGTTTCACTATATTTTTGGAGATATTATCTGAGGAAGTTAGGGTTTTTGTAGGCTCTCGAAGTTCGTGTCAAACATGTGACCTTAGGAAAATCATTATAAATTTCTCTCCATGCCTTGGGTTCCAATTTTGTCAAATGTTATAGAATGAGGATGGACTGAGTTTATTGGATATCATTCTCAGGACCGAAGGTTGAAACAATGGCACGTGGAACTTCATACAAGTTTGCTCTACAGAACCAGGCTATAATTAGGACATCATAGGAGATTAGGAATAACTATTTCTTGAAGAATCCAGTATTTATCATACCTACAAGGCTAGAAAGAGAACTCAAAGGGCTACCATAGGGTGAAAGCTTAGAAGTTGGAGATATAAAATTACATATATAAAAAATATTCAATATCAATCTTCTAGAATGAAAGAATAAATATGCATTCAAGGATCACTGAAGTAAGGAAAACACATTAAAAATCAAGGTTAAGTCTGCTACAACAAGGTATCCATGATTAGTGTTTGAATTTTAATTTTAATATCATCTCTGATATGTGTTTTTGTAGGATAGTGTAAGGATTTTGTATGTACATTTGATTGGGTTTTGTTCATAAATGTTGAACATAATTACATTTGAATTTTGAATATTTCTTTGACATATGGATTGCAGGAGAGTGTAAGTATTTTGTTTGTATATTGATTTGGGTCTTGTTCAGTAATGCAAGTGCAAGAAGGACACAATTGGATAAATCAGACACATACTAGAAGGACAATGCAACGTCAAACTACCATTACTTGGACCAAGCACAACAATACCTCAGCAACTGCTAGTGTTCAAAGAAGCAGTGTCAATTCAACTATTAGGTCATGTAAAAACTCAGTATTGTAAAAATAATCATTGTAAAATTCTAAACGAGTCATTATTGTAAAGAGTCAATCTTCCTAGAGTTTCAGAGGCATTGTTGGGAGGCATAAGTGTCATTGTTAGATAATGTTATGGTTGGGTGGAAGGTCATAGTGTGATTGGGTGATTGGTCTCGTTCAATAAAATAATTGTGAATCATATTTTATAGTGGATCATTGTCCCTATTATCAGAGTTGACACTCTTGTCTTATTTCTTATCATTATAGGGTGGTATGGAGGTGCTAGTTTGGTGCACGAAGTAAGATACATGTTGGAGCATGTGAACACTTCAGGGTGGTAAGCCAGTAGAGGATGTCAGGGCATCCATTCAGTTCACTACTGAAGAAACAAGGGAATTGGGCATCCTTACAGTGGGATCTGGAGAAGAATGTTTTTCTATAATTCTAGGAAGTTGTACCTTTCATTTCAATTAGGGTTGAAGATTAAAGAATTTATTAGAAAAGTGTTCAATGGTTTTTTACCTAGAGGGAGTTTTCAACCAAAACATCGTGTGCCTATTGTGTTCTATTTTTTACTGTTGTTACTGGATAAACATCAAGAATAATTTAAGATTAAATAATGCTCTGAAAATATTTAAAAGTGCTAATTGATAAGTGTTAGTCATCAATATTTTTCATTATCTGTAGATGACTATAGAATGGTTGTTGATTTCTAAAAACAACATTCTTTGAACATTGTGAGTTTTAGAAATCTCACTGCCTTCATTATCCTTACAGATTTTTTTTCACTATTTTATCAACCTTGCCATTTCATGGTCACCCTTCCACTGCTGAAAAACTACTTAATAGCTTGTGCCTCTCATCTCCGTCCTTCTTTCCTAACTATGACCTCATTACTCTGTTTTTCCCTTGCCCAATACTCCACTTTCCATCTAGGGTTACCTATAGCCTATATGATTCCCATGATACCCAAGTTCCTCATGCATTTATCGTCTCAAAACTACCTCTGTAGGCTCTTTAGATAAATCAAGTACATTGGATTTTGGATCTTCATTACAGCACTTTGAAAAATACTCTTATTTTTTTTTCACTTGAAGACTCCAAGCCAATTTTTGGTCAAAGACCAGCTCAAATAATCCTCCCACTAGGTCAGTTAGGGTTTCATATGTTCCAAGGTCTTGATTGATGTTTCAAGCACTTCTTTTCCTTTGCTAGAATCTAACTCAGATGTAATGGAATGTTGAGACATGGTTATTCAAGAAAATATCTAAAAGTTTCCAAAGAATACTACCCTATCAAATTCAAGGTCTACAAGAGGTAAATTTAAACTTTGACACTCTACGGGAGTGTTAAAAGGTCTATCAACAGAATGTTGGTGAGATAGGATGTCTGCTCCTGAATGAAGACATCTTGAAACAAGGGAGACATGAAAAACTTGCTCTTAATGAGAACTAGGGTTTTTGAGCTTGATAGTCCAACAATGTTCCAAGTAGTGATCAAATGCAGAATGACCATGGAGGAGGTACACCAAAAAAAAAACATGCAGAACAGTCTATGAGAGATTATTGGTGAGATAGGGAAAAAGATAAGGTGAAATGGACATAAAAGAATGAACTTGAAATGGCTATAGAGAACTTAAAAGAAAACACTGATGATTGTCTTAAAGCACTCTAGACACCTAAGGTTTTGGAAAAGTGACTAGAGAAGGTGAAATTATGATGTTGAACCTCATGATGACATCAAAGGAAGGATTGTGAAGGTATTGTTGTGTTCTATCATTCCAAAATTTTCCAAAGTGAATGTGTCATGCCTCAAAGAGAAATGGTGTAGAGAATATCGGTAACAAAGGTAAATTCAAGGTTTTTAATCACCTACCAAACAAAATATGATTTGAGCTCCAAATTAGGAAAAAAATATTTTTTTGGAGATACAACTACTGTATAAGCATCCTAAGGTTGTCAAAAGTGAAATTATCATGTTTTAAGGAGTAAGAGAAAGCCAAGGTAGTGTTTTCAGTCACCTGAAAATCACGAGTGTCAAAAAAGGTAAAAACATGTTCAAACTCCATGATGGAAGCAAAAGAGAATTATGAGGCTGATGTTGTGTTAAAATAAATATGTCAAAGCCTTCAGGATCAAAAGGAACACAAATTTCCTAACTACCAGCGAAGGTGAAAAATCCAAGTTGAATATTGTAATGGAAGCCACTGAAAGTTTTGAAGGTGCCATCATGTCTAATATAACTCCAACGATGTCAAAATGAGTATATTATGCCTCAAGAAGCAAAAGGAAGAGTGAATTTAGTGTTTTAAGGCACTTGTAGAGCAAAAAGTGTTAAAGGACATTAGTGAAAGAGAAAAAAGGTCTTAAAACATTAGAAAGTGGTTTGTAGAGGTAAACGAAATGTCACATAACTATTTAACTCATTTCACACTTCATAGAAATCATGGTTCACTTGCAGAGAATTAGAAGTTTCAAGGACAGAAGAAAATTTGAGTTTTCAAGTCAAAATTGGAAAAACATCTTGTGGCGTTGCGCCCTTGGATTGGTGCTGCGCCCCTAGTTTTTTTTATCCCATACAAATTACATATGCGTTGCGCGCCTAGCAGAGCACTGCGCTCTTATCTGATAATCACCTAGTGAAGAGAATTTGAGCGTTACATGCATGGGTTGAGCCCTACGCGTTCAGAGCTGAGCGCTGCATCCTCAGACTAAGCACTGCGCTCTTGACTAGGAGGGCCTTCTAAGAATTTTTACCATTCAAATAACCTCAAGACTACCTAAAATCATCACCAGGGCTTCTCAAAACACTAGTAGAGGTAGCTGTAGGTCATAAACTCATCTCTATGTATTTTTGTCATCATTTGATTAAAATAATGGAACCCTAAGGATAAATCCTAAATTTCATGCTTAAAATCAATGTTTAAGCCTCATTCATCTGCCTACTAAGGGTATTATACAAGACAAGGGTGAAATAGGGTGCTGTGTAAGTTGTTACTCATTTAGGTTTCCCCCTAAATCCTTTTCCTTCATAACACTCTGTCCCTCACTTCCAAAATTTGACACTCCATCATCTCACTTTCATCTCAATTTCACATTTAGCCCAAGTGTTCAAAAACATAGTTTATACAGATGTCAACAGAGGGTTATCATTGAATTGTCAGCATATTCCTTGTTCTCATATACTTGCAACCTCACTCATTCATATCATTCACTTGTAAAGGTTGTCATTCCACCATCACTTCATCTCATTTCTATTTGCAGTCCTAAGGTTTTGGAAAAATAGCGTTTTAAAAATATCAGAAGCAGAGGAAAGTGGCAATAATAGAAAGACGAAAATTCCAAAGCAACATGATCATAAGGGTAAAGATGTTGGTGCTGAGGAACAAAGATCAAGGACTACTTCAAAGAAAAACCAAATTGAAAACCTAAAAGCCACAAAGGGTCAAATCAAGACTTGAAGCCCTAACAAAGAAAAGTGAAGGGGAAAAGCTGAATTTTCTTGATTTTGTTCTCTTGATGACCTCCCAACCATGATCATCAAGTTAAAATCTAACTTTGGCAGATTTTTGCAAATTTGAGTTGTTGACTGTTTTGAAGGGCTAAGTGCGCAACACCACTGACACTGCGCTCTTTTTTTGGGCACCCAATGGAGGAATGGCTTACATTTTCAGGATCCTTAGGCCAATTAAATCACCCTCAGAAAATTTCAGCCAATATGGAGCAGAACTAGTACTCCAAAAGTGCCAAAAACATGCACAAAATTAACTTTCTGCCCTATTTTTAGAGTTGGTGCTGTGCCCTAGGTAGTATTGGGAGAATGCATTTCTGAGTAGGTAAATGGAATTGAATCAGAAAAATAAAGGCAGTTTCAGAAATTTGATAGGACAATATTTCCAATGACCTATCATGGAGCTCATTTGGACACCGAGAAGGCCTCCAAATCTTAGTTGCAAATCAGGCTATTTTCCTAGTGTTCGCGGTGCCCCCTTGGCCTTGGCGCTGTCCCCTTGCTAGAAAGTCAACAAAATACACTTGAAGATATTTTGAAAGTTATTGAGATGCCTCAAAGTAAATTTTTTGCCAAAATTGGTTGAGGAGATATTGTTAGGAGATATTTTTGAATTTATTAAGTTAGCATATTTGTGCCTTGGGCCTTGCACGGTCTCATAGGAAAAAATGATATTTATGAGCAATTAATAGCCTCCAAAACACTAGCTAGGGTTTTGAGTCTCCTTTTCAAGTTAAATACTGCATCAAGACCTCATTGTTCATGTTGGTTGTTGGTTGGTTATTGAGCTTAATATGATATAGACTCTAATTTTATTGAAGAAATTGGCTTTGGTGTGTTGTGATTGCTTTGGATTGACCATCAATGGATCAAGCACATTCCTAGGATTCATGAGCTCTATTATATGGTGATTTTATTCCACTCTTGTATTTTTTTACAGTATTTTTCATTATGTTAATGGTTTCTTTGATCATAGGACATAAATTTTAGAGTAGGATATGCTTTCTTGGCACCTTACTTCTATCTGCATCCATTTATCTCTATGTTTTATTCCTTGCAGTTTAATTAAAGAATCCTTGAATTCTGTTTAGTTTCACTAAAATTTTATGTTAAAAATTCTTTTTGTTTGAAAGTAATGTTCAGAGAATTCTTAACCGCTCTCTAGGATTACTTGCCTATTGTTTTGAGGTCTGTTTAGCAAAATTCTATTTGAAGAATCCTTTATTGCTCCTTAGTTTTTCTATGCTATCATCCTGAAAGATTTTCTTGTTTCTAGTATGTTGAAGGATCCTTAATTTCCCTTTTAACCTACTTCATTCATAATTTCATGTTCATTTCACACTCACTAAGCCTACTTAGATCAATTTTCCCTTGTTAACTTGCCCTATCAAACACCCTTGACCTATTATTGTACTTTTCAAGACCTTTGCAGACTCCATAGCCCAATGGATTGATTTTCTCTTAGTCTACCTATTCTTCTTGACAACCTATCCAACCAAGCAAACAAACCCTATCCCTATAACTAGCCTAAAATCAAAACCCTAAACTTAACCAAGTCACATCCTTTACACAAACATAGAGAGAGCCTTCTCTGATTCTACAAAGGCTAGGTCCTAAAGCTCCAAATATTGGTTTGATGTTACCCTTATCTATTTTCTCATTGCGAATCTGCCAAATTACGAGGACCTAACATAATGGCGATCACGGTGGACCTCTAAGTAAGTAACAACCTAAATATTCCTTAAGAACTATCAAACCCCTGTCAAAATTAGAAAATCAAGTGTTAGCCAAGAGTAGTATCTAATTGCTTCACCATAATAGAAAAATGATGACTCCACTGGAGAACACCCATTGGAAATGTTAGTGTTACATAAAGAAACTTATAAAACCGAAAAAACATCTTAGATTGGCATTTAGTTGTTGATGGTGGACAACATGTACATCTTTAAAGCAGTAAGCATCATCCACCTGGTGACTCCACTAATCTTAAGTAACCCTACTGACCCCACTATTCCTCATAGACTAGCCTTGGAATGCATTAATCTTGCTAATGGTGGACAACAAAGTTGAAACCTTCCAACTGATGACTCCACAACTCTCAATAAACCTAAAGACTCCACCGGTAGAAGACTCTAGACTTGTTGAAAAGATGTAGTGACCCTTTCTGACTAACAAATATGGTTCCAAGGATACAACACAGGTATGCTGCAATGAACGGAGATTACATCCCTAGATTGCCACAGAAAATTCTTCAGATAAATTGGGGCAAAAACCTGCCTATGTTTCAAGATGAAACATTTGTTGACCCCTTGTTACATCTCATCAAATTGCATATACATACGTTGAGGTTAAAAGTTGAATGGCATGCGGACTATCTTATGAAAATATTCAGGGGGACACTAGAGGGTAAGGCAAGGGAATGGTATGAAGGCCTGAGACCTGGCATCTTTTTTTCTTTGAAATATTTCCATAAGGTATTTTATGAATAGTTTAAAGAAAATTCTCCATCTTTATCCTTAGCTAAAAATTGTTTCGATTAATATGAATATCTCATACAATACCTTCTAAACATTGATGGAGATTTTGGAAATTTGAATCCTGAGGATATATTAGAATAAATTCATGTGTTTCATAATCAAGTTAACCATCATGAAAGCCAAAAGGATTTGATTTAGGATGAAATCATTCAGGAAATAAGTGAAGATCCACAAGATCTCTCTAAAGAGACAAGTGTTCATTCTTCATCTCTGTTGTGTAAGGCTCAAGAAAACATTTGGCCTTATGATCAGTCACAAAAGGGAGAGAAACATCACAGTTTTGTCCAAGAAAAAAGGAAGGTGCCTTCCCCTTTAACTAATGAATAAATCAATAAGATCCTAAACATACATTCGATCTCTAAACTTTCACATAGAGAAGATCTTACTATTTTTTATAGTGCTGAATTATTCACTAATGCACTTTCTCATGCAGAAACTATAGAACGGGTTAATCTTGATGTTGTGTTATCCCCTCTGGAAGACCTTTAGCTTTATGACCAGCCCTTCACAAGAGAAAGAGAGAAACTAGGTTTTGGTCCAAAGACAGCGGAAAATCCCTCATCTTTTAACTGAAGAAGAGCTAGAGTGTCCTTCTCAAAATCATCCTAATCACAACCAAATGGAACAAGAATTGGTCTTGGGTGAAGCCCATGATTTAAATCCTCATAGCCAGATATTATTCAGAGATCCTTTTGTTGGTTTCTTAGATACATTCGAAGAGGGAATAAAATATGCCAGAGACAGTTTGTTGCAGATTTTAAAGAAAATCTGGAGTACTACTATCCAGAAGAAGAAAAAATGGGAGTGGCCTATCATCATACCTAGAAGGCTGAATAAATAGAAATCATCCAGTCACTTACTTGATTGGTTTTATTGGAAAAAAGAGTTCACCTAATGTAGAAATATTTCCAAGTTAGATTAGGATAGATAGATGTGCAAATAAGCTCAACATTATGGGCATCTAGTTTTAGTTTCAGATTGTTTTACCAAAAAGATCAGAAAAATAAAAACACAAAAACAAAGAAAATAAGAAAAAGAGCGCAGATGAAAAGAATATGTACAACCCTATACCAAAAAATAATATGTTTGAAAGTGTGCAAGTATAAATGACACTATCTTTGAGAAAATAAAGTCTTGTTCAGTCATCTAGCCTAATCATGATTGAACATGTTTTAAATTTATGTTGATAGGTTAGTAAAAATAAATATTTTCCAAACCATGTAAAGTTGGCTTGTCGGTAGATTAGAATAGGAAAAGATGATGGTTTCAAGAAGTGTTGGAACACCTAATCCTACATGGGTAGGTGTGGAATGCGAAAAGTCACACAATGGATTCCAAGTGACAGCCTTGGAATATGAGAACCAAGAGGCACACCATTGCATTATAAATGTAGATCATGTATAATGGAGAAAATAAGAAAGCCTCGCGCTTATCCTTCATTGTGTTGAGTCTCTTGTGTGTGTGTGTGTTTATCTTCCTCATACACCATGTGTGTGCTTCAACATGGTGTTTAACATGGTATCAGAGCGGGCGCCTGCTCCACTTTGAATGAGCCATTTGTGTCTATGGCCTATGCATATCTGCATTTTTGCAGCATTTGGAGGATTTTTGCAGCAGTGTTTTTGCCGCCATTTAGAGGTGTTTTGAAGAAACTTTCTGCAGCATTCAGAAATCTGCTTTGGAGAAGGAGCAGCATTCAGAAATTGGCTTTGAAGAAGGCAACACTGCCCATCTTAAGGTTTTCATTCTAATTTTCTCTGCAATTTCTGCTCAGTAAAATCTGCATCATTTTGAAAGACCTGCTGAAAATTGTTTTTTGAAGAGGTCTATGGTTTTAATGAGAAAGAATTTCTGAGTTTTTCATTCGAAGATTCCTGCAAAATTTTGGATTTTTACTGCTATATGTTCCAGAAAAAATCTGCTCTATATTTGAAAGGAAGAAAAAAATTCCGCTGCTTTCTGCAATTCTGGAATCTCCCTGCTCTCTGTTGTTTTAAATTTAAAATAATAATAAAAAAAAAAACCCTGCAACTCTCCTACTGCAACTCTCCTACTCCCACACGCTCTTCGCACCCCTCTTAACTCTGTCCCATTACCCACCTACAGCATTACACTACCCAACGCCCAACCCTTAACCCGCTCCCTCTTCCCTTACTCCACACGCCTCCCTCCTTCGGCACTCTGCGCTATAAACACCGGCCATACTCCCACTATATACGCCCCCGCTCTACTTCTTCCCCGCGGCCCTAACTGCTACAGCGCACCCTTTCTCCTTCCGCCCTCACCACGGCATTGCAATCCGCCCCATCTGCAAACTCCTCTCGCCCTCACCGCGGCCTCCCCACTCCTCCCTGCCATACGCATTAACCTACCCTGCTCTCTGCTCCACGGCACAGCCGTCTCCTCCCCCCTCTCTTCATACACCTACCTGCAACCTGCGGCTCCCTCACACGTCTACACCTTTCGGCCTTCCCATTTTTAAGTCAACGTTTTTTTAAATTTTAAATTTCCTTTTCACTCCCCACCATACGTAACACCACCCATCCATTTAATAAATTCTCACTCCATACAATACATCATCTTTTTTTAATCTCCCCCCACTTCATGTTTTAAATTAATTCTCCCCTCTCATATAATACGACCCCCCCACTTTAATTTTAATTTAATACCCTTCCACTAAAATTAATTCCCACTCATTATATTTTAATCCCATTCCCATTATATTTTAATTCCATTATATTTTTAATTTTTTTTAATATATTCCCCCCTCCCATATTTAATACATTCCCCTTCCTTTTTAATTTTCATATTTAATTTCATTTTAATATATCCCCTCCCCTCCCATTTTAATATTTCCCCTCTTTTATTAAATTCCCTCCCTTTTAATTCCCTCTCTTTTAATCCCCTCTCCATTATTTAATTCCCATTGATTTATTTTTAATTAATTTTTAATTAAAAAAAAAAAAAAAAAAAAACAGCAGAGAGAGAGGAAAGAGAGGAAGAGCAAAGAGGAGGAAATGAACAGCAGAAAATGGAAAATGGCACATGAGGAGCACATAGACTGAAATTTGAAGATTTGACATTGTATGCTTTGTGACATTGATTTGAAAAGTGATTTTTTGAAGAATTTGACATTTGAAGACAAGTCTGCCATCATTTGAACAGCTATTTGAAGAAGAAAATTCAACTGCCATAAAAAGATTCTTGCACAAGTGTTTTCAGCTACACCTTTACAAATATTTTGCAGAGATATGTATTGAGCTGACATTGTATTTTGAGTGGAATTTGCCTCTTCATTCATAGTTGGAATCAGTGTATTTGTGTTGAAAGATTGTTGATTGCCCTCCATCATTTGAGGAGCAAATTTTGTACTTGAGATTTCCATAGCTGGAAATTCTTTGGAGTCATTTGTATTTGTTGATTGAATCACATTGTAAACGGGTGCATTTTCGGTTGAAGCTGACACCCTTTCATTTTTGAGCCTAAGTTGTTGAAATGGCCAAAATCAATGAGGCATTAATGTTGTTGAATGACCTCATTCATTCAAATGTTGATGATGTGATAAAAATGAGCAAGGATGCTCTATGTAACATTCAGAGTTGTTTGCTAGATGCACATGAAAAGATTGAGTTTTTACAGTTGGAAACTCAACTTCAACAAGAAGAACTTCAACAAAAGAGTCACCATTCTGAACCTGTTTCTGTTCAGAAGATTGTGAAGGACTCTCATCAGAAGAAAGAAGACAAAGTTCCAGTTGATTCACATTCAGTTCCTTGTACTAGAGCAGATTTACATGCAGATGCAGCCACTCAGCCTGCACTTCCTAAGCCCATCATTAGACCTTGGGAAGAGCTTGTCCACAACAAACACCGAACTGGTCTTGGATATGACAAGGATGTGTCCTCTCATATTCCAGACTACACCAAGCCCATCATATTTTAGAGTGCCGGATTCCTATATGACAGTTCACCTGCAGCTGTTCCAGATCCTGTTCCACTTCCACAGCAGATTGAGAAATGCCAACACTATGATCGAGTTGGTCATATGAAAGATCATTGTTTTGATCTTCATCCATGCAAGCACTGTGGTCGGCACACTCATTCTTCAGACAGATGCTTCAGACACAAGCCTCCTGCAAGAACCAAGATTCATCTTGGATGGATCGCTTCTTGGCAATGGGCATCAGTAGCCAAGAAGATGTTTACAACACATGTTAGAACTTGTTCACGCATATTGAACAAACTTGCAGTTGAGTTTTCGCCATCATCTCACCTTGTCCCTGACAGGGGGGAAAATGGTGATGCTAACCGGCAACTGGTCAGCAGGCACAGGCCTGATCTCTGTTCAGTTGAGTTGCGGCAATTCGTCATTCCGGATTCAGAGATGTAGCCAGAGACATGGATGCCCATGAGCATACCTTCGGTTGGTGGATAACCTAAAACCATCATCTTTGGTTGGTGGACAACCTAAAACCACCACAAGCGAGGAACACTTCCTCTAGCAGAAGCCTTCAGCTTAGCATCCTTCAGCTTCTTGCCAGCATTGGTTGAGTTCCAGGAAATGCTACAAGCATTCCAGAGTTGTTGGTAACCCTAAAACCATCACAGGTCGTAGACCTCCCTTCTTTTAGGTCGAAGGTCTCCCTTTTTTATGAGGGACAATTCCTCTAGCAGAAGCTTTCAGCTTCTTGCCAGTTTTGGAAGAGTTCCGGGAACTGCAACAAGTTTTGCGTTCTAGTGTTTGTGGTCATCCTAAAACCACCTCTTTTTTCCAACATTTCAGAGAGTTGATTCAGCCCAAGTGTTGCCATGTATACTTTGCATATTTGTATTACAACTCTCTTCTTGGACTCACACATACCCCTTCGGATTAAGGGGGGATGTTGGAACGCCTAATCCTACATGGGTAGGTATGGAATGCGAGAAGTCACAATGGAGTCCAAGTGACCTTGGAATATGAAACCAAGTGTCACACCATTGTATTATAAATGTACATCTTTGTATAATGGAAAATAAGTAAGCCTCATGCTTCTATTTCATTGTGTGTTGAGTCTCTTGTGTGTGTGTGTGTTTATCTTCCTCATACACCATGTGTGTGCTTCAACATGGTGTTTAACACAAAGCTTAAATCTAAACCAAATAGAAATGAGAGGGATGCGTAACCAATTCGGAATCACATCCCTTAAGTTTCTAGTTTTCACTTGTACAAAATCAAGTTTCTGTGTAGCTTGTCCAAAATGCCATAGCCCATGACAAATCAGATTGCTTAAAATTTGTTTGATCATGTTTTAAATTTCATGTTAGTAGGTTAGAGAATGAAAATCGGTCAAACAGCTTAACCTTGACAGATAAGTAGACTAGGTAGAGAATAAAAGAGTTCATCAGCCTAATCTGAACTCTTGGATGACATAAGGGTACAAGTAGATAGTTTTTTTTTAACTTTCAAAAGAAAAGAATGTCAAGGGTTTTCCAGTCCAAGTTCACCCAAAAGAATAAAAAATGTTAGGAAACATAAGATGGGTAGGTAGAACTGATATTCAAGAAATCATGTCTTTTTAGATTTTTGAGATCATAGCTTCAAGAGAACATCAAAAAATGAAGGAAGAGAGATCTACCAAGTACAGGTAATTTACTGATCTTCAAAACTCAGAGATTTGAACTCTGAGGTTCTGGACACCTCCTGAAAAGGAGCTGCCCTCCCCAAGTGGAGCCACTATTAGTCATCAATATTTTCATTATTTGTAGATGAATATAGATTGGTTCTAGAATTATAAAAAAAACATTCTTTTAAAATTGTGAGTTTTAGAAATCTCGCTGCCTTCGTTATCCTTACAGAACGTTTTTCACTATTCTATCAACCTTGCCATTTCATGGTCACCCTGCCACTCCTAAAAATATCCTTAATGGATTGTGCCTCTCATCTCCATCCTTATTTCCTACCTATGACCTCATTACTCTATTTTTCCCTTACCCATAACTCCACTTTCCATTTAGGGTTACCTATAGCCTAACTCATTCCCATGATCTGCAAGTTCCTCAAGCATTGATGGTCTCAAAACTATCTCTGTGGCTCTTTAGATAAATCAATTACATTATATTTTGGATCTTCATTACAACACTTTAATAAATACTCTGTTTTTTTTTTACTTGAAGACTCCATGCCAATTTTTTGTCAAAGACTAGATCAAAGAATCCTCACACTAGGTCAATTAGGGTTTCATATGTTCCAAGGTCATCATTGATGTTTCAAGCACTACTTTTCCTTTTCTAGAATCTGCCTTAGATATAATGGAATGTTGAGACATGGTTATTCAACAAAAGATCTAAAAGTTTCCAAAGAAGACTACCTTATCAAATTCAACGTCTACAAGAGGTAAATGTAAACTTTGACACTTTTGCAGGAGTGCTAAAAGGTATATCAACAGAAATTTGGTGAGATATGAGGTCTGCTCCTAAATGAAGACATCTTGCAACAAGGAAGACATGAAAATTTTGGTCTTAAGAAGAACTAGGGTTTTTGAGCTTGATAGCCCAGCAATGTGCCAAGCAGTGATCAAATGCATAAATGACCATGGAGGAGGTACACCAAAAACCAAACATGCAGAAAAGTCTATCAGAGATTATTGGTGAGATAGGGAAAAAGGTGAGGTGAAATGGACATCAATTAATGAGCTTGAAAGGTCTATAGAGAAATTAGAATAGAACAGTGATTATTGTCTTAAAGTGCTCCAAAAACATAAGGTTTTGGAAAAGTGAAAAGAGAAGGTGAAATGATGATGTTGAACCTCATGATGATAGCAAAGGAAGGATTGTGAAGGTGCTTTTGTGTGCTATCATCCCAAAATTTTCCAAGGTAAATGTGTCATGCCTCAAAGAGAAAAGGTGTAGAGAATATCAGTAACAAAGGTAAATTCAAGGTTTTCAATCACCTGCCAAACAAAAGATCATTTGAGCTCCAAGTAGGAACAAAAGAATTTTTTGGAGATACAGCTACTCTGTAAGCATCATAAGGTTGTCAAATGTGAAATTATCATGTTCTAAGGAGTAAGAGAAATCCAAGGCAGTGTTTTCAGTCACCGGCAAATCAGGAGTGTCAAAAAAGGTGAAAACATGTTCAAACTCCATGGTGGAAGAAAAAGAGAATTATGAGGCTACTGTTGTGTTAAAATAAATATGTCAAAGCCTCCAAGGTCAAAAGGAACACAAATTTCCTAACTACCAGCCAAGGTGAGAAAGACAAGTTGAATATTGTAATGGAAGCTGCATAAAGTTTTGAAGGTGTCGTCATGTCTAATCTAACTCCAAAGATGTCAAAATGAGTATATTATGCCTCATGAAGCAAAAGGAAGAGTAAAGTTAGTGTTTTAAGGCAGATGTAGAGAAAAAAGTGTTAAAGGGCATCATTGAAAGAGAGAAAAGGGCTTAAAACATTAGAAAGTGGTTTGCAAAGGTAAAACAAATTCCACATACCTATTGAACTCATTTCACACTTCATATCAATCATGGTTCACTTGTAGAGAATTAGAAGTTTTAAGGAGAGAAGAAAAATTGAGTTTTCAAGTCAAAATTGGAAAATTTTTGTGGCACTTCGCCCTTAGCTTTGCGCTGTGCACTTGGAATCGGGCGCTACATCCCTGGCTTTTCCCTCCCATACAAATTACACAGAAGTTGTCTGCCTGGGAGGTGGCACTGTGCGCCTGGCAGAGTGCTGCACTCTTGTCTGACGGTCACCTAGTGAAGAGAATTTGAGCACTGCGCGCCTGGGTTGAGCGCTGCTTGTTTAGATCTGAGCGATGCACTCTTGACTAGGAGGGCCTTCTAAGCATTTTGACCGTTCAAATTACCTCAAGAATACCTCAAATCATCACTAGGGCTTCTCCAAACACTAGCAGAGGTAAATGCAAGTCATCAACTCATCTCCAAGTATTTTTGTCATCATTTGATTAAAAGAATGGAACCCTAAGGAGAAACCCTAAATTTCATGCCTAAAATCACTCTTTGAGCCTCATTCATCTACCTACTAAGGGTATCAGTCAAGACAAGGGTGAAATAGGGTGCTGTGTAAGTTGTCACTCATCTAGGTTTTACCCTAAATCCATTTCCTTCATAACACTCTATCCCTCACTTGTAAAAATTGACACTCCATCTTCTCACTTTCATCTCAATTTCACATTTAGCCCAATTGTTAAAAAATAGAGTTTAAACAGATGTCAACATAGGGTTATCATTGAATTGTTAGCCTATTCCTCATTCTCATACACTTACATCCTCACTCATTCATCTCATTCACTTGTAAAGGCTGCCATTCCACCATCCTTTCATCTCATTTCTATTTGCAGTCCTAGGGTTTTGGAAAAAAATGGTTTTCAAAATATCAGAAGGAGAGGACATTGGAAATAATGGAAAGACCCAAATTCCAAAGAAACATGATCATAAAGGTAAAGACATTGGTGATGACATACAAAGATCAAGGACTACTTCAAAGAAAAACAAAATTGCAAGTCTAAAAGCCACAAAGGGCCAAATCAATACTTGAAGCCCTAACCAAGAAAATGAAGCGGAAAAGCTAATTTTTCTTGCTGATGTGCCCTTTAAGACCTCTTAACCATGATCAACAAGCTAAAATCTAACTTTGGCACATTTTTGCCAATTTGAGTTTTTGACTGTTTTGAAGGGCCAAGTGCGCAGCGCCACTGGAATTGCGCTCTTTTTTGGGGCACCCAATGGAGGAATGGCTTACATTTTCAGAATTCTTAGGCCAATGACATCACCCTCACAAAATTTCAGCTTACTTGGAGGAGAAATTGTACTCCAAAAGTTTCAAAAACATGAAAAAAATCAACTTTTTACCCTATTTTCATAGTTGGTGCTGCACCTTGAGAATTCTTGGGAGAATGTGTTTTTGAGCAGGTAAATGGAGTTCAATAAGAAAAATAAAGGCAGTTTTGGAAATCAGACAGGACACGCTTTCCATTTAGCTATCATAGAGCTCATTTGGACACTAGGAAGGCCTCCAAATCTTAGCTGCAAATCAGGCTATTTTCCTAGTGTTGGCATTGTTCCCTTGCCAGAAAGTCAGCAAAAGACACTTGAAGATATTTTGAAAGTTATTGAGAGGCCTCAAAGTCAGTTTTTTGCAAAAATTTGTTGGGGAGTTATTGTTAGGAGATATTTTGCATTTATTAAGTTAGGATATTTGTTCCTTGGTCCTTGCATGGTTTCAATGGACAAAATGATATTTGTGAGAAATTAATGGCCTCAAAAACCATAGCTAGGGTTTTGAATCTCCTTTTAAAGTTAAATACTGCATAAGGGCCTCATTTTTCATGTTGGTTGTTGGTTGGTTGATGAGCTTAATATGATATAGACTCTAACTTTATTGAAGAAATTGGATTTTGTTTGTTGTGATTGCTTTGGATTGAGCATTAATGGATCAAGCACATTCCTAAGATTCATGAGCTCTGTTAGATGGTCATGTTATTCCACTCTTGTATTTGTTTACTTTAGATTTCATTATGTTCATGGTTTCTTGGATCATAGGACATAAATTTTAGAGTAGGATATGCTTTCCTAGCAGCCTACTTATGTCTGCATCCTTTTATCTCTATGTTTTCTTCCTTGAAGTTTAATTAAAGAATCCTTGAATCCTCTTTAGTTTCACTAAAAGGTTAAGTTAAAAGTTCTCTTTGTTTGAAAGTAATGTTTAGAGAATTCTTAACTTCTCTCTAGGATTACTTGTTTGTTGTTTTGAGGTCTGTTTAGCAAAATCCTATTTGAAGAATCCTTTATTTCTCGTCAGTTTTGCTATGCTATCATCCTAAAAACTTTTCTTGTTTATATTATGTTGAAGGATCCTTAATTTCCCTTTTAACCTACTGTATTCATAACTTCATGTTCATTTCACACTCATTAAACCTACTTAGATCCATTTGGCCTTGTTAACTTGCCCTATCAAACACCCTTGACCTATTATTGTACTTTTCAAGACCTTTGCAGACTCAATAGCCGAATGGATTGATTTTCTCTTACTCTACCTATTCTTCTTGACAACCTATTCAACCAAACAAACAAACAAAAAAACCCTATGCCTATAACTAGCCTAAAATTAAAACCCTAAAATTAACCGAGTCACATCCTTTACACAAACATAGAGAGAGCCATCTTTGAGTCCAGGAAGGCTAGGTCCAAGGAATCCAAATATTGGTTTGATGTTACCCTTGTCTATTGGTCATTGCAAATCTACAAAATTACGGGGACCTAACAATAAGAAAAACTGATTCCCCACCCCCCCTGTCCTCTCAGTATTTCCAACAATTGGAATCAGAGCTTCGTTCCTTCATAGGCAGTCTAAAATCTAGAAGGAGATCATGGAGTATACTAAGAATAGAGTTCCTTTTTCAATGGAAATAAATACGCACTTTGGAGTGGAAGAATACAACTTCATTTTATGGCACAACGATACGAATTATGGGAAATTTTTGAAAAAGGATTTACAACAACCTAGGATGAACAAGGTAAGAAAAATATGGCATATGATGCAAAGGCTAAAGATCTCATCATCAGTGGGCTTATTGATTCTCTCTATCTTAAGGTACTGAGTTTCAAAACTGCTAAACAAGTATGGGGCAAGCTTGAGAATGTATAGGTCACTCAAACGTGAAAGAAGAAAAGCTTCAAATTTACAAGGAAAAAATTGAGCAACTCAAAATGAAGGAAGATGAAAATATTGTTGCATACTTACAATGTGTTTATGGACTAAAAAATTCATTGGAAGGTTTGGGAGAACCTATCGACATGAAAATTGTTGTCTGAAAAATCCTTAGAACCTTGCGACAAGGTTCAACCCAAAGGTATCTGTCTTGGAATATAGTTCCAATTTAACCAATATTAGCAAATACAAATTTCACGGTGTGGTTATGGTATATGAAATGAGGATTGAAGAAGAGGAATTCACATCTCACCTAGAAACATCATTTGCCACATCGAAGAAGACTAGTAGGGACAAGCATACTATGAAAGTGAAAAATTGTAGATGTAAGGAAGAAGAGAAGGAAGAACATGAATAATAATTTTTAGATAAATAATCTTCCTACTTCACGCGAAAAATTATAACAGGTACATGGAGATCCAAAGGTAACATTTCATTGATATTTTTCTATTGTGGTGAGGTTGGGCACTTTGCAGCCAAGTGTCCTCACAAAAATGAGGCTGTTACGAAAGGAAAGAAAGGTCTCAGGATGTTCAACAAGTAAGGCAAGAAGAAATGGTTTAATAAGATTTTATTCTACAAATAAGATAGCTCTCGATCTTACAAAGAAAGTGACAACGAAGAAAAAATCAACATAAGATTACTTTTTATGGCCAAGCATAATAATCAAGAAGCACTTGACGAAGAAGGAGACGAATAAGAAGAGACGACTGAGGTTGAATTTCAAAATGAAGTGATAAGGGTTCTCAAAGAGCTCATGATCGAGAAGAGGCATTTCAACACTCTTGAAGACGAATTAAAGATAGAATGTGAACAAGTCCTAAATCTTAAAATCAAGGTTGAAGAATACAAAAGAGTTGAAGAATCGTTCACAGAAGAATTTAAGGAAAGAAACAAGGAAAGAGAAGCATTGAAATCTGAAATAGTTTATATACGAAAGAAATTAAAAAATTCAAAACTCTTCAAAACTACACCAACAACTCCAAGGCATTGGAAGAAATCATCAACAATCAACGATCAAACAGTGACAAGACTGATCTTGATTACAAAGAAAAATATGAAAATGAGCAATGTCCTTCTATGAAATCAAAAGAAGATGGATATGGAAAATATAATAAGAAGGTAGACCTCCTAGCCAACTCAAGAGATCAGCACTCGTAGGAAGAACCATGGAATAAAAATCCTCGAAGAATATTTCCTCCCAGGTATCAACCTATCTTCTATGGTCATTTTTATTCATGTGGAAGGTTTGGACATATAGAATGTCCAACGTATGTTTGGAATAAATACAGTTTTGGGAGATATTTCAGAAATGGATATTCGAGAACTCAACAGTATATTAATAGATTTTATCATCTGAGAGATGATGTCGAATGTTACAAATGTAACAATTTTGGACACCTGGCTAAAGATTGCAGACTTGAAAGTTCTTAAAAGGAATTCTCACAAAATCAGAATGAACAAATATGGAAAAAGAAGACTGAAAAATGTGCTGTTGCTCCCAAGGATCAAAGAAACATAAGCATTTGGTAGGTTGATAGTGGTTTCTCAACTCGTATGACTAGAGATAGGAATAAGTTCATATCCTTGAAGGAAAATAAGGATGGACCAATGTCTTTTGGAAATTAAGGGTCTTGAAACTTCATAGGAGTAGGTAAAGTCACACTTCGAAGTAGGAATGCATTAGTGAAAGATGTGTTGTTGGTTGAAAATATAAATCACAATCTGCTCAGTGTTGGAAAAATGTGTGATCAAGGACACACAATGCTATTTAACTCTAAGAAATTTGAAATCAGGAATGGCAACTTCGGTAAATTTGTGGCTATAGCAAGTAAAGCTCCAAACAAAATATACATTTTTGGATGAGACACCTAAAGGGTGATTTTTCGTGAAAGAAGATGACAGTTGGTTATGGCACAAACAAATGGGACATATAAATTACAATAATTTAGTCAAGATTAGCAAGAAGGAAGCAGTAAGAGAAATGCCTAAAATTTCAAAACCTACTAATACGATATGTGAATCTTGTCGACACAGCAAGAAGAAAAAAGTTGAGTTCAAGAGAAAAGAACAATTTGCATCACATCCATTGGAATTATTACAAACTGATCTATGTGGTCATGTGAGAACAAAACGTTTAGATGGAGAACTATATTTTATGCTAATTATAGATTATTACACTAGAATGATAGTCGTCAGCTTCTTAAAGAAAAATAATGAGGCATTTGAGTGTTTTAGAATATACAAGGAATTGGTCGAAAATGAAATTGATTTGAAAATCAAATTTTTGAGATAAAATAATGGCTGAGAATTCACTTCCAAGGTATTTCAGCAGTACTGTGATGAAAATGGAATAAAAAGGAAATTCTCAACAACCAGAAGACCATAGAAAAATGGATTTGTTGAAAGAAAAAATAGAACCGTACAAGAAATGGTGAGAACAATGTTAAATGACTCAAAATTATATGATAAATTTTGGGTTCAAGCAATTGATACAACTATATTCATTATAAACAGAGGTTTGCTAAGGAATAATTGTAACATGATTCCATAGGAATTATGGAAAGGAAGACTGGCTAATGTCAAGTACTTCAAAATATTTGGAGGGAAATGCTACATCAAAAGAGAATATATAAAATTGGGAAAGTTCGATTCCCATGTCGATGAAAGTATCTTCATTGGTTATTCACGCAAGAGGAAGGCTTGTAGATTCTACAATCTGAGGTGAAAAAAAATAGTGGAAATCATAAATGTTACTTTTCATGAAGATTGTGTTACAAAGGATGGCGATTATATTGTCCCTTTAAGAAAATCTGAGGGATCTGAGGTAGAATTTCTGAAGGATGAAGAAGAATCTTTAGAACAAGACCAATAAAATAAGGAAACAACAGTCAACCAGGATGAAATAAGAAATGATCAGTAGGATGTACAATAAAATTCTCCAAAAGATTTAAAATAATGGTGTCAAAAGAATCATCTGCAAAATCAAATCATCAGAAACATAAATGAAGGAATTGGAACTAGAAGAAGTCAACAGATTCGGGCATCACAACAAGCCCACCTTGATTTTTTAGAAACTTTTGAGCCTAGCAATTTTGAGGAAGCTAGTCAAGATGAGCACTAGGTAGTAGCTATGAATGAAGAACTGGATTCAATAATTGAAAATAATGACACTTGGGATTGGTTCCATGAGCAAAGGAAAAAAAATTTATTGGAAGTAAATGGGCCTTCAGAGACAAATTGAATGAGGATGGACATGTTGAAGGAATTGATTTTGAGTAGTCTTCAAATGATATGCAGAAGTTGAAGGAATTGATTTCGAAGAAAAAATTGCTCCCGTCGTTAGAATGGAAGCTATCAAAATTTTTCTCGCTTATGCATGATTGAGAAAAATCAAGGTCTACCAAATGGATGTTAATTCAACCTTTCCAAATGATTAATTGAAATAAATTTACATTGAACAACCCGAATGTTTTCAGCTCTCTGAAAAGAAAGACTATGTATGCAGATTAAAGAAGCCTCAATATGGTCTTAAGAAAGCTCCTAGAGATTGGTATGCTCATATTGATGGATATATACATAAAAAATGATTCAAGAAAGGAAATGCCGACAAAAATATCTATGTGAAATTGGATCAAGGTAACCTAAAAACTATCGAGATATATGTCGACAATATAATTTTTGGAAGAAATGATGACATATTCAGTACAAAATTTTCCACAAAGACGCAAAGTGAGTTGAAATGTCTCCACATAACGAGATGAAATACTTTTTGGGGCTTCATATATCTTAGGAGGATAAATGAATATTTATATATCAAGCCAAGTACATCAAGGAAATGCTCAAGAAATTCAAGATGGAAGATTGCAAGCCTATCCTTAGCCCAATAGTAACATATTGCAAGTTATGTTTAGAAGATTCATCAAAGGATGTGGACTAGAGGTTGTATGTATCTACGATTGGTATTCTTCTATATGTGACAACTTCTCAGCGAGATGTAATGCATTTATTTGGATAAGTAGAAATATTCCAAGTAGCATCAAAAGAATCTCGTAGTATTGCCATCAAAATAATTCTCTGATATCTTAAGTGCACAACAGAATATGTTTTATGGTATCCCGAAAGAAATAATTTAGTTATCCAAGCTTATACAAATGCAGATTGGGAAATAAGTGTTGACAATCGAAATAATACCATTGGAACAATATTCTATGCAGGTGGTTTCCTTGTTTCATGGTTAAGTAAAAGTACTCTTCAATCTCGTTATCCACAACAAAAGCATAATATATCGCGGAAGTAGCTTGTTGTACTCAAGTTCTTTGGATGAAGAAAACTTTACAAGATCTTCAAGTAAATTTTGATGAGCCAATTCCCATATTTTGAGATAACACCAGTGCCATCAATATCTCCAATAATCCTATGATGCATTCCAAAACAAAGCACATTCCGATCAAATATTATTTCGGTAGAGAGAAGGTCATCGAAAATAATACAAAGCTTGAATATATTGGCACAAAGGAACAAGTTACTGACATCTTTACCAAACCATTACCTCATGAAGAATTTCAGTCTCTTTGCCTAAATCTTGGTATTCTCCCAATTTCTCATTAGACTCTTTCTCTTATCTAACTAAGTAAAAAATGGGGAGTTTAGGGGTGTACAGGTTCGCACGATGACATTTGTCAAGGTGAGATACCATTTTCCATTGATGACAAAAGGGGAGAGAATGTTGTAGGAATAGGTGTCATGATTGCAGGGGGAGTACTTGTGTTACCATTAATTCCAAAAGGGGACATTTTTAATGAGTGGATTTCATTGATGTCAACCCAGACAACACTAGGGGCTACCTCGATCTTGCATGGAAATTTTGACATGACAACTTACTCTATTCCAAGTCAATGAATTTTTTTATGGCTTATACTTGTCGAGATGTTTCTGTTGATATATGGCACGCCACGTAATTCTTTAGGTTTGAGAGATATTTGTGTTTGAATTTAGTAACCCAAATTACTGGGCTAAAACCCCATGGGGTTGTGGCATGAAACTAATCATTGGTTGTGGTCATTGAATATTCAATAATTAATTATTTTTTTAGATCCTAAATTCTCTCCAATGTTAACTTGTTTAAGACGCTCTCAACGTAAGAATTTATATAAATTGTGACCCTCATATCCTCCTGATGCAATGACCCTCATATCCTCCTAATGCAATGCTTTCACTACTTAAAACATGCCATCGTGGCATTATCACTATAGCATTTTTTCTGCGACACTTCAGATGCCCCCAAAAAAACCCATTTGAGCTACATTCTAGATGAAGCATGTGACTAAATTTCAGATATTGGTTTTCTATACTTTTGGAGATATGATCATAGGAAGTTAGGGATTTTGGAGGCTCTCGAATTTCATGTCAAACAGGTGACCTTGGAAAAATCGTAATAATTTTCTCTCTGAGAATTGGATTCAAATTTCATAAAAAAGGATAGAAATTGGACAGACTCTAGTTCGTTTCAATATCATTTTTAGTAAATAAGGGTGAAACAATGACATGTGGCACTTCGTACAATTTCGCTCTATTGAACTGGTCTATAATCATGTATTCGTAGGAGATTACGCATAACTATTTTTGAAGAATCCAATATTGATCAGACATGTGTGGTTGGAATGAGGACTCAGAGGCTTATCATAGGGTTACATTTTAGACCTTGGAGATCCGAAATTACATAGATACAGTAGATTCAATATTGAGCTTCTAGAAGGCAAGAAGAAATATGCATTCAAGGATCATTGCAATAAGGATAACACATCAACAATCAAGGGTAAGTATGCTAGAAAACGGTATGTATGATTAGTGTTTGAATTTAAATTTGAATATCATCTTTGACACATGTTTTTGGAGGACAGTGTAAGTATTTTGTATGTATTTTTTATTGTGTTTTGTTCATAAATTATGTACATATTTACATTTGAATTTTGAATATTTCTCTGACAGATGGTTTGCAGGACAACGTAAGTATTTTGTTTGTATATTGCTTTGGGTCTTGTTCATTAATGCATGTGTAAGAAAGAGGACACAATAGGAAAAATCAGACACATACTAGGAGGAAAATGCAATGCCAAAATACCATTACTTGAAGCAAGAACAAAAATACCTCAACAAGAACTAGTGTTTAAAGAAGAAGTTTCATGTCAAGTATTAGGTTGTGTCAAAATTTAGTATTGTAAAAATCGTCGTCGTGAAATTGTAAAATACTAATTATTGTAAAAGAGTCATTATTGTAAAATATTAAATCTACCTAGAGTTGGAGAGGCATGTTGGGAGGTATATGTGTCATTTTTGGATAATGTTATGGTTCGGTTGCAGGTCATAGTGTGATTGGGTGATTGGTCTAGTTCAAGAAAATCATTTTGAATCATATTTTATCATGGATCATTGCCCCTGGTACGAGATTACACACTCTTGTCTTATTTTTGATCATTATAGGGTTGCAATGAGGTGTTAGGTTGGTGCATGAAGTCATCTCCAGGTTGGAGCTTGTGAACACTTCAAGGTGGTAGGTCGATCGAGGATGTTGGGGCATCCATTTAGTTGAATACTGAAGAAACTAGGGATTTGGGGCATCCTTCCAGTGGGATATGGAGAATAATTATTTTCTATAATTCTAGGAATTTGTACCTTTCATTTCAGTTGGCGCTGAATATTAAAACATTTATTAGAAAAGCATTCGGTGGTTTTTGACCCGGAGGGGGTTTTCCACCTAAAATTTGTATGATTATTATGTTCTATTGTTTTTTGTTGTTACTAGACAAAAATAAAGAATAATTGAATATTAACTAATGCTCTCAAAATATTTAAAAGTGCTAATTGACAAGAAATACTGATCCCCCCCCCTTGTCAGTATTTGCAACATTTATTTCCGCTATAGAGTGTTGTTAGAGTTGAGCTTTAGTAGAAAATATGATATATTAGAAAATAAATTCTTCATATTCATGAGATCGATCCTCCTTGCATGACCGACCAAGTGAGGGATTCATTACATGATATAATTTTGTTAGAGAGAAGGTCACTGAAAAGAATATCAACCTTGAATATGTTTGCATAAAGGAATAAATTGTTGACATCTTTACCAAACCATTATCTTGTGAAGCATTTGAGTATCTTCGCCTAAAGATTGGGATTCTCCCAAGTTCTCATTATACTCTTTCTCCTATTTAACTAAGTAAAAAAAAAGGGAGTTGAGGTGGGTACATGTCCAGAGGATGACGTTTGTCAGGGTGAGTTACCCTTTGCCATTGATGACAAAGGGGGAGAGAATGTTGTAGGAAGAGGTGTCATGATCACATGGGGAGTACTTGTGTTGCCATCAATGCCAAAGGGGGAGATTGCTTCTCAGTGGTTGTCATTGATGTAAACCCAAGCAACACCAGGGGTTACCTTGATCTTGCATGAGAATTTTTACTTGAAAACTTAATATATTGTGATTCAAGGATATTTTTAATGGTTTCTACTTATCGATATGTTTCTTTTTATATATGGCACACCACGTGATTCTTCACGGTTTGAGAGATATTCATGTTTGAAGTTAGTAACCCTAGTAAGTGCGCTAAAACCCCATGGGTTTGTGGCATGACACTAATAATTGGTTGTGGTAATTTAATAGTCAATAATTAATCATTTTTTAAACTCCTAAAATCCCTTCAATGTTCACTTGTTAAAGACCTTCTCAACCTAATAATTTATATAAATTCTGAGCCTCATATCCTCATGATGTAAGGACTTTTCTACTTAAAACATGACATCGTGGCATTATCGCTATAAATTTTTTTCTTTGAATCTTCAAATGTTGAAGAAAAAAACTCATTTGATCTAAAATCCTTATGAAGTGCGTAACCAAATTTGAGATATTGGTTCACTATATTTTCAGAGATATAATCTGAGGAAGTTAAGGTTTTTGCAGGCTCCTAAATTTCATGTCATACAGGTGACCTTGGGAAAATCATCATAACTTTCTGTTTGAGCATTGGATTCAAATTTCATAAATTGTGATAGACATAGGAGAGACTTTTTTTTATGGGGTATCATTTTCAAGATATTAGGTTGAAATAGTGACATGTGGCACTTCATACAAGTTCGCTCTACTAAACTAGTCTGTAATGAGGTCATTGTAGGAGATTGGGCATAACTATTTCATAAAGAATCCAATATTGATCAGACTTGTGGGGTTGGAAAGAGGACTCAAAGGGCTACCAAAGGGATTAATTTTAGACCTTGGAGATCTGAAAGTAAATATATACAATAGATTCAAAATTGAGCTTCTAGAAGGCGAAAAACAAAATGCATTCAAGGATCAATGTAGTAAGGATGACACATCAACATTCAAGGGTAAATCTGTGACAACAACGTATGTATGATTAGTGTTTGATTTTTAATTTTAATATAATCTCTAATGTTTTTTTGCAGGAAAGTGTAAGTATTTTGTATGTATGTTTGATTGGGTTTTTTTCAGAAATGTTGAATGTATTTACATTTGAATTTTGAATACTTCTCTGACATATGTTTTGAAGGACAATGTAAGTATTTTGTTTGTATATTGATTTGGGTCTTGTTCATTAATGCATGTGTATGAAGGAGGACACAATCGAACAACTCAGATACATACTAGAAGGACAATGCAATGCCAAAATACCATTACTTGAAGAAAGCACAACTCTACCTCAACAACTGCTAGTGTTCAAAGAAGCAATGTAAACTCAAGTATGAGGTCGTGTTAAAAGTCAGTATTGTAAAAATAATCATTGTAAAATTGTAAAAGAGTTAATCTTCCTAGATTTGGAGATGTGTTGTGTTGAGGGGTGCTTACTCAGGTTCATAGTTTATGGATAAACCAACAAACCCTCCAACTACTAGCCCTTTCGGTAATGATCTAATTATTCAGACCAAAGTGTCACTCGAAGTGGTATGGGGTGGTGTTGGAACCAGGTTTCCACACCCTGAGAGAGAATTTAATGAAGTGGTCCTCAAAAAAACCCAATATGAACTTATACAGATGCGTACAACATATTATAATAGAAATACAAAGAATGTGCAATTATCAACAGGATAACACAGAAATATTGTTTCTATTTAGCACAAATAACAAATCAGAAGAAAATCTAGATCTTAACCAATGTAGCCATTGAACAGATCTATTAATAATCAATAATCATGCATAATAATATCAAACAACTTTGCAAAATCATTAATAAGTAAACAAACAATGTGATCTCATCAAAGCATAAACAGTAAATATAGATGCTTAACAGAGAGAGCTTCGCCAAAATTATTCTTCTATTATCTTTCAGATCTATCAATACATCAACTGTCTTTTAAAAAACATTACAAACCCTTCCATGCACACATCTAATGGGGTCGACACACATCCAATACGATCCTTTCAACCCACCCCAGAAACCCTTACATATGCAAATACTATCAGGACATCAATATCTCTTATCACATGTATCACTACTTAGCTTAGACATACGTTTTCTATTTGTAAGACACCTAGCACATAGATACTATGGTGTTAAACCATGGTTTGAGGCCCACAGTTTACATTTAAATCCAATTACATCCAAAATTTAGGCAAAAAGCCCTTTTACTTCATTTGTGTAGTGCACACATACAAGAATAATAGAAAAAGTATATTTGTAACTTGTGCCTCGGGGGACCCCACCCCAATAGTCCCCCAACCCAAACATGTGACTCATCTCAATTCATTGAGGAACTGTCATCTTGGTCTTAGCCTCAAGTTTCTTGACAAAATTCTGGAGAGGGAGCACTAACTCAAGGCTCTACACTACGGCACCCGGCAGTTGTTGAACCATCTTGTCTATAGTAGGGCCCTCAATGGCCATCTCCATGCTATGCTAAGTCTGCTAAATAATATTCATGGTGTTATCCAATGTCTGGGATAGTTATAGAACTTCCTCTTCCCACAGTTGCTTGTGCTCTTTCAACACCTCTTCCTTCTAGCATAAGTTTGCAATCTATGTCTAGATTCTGTAGCCTTTGTGCAAACGAGCAAGTCTCTATGTAACGACTACTGTAGGTGCTATAGTTTGAATCTCTTAAAAATACTGCTCCTTCTTGTTAAGTGCATCACATAGCTACTACATGACTAGATCATTCTAGAAACAGACCCAAATGTCCATGAACTCATTCAATGACTTGTCACACTGGGTGACCATGGTACCAATGGTATCCTTTGCCTGCTTGACTTTTGCTACCCTCTTTGCGGGAACCTCTACCAGAGTCTCCGGCTATAATTTGGTCTAAAGGTCTGTGATTTTCTGCTCATATTCTCTGCAAATTGTTTGAAACTCCTTCTGTGCTTCTTTTATTGTAGAAGCCAACCATTCTAACATCTGAGTAGGCACATCTATGGGCATGAAATTCGGAATGTCTCGACACACCTAATTGATCTTTGCCTCTCGTGTAGCGTGCTTGACCTCTGCTTCACTGAAATTTTCCTCTCATTGTTACTGTTGTTGGTATGCTTGTGTATCATAATTTTGTGCATCTTGAGTCTTTGTTTTTGTAGTTTCTTCTCAGAATTGAAGTTCATCTACAATCACTAAATGCAACAAATAGAGTTTACTTGCAGGAAAAATTGAAAGGTTAACATGAATATCCCTTGTACCTGTCAATTTAACATGTTGTTTAGTGTCCATTTGTATTGTTGGCAGGGGGATGTGAGCAAATTGAGAATTCCCTAATGTTGGCAAGGAAACATTCAATTGTTACACACTAGTAACTTGTGCACTAGTCAGGCTCACCTGGATCATGCTCTCTTGGATCTGGCTCACTTGAAATTTTAATTCTTACAACCCCACTTGAACAATATCCAATGTAGATTTTTATTGGACCTCCATGTCCATCCATCGATATTCCTGCGCAGAGGTAACGACGTTTGTGATCTCATTGAGATCATCCTATATAAGTGTCAAGACCTCCTCTCCTACCTTCTTCGATCCCTTCTGTTTCTTTAGTGATCCACCCACGACCTGAGTGTTGTTCTTTGTGCCTTTTGACATTTCCACTTCTCTAGTATCCTTAGGCACAGGGCCATTTTTCTCTGGCATTATTGTTGTATAAATAGTTTCTCCCATTCTAGTTGCAGTCGGTTCCTTCTCAGTAGGTTTGTTTTGAACAATCGTTTTGACTGTGTCTGCAGGATTTTTAGTAGCCTTCTTTTTGGTTTTTCCTGTCAGAGTGTGTGGCCATGTCGATGGATTTTACCATGCTAATGACCATTATACCATTACTATGATAAGGTAATCTTCAGTCTCCAAATAAGAGAACTCATACCACACGCCCTCGATAGTTCCCTTTGGACGGATATGGATATTGTGAAATGTACCCTTAAAGTCAGTTATCATTTTTTATTGATTGTAAAGAGTGGGTGATAGTTTAGTCTTGGACTACACCACTTTTCTCATTATCCCATCATACAAGACCAAAAATATCTTATTCTCTTTTGCGCACATTGGGTCTGACGAGTACTAGAGTTTTGATTAGTGCGCAGCTTCGCACATCTTCTCTTCAAGATCAAATATTTTCTTTTTCTTTAGGGGTTCTCCATCAAATAAGTGTAATTAGTAAGAGGAGCCGCATATACTGGAAGGGATTTCCTTCCTCCTGGACCTCGTGCACATTCTCAAGGAATTCCTTGCACATGTATCGACACTAGTTGTATATGACTCCCTTCTCACATCTTGTAGCCAACACAATCACATGCACAAACACCTCCCTAGGTCTGCACTTGTTCATCATCTTGTAGGCCAGGATGAGCATGCCAAAATAGACCACAGGGTCATTAATCTCCTCCAAAATTAACCCTTGGGATTTGAGAGTGACATCATATTTATTCTTGATCTGATCTGCCACTGCTTTCTCCTACGATTTTCCTCCAAATTCTGTAATAGGGTTAGCTCCCTTATTTGAAAGACCTGTTATTTCATGAATCAAATCTACATCAATCGTGATGCTCTATCCCAACCAGAGAGCATCATCTTGGACCAAAACCAAGAGCTCCCTAACACATATATCATTAACTGGAATGCACCCAAATTGAGGGATCTACAATAAATTAAGCAGGCATGCCTTGTGCAGATCTAACATTCCCCTCTTTGGGTTGAGGTGCACCATGCCTCCTTCATAGGTAATTTTATCTAAATAGAGCTCTCATGTGAGCTTGGGAAAATTTTTGACATCGATGATCTCCCAGTCGTCAAACCACAGCTATGGGTTTTTTGCAAGCATATCCCCTTCCATTGGGACATTCTCTCGGATCTGAGGTACATGGATACTTTTGCACAACTTATCCAAGTCCTTTAGTGTTTTGACAGTAGGTTTGCGCAATAAAATATAACTTGGAATCCATGATAATGGAGCTACTTCTACCACTTCTTCGTCACCTTCCTCAGTAGTCTCTGAAACCTCGGACATAGGCCTCTTCAGTTTCTCACCCGATGAATGGTGCAGTCGTAGGGTCTTTTCTATGAGTTATCTATGCATTCCAGAGGTTTGAACCTTCTTCTTTTTTGATGGTTTAGGGGTTTCTAAAATGGGTACTTCTAGTGAAATCTAGATCTGATGATAGCATGAAAACCCACCTGTAAAAGAATATGCTTCATGTCTTCTAACATTATCCAAGATTTCATGTGAAAATGGAGTGGAGAATGCATCACGTTCACAAGAATAATTTAGTTTGCACAAATCAACACAGATTATAATTTCTCCCTTGGTCTTCTCATCTTGCACAACCATTGGACTTACCCAGTCAGATTCTTCAATAGGCTCAATGATGCCAACTGGCACCATTTTTTCCAATTCTTCTTTCACTTTCTGCTTATATCTAGGGTTTAGCCTGTATGGTAGTTGTTTTACAGGGTGCACATCAGGCTTCAATATGATTTTCATCACTCCCAGATCTCCAATGATTCCTTTTACTTCTACGAAATTTGTGGGGAACATATCCTGATATTCCATGAGAAACTCAGTAACCTTGCCTACTACATCATCATCCAATTAGTCTCCAATATCTGCTAAATTAGGTTGTTCCTCAGTTCAAATATTCACCTATCGTAAATTTAATTCCTTTGTCACATCTGTCGAGGTGATTTAGGGCCCATGTATAGGGCGTTTCCCTTCAAATTTAGGAATCATGATATTCCTTGGATCCTCATCATTTTCTTCTATTGTCTGGTTTCTGCAATTCAAAATGGCATTCATCTGCGCATCCCAAGCTGGTGGTGCACACTCAATAATAGACTTAGTGGAATCAAAGATGAATTCTTGGATATTATGCAGAGCCTAGACAATTGTTTCAAACCTACTTTGAAAGCTAAAGGTAAGAATAAAATTGTCTATTAGAATAGACCACTCACTAGTGCCTTTCTACATCTCTGTTTCTGAGTACCATTCAGTAGCCACATTTCCCAATGTGTGAATAAACATGTGAACCCATTCAGGTCTCGGTTCTACACCCCATACCTATTTTCACTTGGCCAAATGGTTGCGTGGATCTTCTTTTCCAGAATATATATCTTCCATTTTAATTACTAGGAATTCAAACCGCGGCATCATCATGCGCACACATTCCTCCCAATATCCATTATTATTCTTATGTGTTTCTGACCATCTTGTTTCAGTAGCGTGCAAGCCAAGATCCAAAGCATGGAATCTTTTTTCTACTGGCACAGATCTTTCTATCTCTCCTAGGAACATATTTACATCAGTTGAGCCATCATAATGTGGGAAATCATGTACCTTAAATGTTATACAACACAGAGCGTGGGTCACTCGATTATAGTGCGACACAGACACCTCATGCAGTCAATTCTACCAATTCTCTAGTCCTTCATGAGAGTCTGAAAAGAAATAACTATATTCCTCCCATTTAAGATTCCCATCTGCTTTTGGATTAATCTAGTCATCCTTGTGCAACTTTAGCTTATAGATTTGATCGATTTCATCTTCAAGGCGCACTGATTCAATATTCCTTTGGCATTCTGCAGGATTCAGAGGAATGATTACCCTAATTTCATTTCTTTCAAATTCCATTCTCCTTCTCTTCAGGTTGATAACACCATCCATGTCAATGGCCAAATCCAATCCTACCAGCACAGGATAGGGATCAATATGATCTACAATCTGTATGACTCTAAAGTCTGCTAACACCTTAACAAATTCTATATTGAACACAACCCTTGACAATCTTCCCAAAGGAATGATATTCTACTAATTAGCCATGGGAATTTGGATAGTAGACCATTCCAGCTTTGGTTTTCGCATGCGCTGCCAAGTTTTTTTAGGTAGAAAACTAAAATATGATCCAAAATCAAGAATGACTTGGTCCATTTCGCAAGTACCAATTTGTGTAGCCATGCGCATCTCTCGACTCGTTCTCTTCTTGTTCCTATAGATATTGTTGACTTCTCTTTGTTATACCATGGGCTATTATTTTTTTGCAAAATTATCTATTAATGGTTGCAAATTTTCAACATCCTTCTTTCTTCGCACTAACTTTATGCATGCTTGTAAAAATGGTTTAATCTCCTCTTCTCCTCTTGCTTCCTTCAGTGTTCTACCACTTGCTGACATACCTCCTTTTGCAAATTCTTTCCTTTCTTAAAGAAATGTTTCTTTGGTGGACTAAAAATTAAATCCTTATTTATTTTTAGGTGATTTTCGAATCCATACATCGGTGGCAGGCTTCTTTCCCTTATCTTAATTAGTAGCTACACCACTCCTAGTAACTACATTTACAAAATGATTTTCTTCACGAGTTTCTACTTGAACCATCTGAAGATTTTTCGTCGTGGTCTTCTTTTCCTGCATTTTGGCAATCCGAATAGGATAATATTCTATAACATGATCAAATTGTCTGTAGTACATGTAGGATTGTCACGTTGGATTCAAAGAGTCATGTGCATAATCGCCAACATCTCCATAGTTATATCAAATCAGTTGTCCTATTCCTCGACTAATTGATCCACCTCCTTGGCCTCTTCCTCTGCCTTGGAGTCCTCCATGCCTAGAATGGGATGTTGGTGATGTAGACTCAACCTACATTCTATAGATATCTTCTTTGCCCAACATCATATCATAAGTATGGAAATTCTTCTCATCATGCCCTAATGAGGAACAAAACTTGCAAAATAGCTACTTCAACTCAAGTCGTTATTTTCCAATCCTTGGGAAAGAATATGTGTCACATATTCTAGAAATTTGACATATAGTGCACCATACAAGATTCTTCAATGGCTTAGGACATCTAGCATTCAGATAGTTGTTGAAAACATGACACCAGTCATTATGATGCCCAAAAGCTTTGCATTTGATACACCACACCTCTGCGTAGACTTCCTTGCCTTTATCTTTGTGGAAACTTTAAACTTCCATATGCATTACTTCCAGCTATCTCTAAATTTGTTGATTTCCCAATGCAATAGGTGTTGGGGCGGTTTCCAGTTTCAATGCAACTTCAACAGCCTCATCTTGTGTGGAAATATTTTGCTGACCTAATGGTTGTGGCAGATGTGGGAGAAACATAGAAATGAACTATTCTTTATGCTGAGTATCATCAATGATGAATCACCCATCTCGTACGGTGCACTTTAACCTTTGATTAGCCTCCCATATAGATTTATTAGGTTATTGACGAATATCCTTCATTTTCGTCACCAATTATGCATATGACTTATGTTTCTTAAACTTTTCTTTTAGGGCTACTTCAATTTCTTCCAATGCAGTAGCAAGATTTTCTTTAGCATACCTAATGTACCAGCCTAGTGCGCAATATTCAAATTTAGTAGCCAGTTGTGCTTTTCTAATATCAATATTGTTCACTTGTTGAGCCTACCATACAGCCTTAGTTACGAACCAGAAGTGATCAACGTCTGTTAGATGATCCAAAATAAATTTTATCATAGGTTATAGTGTTTGAATAAAATAATTATTAATTTAAGATATTAAATTAATAATTATTATTATAGAATATTTAATAAATCTCTGAGATATTTAGAAATAGAAATTTGTTATTAAAAATTAGGACTCTAGAAAAGAGTCGTTTAATAGCTTCCAGTGAGATAAAATGTGTAATTATTAGAAGCTGTTTGCTGTGAATGTGATAACTTTGCTTATTTTTCAAGTGATCTGTAACTAAATTTGTTAGAATAGCTTACATTAATAGCTTCACGCTATCAGAATGTGTAATGAGAGAATGTGAGAGTGTGAGTTTACGTGTGTAAACTCCTGTAATTTACTATGCCATCTTCTTGCTTGATCAATAAAGTTGTGTGTCTGAGGACACTTTTGCACTTTCATGTGGTATCAGAGCCACCGTAATGCTATGAGGAGGAGATTCCAGCTCTACCAGGTCATGGAAAACTCAACTCCGTTGAAGTAATCAGCAAAAGATTGGTATGAAATTTTCAAATTTGTTTTATTGATTTTAGATCTGCAAATTCTAAAATCATTTTTTTTAAAGGAGAAAATGCAAATTTGTGTGAATTTTATGTTTCAAAGTGTTGTTGAAATAAAAAAAAGGGACAAGCACAGTGAATTTTCATATTTGTGTGAATTTGTGTGAATTTTGTTGTAATAAAAAAAACAAGCGCTGTCAATCCTCCATTACCCAAACGTAGTTTTGCACTTTCAATCAATTCTAAAACAATTGATTCATGAAATATCGATTCTGCAATTCTGAAATATTGATTCTACAATAGCAGCGTTGAAACAACAATTTAATGGTCTGCTATTTAGTTGAAACAACGATTTAATTTGGTCTGCTATTTAGTGTCTTAAATAATAGCGTTGAAAGTTAAAGCAGAAATGTTTCTTTTTTCTGTATTTTAATGTTGAAAGCAATGATTAAAGAGCACGCAGCTTGAGAAAGAGGAGAACTGGCTGAACGAAATGAAGCATGTAGCCATTTCCGCCCAGAAATGAAGCACACAGCTTGTAAACTAGCAAAGACAAGGAATTCCTCTGGGTGTACTCTTGTAACCTATTTTTAAACATTTCCGCAGTAGGGAAAAGTGATGAAATGAAAAAATGAGATCGAGCGAAAAAGGAGAAAATGAGTGTAGAATAGAGAAGCTGTGTTGAAAGTGTTGAAACTAGCGTTATGTAAATGTAATCTGCACTTCTACACTTGAAAGTGTTGAAACCATCTTTGAAACCACTTCTGTTGAAAGCGTTGTAATCTGCACTTCTGTTGAAAGTGTTGAAACCAGCATTCCAAGTGTTGTAATCTGCATCAATTCTGAAGCCACCTTTAGAAAGCATTATTTTCCATCACTGATGAGCTTGCAGTTGTCATTCGATTGGCGGAAGCTTGGTAAGCTACAACCAAGATCCACAAAAAAAAAAAAATCAATATTTTTTTTTACCAAAAACTTTTAGTTTTTGCAATGTTTCATTGAAGTCAATTGTTCACATTGTAATTGGAGGTTTTTTAGTTGTGATTTGTGATTGAAATCATAATTGGAGCGATAAGGTGGAACTTTGTATTTTGAGGAATAAGTAGATTTTTTTGAAGAATATTGTAATAGTTTTTTTTTTGGTGTAATAAGGAGATAAGGAGATTTGTGCTTTGTAATTTGTTTATGGAGTGATAGTGTGACTCAAAGTAATTTTACTTTGAGGGGGGGTAATTTTTTTTTTTACCAGCTTGTGCAGGAGCACTATTGTAAAAGTCAAATTTTGAAAGTTTCCCTGTAAATATTTGAGAACTTGACTAGAGGCAAGTGCAAAGCTCAGTCAAGTTTCTCATGTTTTGACGACTATTCGAGGGTCAAGGCCAAGCCCCGATAGTTTGTTTTTTGTGTCGTGTGTTTCTGTTGTGTTGTGCATCTTGATATTTTTTGGAGCTTGATTTGTGGTGTGAAATCTTAACACTACAATGTCTAAGTTCATTAATTTATTTTCTGATTCCGACAAACTTGAAGGCTCAAAATCTTACAACACATGGCAACGCCTCATCAAAATCACTCTTGTTTATAATGAAATATGGCATGATATTTGTGATGGAGATATAAATCCAAATAAACCTACAGATGCAGCTGCGCTATCAAAATGGGAAGTTAAAAACGCCAAAGAATTAGCTCTCATTAAATCCTCTGTCAATGATGAAATGTATGTCCATATCGAAAATGCTAAAGATGCTTGGTCTGCTTTGAGAAATTTTAAAGAGTTGTTTGATACTCAGCCTCAATAAAAAAGATTTGACTTACAATTAAAATTTTTGCATAAAAAATTGACTGAAGAAGGGGATATTCTTGAATACATCTCCAGACTTAAGAATATTAAGCATGAAATTGTTAATGCTGCTTTTCAAGCAGTTGATGACAGTTTTATGGTCACAATTTTAATTGCTGGGCTTCCTAATTCATACACACATTTTTTAGAAACTCTACAGCTCACTGGAAAGTTAGAAAAGATAAATTTTGATGAGCTCTACGAAATGTTGACTCAACATGA
Organism: Pinus albicaulis; assembly: GCA_034641835.2. Lineage (NCBI taxonomy): Eukaryota > Viridiplantae > Streptophyta > Pinopsida > Pinales > Pinaceae > Pinus > Pinus albicaulis. Next base: position 33,690,180 of record CM076578.1, read on the forward strand.
TAAAAATTTTGGGAAGAAAAAGAAAGTTGGTGAAGATGTTTTTCTCACAGAAGCCAGTACTAGCAACTCCCCAGCTGACAATTCCAAAAACAAAGGAAAAGGTAATTTTAATCAAAATCAAGCAGTGCAAGGTCGTGGTCGCAGTCAACACAGAGGAAACAACTCTAACAGAGGCTCCAATTCAGGCAGAAAAAATTCTCAAGGTAGAGGCAACAATCAAAATAGAGGATATCAGCAAGGCATAGGACAGAATCCAAGGAGAGGACCATCTCAAAACAGAGGACAAAGCAGAGGTCGAGGACTGTCTCAAGGTAGAGGATAGTCTCAAGGAAGAGGCACCAATTTGAGTCAAATTGTTTGCAGGCGATGTAACAGAGTTGGTCACTATGCTTCAGATTGTCGCACATCTATCAATAAAATTTCTAAGTTTCAACAACCTTCAGCACAGTTTGCAAATGATCAAGATCAAGATGATAATGACTCAGAATATGTCTTCACTTCTTCACCAGCAATCCAACTTTCCTCTTATGTTATGAGTGATTATGAAGATGCTTGGATTTTGGATTCAGGAGCAACTCAGCACATGACCTGTAGATGAGATTTCTTTTGGAATTTTCAAGAGTGCCATATTAATTCCATCTTTCTAGCAGATGATACAAAACATACACCTTATGGAAAAGGTGCAGTCAATTTCTCCTGACATTGGAGAAAAATTGATTTCCAATGTGTGGTATGTTCCCACCTTTAAGAAAAATTTGTTGTCTTTGGTGATGATTTCACAAGCTAGACATCAAATAATTATGGAATATGGCTTAGTTAAGATTAATTCAGTCAAACAAAACTTCCAAATAGTGATGACAGGATATGAAGACGAAAAACTGTTAAGGATGAAAGGGACAGTTATTCCAAGGCATTCTGATTTTGCAGGAGCAGTTACTACAGGAATTTCACCTATATTATTATGGCATGTAAGATATGGACATTTGAATTTTGATAGTCTTTCTCAATTGCAGAAAAAAGGGATGGTTAAGGGACTTCCAACTTTCAACAAATAAAATGCTAAATGTGAAGCCTGCATTTATGGCGAACAAATTCGAGAAAGTTTTCCAACAAGTACTTGGCGCGCAAACAGGCTGTTGCAACTAGTTCACAGTGATGTGTGCGGTCCACTACAAACTTCATTAGGTGGTTGCAAATATTTCTTGCTCTTTATTTATGATTTCAGTAGAATGACCTGGGTTTACTTTTTGAAAAATAAGTTTGAAAAATAAGTCAAAAGAATTTGAGAAATTTAAAATTTTTCGACAACTTGTTGAAAATGAGGTCAAAGAAAATATAGGTACTCTTAGGACAGATAATGGGGGAGAATTCAATTCAAATGAATTCAAAACTTATTGCAGTGAAAATGGCATCAAGAGGCATCTTACAAATTTTTACACTCCAGAGCAAAATGGAGTCGTAGAAAGGATGAATCGCACATTTTTAGGCATGGCGAGATCCATGTTAAATTTCAAAGGGTTATGTCCAACATATTGGGCAGAAGCAATCCATACGGCTGTCTATCTAAGAAACAGATCTCCAACTGCTTCTTTAGAAGGAATCATCCTTATGAAGCTTGGTTTGGTTTCAAACCTAAAGTTAAACATCTTCGAGTTTTTGGATCCATCTGTTATGCCTTAGTTCCCAAAGAAAAGAGAGCTAAGCTTGATTCAAGAAGTTTGAAATGCGCCATGATTGGCTATTCAGATGAAAAGAAAGGGTATCATATTTTGACCAATGGAAAATTTATTGTGAGTAGGGATGTCATTTTTGATGAAACAGAGAGTAAGAGTGCTGGAGAAATCAAAAGTCTTCTTCACAAGTTAGAAACTGAGGGCAGTAAAAGGAAAGGAAATATGCAAATTCAACCAACTTCACCAAATTGGTATGAAATTTATTTTCCTTCCTCTGAAGATGAGTCATCCAGTCCATCTACTTCAACAAAATCATTTGGGTCTTCTAGCAGTTCATCAGCGTCTCCAATCAGCAGTAGTTCTTCTCACAGTGATTGTCCAGATTCACCACCTCAACGACGAACATCAGTTTACATTAATCCCCTTTACAATGATGGAGACTTCTCAGAACCTCAAACAAGTGAGCAAAAACTTCCAAAATGGGCAGTTCAACTATTGAAAGATGTAAGGCGTAATGAACAAAACAAAACAGGAACAAGGGGATCAAAATGAAATGAAGGCAATTTTGCTTTGATAGCAAATGATTTTACTGAACCTTCTTCTTTTCAAGAGGCAGTAAAACATAAAGCATGGAAACAAGAAATGGTTGATGAATATTAGGCAGTTCAAGACAACAACACCTGGCAACTTGTCGATTGTCCTTAGCATGTTAAACCTATTGGATGCAAATGGGTTTATCGAATTAAGTACAAGCAAAATGATGATATTGACAAGTATAAAGCACGCCTTGTTGCTAAAGGTTTTTCATAGTAGGAAGGGATCGATTATGAGGAGACCTTTTCTCCCACAACCAAATGGAACACCATCCACCTTACACTTGCCTTAGCAGCTCAGAAAGGGTGGAAAGTTCATCAAATGGATGTCAAAAATGATTTTCTCAACGGGGACTTATAGGAAGATGTATACATGACACAACCACCAGGGTTTGAAGTTAAAGGGAAAGAACATAAAGTCTGCAAATTAGTCAAGGCTTTATATGGATTAAACAAGCTCCCCATGCTTGGTATGCCAAAATGGATGAATACCTTCGCAAAGTTAGTTTTCATCGCAGTGAATCTGATGATACTTTGTATGTGCGCCAACAGGGAAAATATCTGGTCATTCTCATTATGTATGTCGATGATTTGATCATCAGAGGCAACAATGATGATCACATTGAACAGGTGAAAAAGGAATTGCATGCAGTTTTTAAGATGAAAGATTTGGGACTACTTCACTACTATCTTGGAGTTGAAGTATTCCAACGTCCACATCAGATCTTCATTTCCCAGAGTAAATATGCAACAGAAATTCTTCAGCGAATTGGAATGTAGGATTGTAAGACTGTCCTTACCCCTATGGAACAAAACTTAAAACTTTCAAAATTTGAAGGGGGGGAAAAAGTGGACAGCACGACTTACAGAAAGTTGATTGGTAGCTTGATTTATTTGACAACCACTTGTCCTCATCTGTATTATGCAATCAGTATTCTTTCACGTTTTATGTATGAACCATTAGGCAGCCACTGGAATGTAGCCAAAATATTTCTTCGATATATCCAAGGAACAAAATATTTTTGTCTTCTTTACAAAAAGACTAAAATTTTTATACTTGGTGGATTTTCAGATGCTGACTTTGCTGGCAATATTGATGACAGGGCATCAACCTCAGGTTACTTAATGAACATGGGGTTAGTTGCAGTTTCCTGGAGTTGCAAGAAGCAAACTACAATGGCCACTTCTTCAGCAGAAGCAGAGTACATTTCAGCATGGGAAGCATCATGTGAGATTATTTGGTTACGTCGAGTTTTACAGGACTTGGGGATTCCTCCAGCAGAAGCTACTTCATTATTGATCGACAATCAATTAGCAATAAAGTTTGCCAAGAATCAAATTTTCCATTCAAAGACAAAGCATGTAGACACCAAGTATCATCATATCAGATCTCTCATTGCAAAGGAGGTCATCAAGCCAGTGTTTTGCCCTTCAGAAGATCAGACCTCCAACATTTTCACGAAACCTCTTGGTAGAATAAAGTTTACTAAGTTCAGGGATGATCTTGGTATCTGTTGTAATGTATCTTTGGATCATAGGGGGGAATTTTAGATGATCCAAAATAAATTTTATCATAGGTTATAGTGTTTGAATAAAATAATTATTAATTTAAGATATTAAATTAATAATTATTATTCTAGAATATTTAATAAATCTTTGAGATATTTAGAAATAGAAATTTGTCATTAAAAATTAGGACTCTAGAAAAGAGTTGTTTCCTAGGCTCTAAGATAGGAGTAAAGTTAGTAGTTTGGTTAGAAGATCATTTATTGTAAATGGACACTTGTTTATTTTTCAAGTGATCCATAACTAGATTAAGTTAGAGCATAGAGCTTATAAATAGGTTAGTTTCCTATTTTCATTGTAATGTGTAATGAGAGAATGTGAGAGTGTGAGTTTACATGTGTAAACTCTTGTAATTTACTATGTAATCTCTTTGCTCGATCAATAAATTTGTGTGTCTGAGGACACTTCTGCACTTTCAATGTTCTCATTTCCAATTCTCTGAAATTACGTAACTTCATGGATGTAACCATATCTACTTCAGGGGGAGGTGGAGATGGACTGCACAGTGGGGCAGGTGATATGTGATGTGAGCTCAGAAGTGGAGTGGATGGAGTGGGAAACATATTCAAGGTTTTTTGATATGACAATATTTTTTCCTCAGAGTTAGTTTCTGGTTCAGGTTCACTATCATATCTAGGTTTCAGTGGGCTATAAAGGACCTTTTCAGAGTCTTCACGGTAAATTTTTCCATTGTGCATAGCTAAACCTCTTTGATGCACTCAAGTAGTATGTTAACAGAGACAACCATGTTCACACAATAGAATTTTCAGTAATAATTTCAATGAGCATAGGAACTTACCTCTAGGTCATTTGAAAAACCTTCTTTCTGCTTCAGAATATGAAAAAAATTGGTTAACAACAAATTCAGTCACAAAATATGCCCAGAAGGCAATTTATCCAATAATATACCACAAAAGGTGATCTTATTATCAAATTTCTCTACTTGTTGGATCAATTCAGGAGTCCACTGAGTGACTACATCGTCCTCTATGCAGTGATGGAATTCATATAAGCACAACTTATTTCTAACTTTGTTAATGATTTAACTTCCAAAGGAGCAGATGCAGCATTATGGCATCGTAGTCTCAGACACATGAGTGAGAAGGGGATGAATATTCTTCACTCAAGGAATTGGTCGCTGGGTTTGAAGAATAGTGATTTGGATTTCTATGAGAATTTCATTTATGGAAAACATAAGAGAGTCAGATTTCTCAGAGTTGGGAAAGAAAAGAAGAGCAAAAAATTAGAGCTTGTGCATATAGATGTATGGGGACCTGCTCAGGTATCATCTCTCGGTGGCTCTCATTATTATGTTACTTTTATTGATGATGCAACTAGAAAAACTTGGATCTATTGTACTCAAAATAAATCTGATGTATTTGATATTTCAAGAAATCGAAAGCTTTGGTTCAGATTGAGACAGGAAAGAAGTTGAACTATCTCAACTTAGAAAATGGAGGTGAATATTGCAGCAAATATTTTGATAGGTATTGTTCAGAGCATGGAATTTGCAAAGAGAAGACAGTTCGAAGAACACCAAAAGAGAATGGTGTGTCAGAAAGGATGAACAAAACAATCATGGATCGTGCAAGGTGCATGAGATTGCATGCAAGATTTCCTTTACAATTTTGAGCAGATGCTGTAGATATTATTGTTTATATAATAAAGAAAGGGCCTTCAATTTCCTTGCATGGTGGTATTCCAGAGGAAGCATGGAGAGGTAGAAAGGTAAACTACTCTTTTTTAAAGCCTTTTGGCTATGAGGCCTTTGTCCATATTAATAAATAAAACAGAACAAAATTTGAGGAAAATTCAAAGAAATGTACCTTTTTTGGATATCGTGTTAATGGTTTTGGTTATCTCTTATATGATTATGAAAATCACAAAATCATTAGGAGCAGAGATGTAATATTCAATGAAAAGCTATTGTATAAGAATACATTGCAGTAAAAGAAATAGGAAAAAGAAAAAAAATAATACGCATTTCTTGATGAAATCACATAAAAAGGTAAAGGTGCCTGAAAATAATAATAATCAACAGCCACAAAAACAACAACCACCACAACAACAACAGGAACCTCAAACACCTGAAAGTGGTGTCAGAAGATCTACCAGGATAACTAGACCCCCTGAACAGTACTCTCCTTCATTATATTATTTATTGTTGACTGATTTTGGTGAACCTGAATGTTATGAAGAAGCAATGCAGGTTAAAACCAGGAAGAAGTGGGAGCTAGACATGGAAGAAGAGATGGAATCCTTAAGGCATAACTAGACTTGGGACATATTTAGGTTGCCTGCAGGTAAACTAAATTGGAGAATAAATGGGTTTACAGGCTGAAGGAAGAAGACGGAGGAAAATAGAGGTACAAAGCTAGACTTGTGGTGAAGGGGTTTGCAGATAAAAAAGGTATTGATTTTGATGAAATATTTTCTCCCGTTGTTAAGATGACTTCAATTAGAAATATTTTAAGTCTTGTACTAGCAGAAGATTTTCATCTTGAACATTTGGATGTAAATATGACATTTCTCCATGGATATTTAGAGGAGGAGATCTATATGCAGCAACCAGAAGGATATGAGGTCAAAGGGAAAGAAAAACTAATGTGCATGTTAAAGAAGAGCTTGTATGGTTTGAAACAGGCTCCAAGACAGTGGTATCTAAAATTTGACAAGTTTATGTTTGAAGAAGGTTTTACTAGATGTCACTCTAATCATTGTGTTTATCTGAAAAAGAAAAATGATGGTAGCTATATTATATTGTTATTATATGTAGATGACATGCTTGTTACAGGGTCTAACATGCAGGAAATAAATGTGCTCAAAATAGAATTGGCAAATTCATTTGCAATGAAGGATTTGGGACCTGCAAAACAAATCCTTGGTATGAGAATAACTAGAGATAGGAAAAATCACAAATTAACATTGTGTTAGAATGAGTACATACAAAAGGTGTTGAAAATATTTAATATTCAGAATGCAAAACCAGTTATTAAACCTTTTGCTAGTCATTTCAAACTTAGTAAGGATATGTGCCCCAAGACCCAAGCAGAAATGGAATATATGTCTAAAGCTCCATATGAATCAGCAGTTGGAAGCTTAATGTATGCAATGGTCTGCACAAGGCCTGATATTGCACATGCAGTGGGAGTTGTAAGTAGGTACATGAACAATCCAAGAAAATAAAATTGGATGGCAATGAAATGGATTCTCAGATATTTGAGAGGTACCACAATTCAAGAATTATGATTTGGTGGTTCAAACATTTCTCTATAGGGATATGTTGATGCAGATATGGCAAGTGGCAGAGATAACAAGAGGAGCACTACAGGATATCTATTTATTGTAGGTGGAACAACTATCAGTTTGGTTTCAAAAAACCAATGTTTTGTTGCACTTTCAACAATAGAAGCAAAGTATGTTGCTACTACAGAGGCTAGTAAAGAAATGATTTGGTTACAAAGGTTTATGGATGAATTAGGTAAGAAGCATGATATGGGCAAGTTATACAGTGATAGCCAAAGTGCCATTCATCTTGAAAATAACTCAACATTTCATTCTAGGACTAGACACATATAGCTCAAGTACCATTCCATACAGTCAGTATTGGAAGATGGACAGTTGAAGATGGAAAAGATACACACTAGCCAGAATCCTGCAGATATGCTAACAAAAGTTGTAACTAGGGAGAAACTGAGATTATGCTCAGTTTTAATTGGTCTTCAATGATGACGATGAAGATGAGAAACAACCAAGTCCAAAGAGGAGTGATTTTCCAGCAAATGATGCAGCGGTGGAGTTGCTACAATCAATCTCCAAGTAGGAGATTTTTGGGCCTGGAGCCTGATTATCTTGTTTATTTTGTATCACAGTGTTGGACCCCTTTAGCTTAATGGGGTAACACCGCTCATAATTAAATGTTGCCTGTGGGTTCCAGGAGGGCGGTTGCGGCTGCGACTTTATGGAGCCCCCCCTGGCGGGGGGTTTTGGGTGCAGCGCCCTCGAAGCTAAAAACATATGTAAAATTTCCTTGTAAAAGTATAGTAATTTGTAGTCAATCTGGGTCGTTTATTAGGCAGATGATCTGACGGTAGAAGTTATGTTTAGTTTAGGGTTTTTTTCCCTACAAGGCAACCACTCACTTGTATGAGGGTATTGTATTGTGGCTGTGTATTGTATGAGCATTCTCAGAGCTATAAATAGATAGGGAGACTGTGAGAGAGAACAAAGGATATTATAGCGGATCTGCTATAGGTTGTGTCTCTTCATTTTGCTGGATAATAGAAAGGAAGGAATGGATTTTCAGGGTGGATGTAGCCCAAACTGGGCGAACCATGTATATCTGTGTCTCTCCTGTTTTATGTGTTTTGTATGCTTGTGTTTTCCGCATATTTAATGTGTTGCATTGCTCTATAATAAATAATTTTCTAACATAATTACTGCCCCTTTCGATAATGATTTTCTTGTGAAAACTAAAGTCTCACCCGAAGCAATATGGGGGGGTGCTGGAACCAGGTTTCCACACCCTACGAGAGAATTTAATGAATTAGTCCTCAAAAAAACCCAATATGAAGTTATATATATATGCATGCAACGGATTATAATAAAAATAGAAAGAATGCACAATTATCAACATGATAACACAGAAGTAATGCTTCTCTTTAAGGTGGATAAAAAATCAGAACCAGTTATAGATCTCAACCAATGTAATCACTGACCATATGTCTTAATGATCAATAATAATAAATAATCATGTCATACAACTTTATCCAATCATTAACAAGTAAACAAATAATGTGATCTCGTAAGATAATAAACAATAAATATAGATGCATAACAAAGATAGCTTCACCAAAAATTTTCTTCTATTATCTTTCAGATCTATCAATACATCAATTTTCTTTCCAAAACCATTACAAACCCTTTCGTGCACACATCCAATGGAGTCTGCACACAGCCAGGACTAGGGTTCCATGCACACAAGCAGCACGAGCCTTTCGACCCACCCCAAAAGCCCTTACACATGCAAATACTATCAGAAGATCAATATCTCTTATCACATGTATCACTACTTAGCTTAGACATACTCTATATATTTATAATATGCCTAGTGCACAGATACTATGGTCTCAAACCATGGTTTGAGACCCACAGTTTACATTTAAGCCCAATTACATTCAAAATTGGGGAAAAAAGGCCTTTTACTTCATTTGTGCAGTGCACACATACAAAAATCATACCAAAATTGTCTTTGTAAATTGTGCCTCAGGGGACCCCGCTCCAACAAGAGGCATTGTTAGGAGGGGTAAGTGTCATTGTTGGATAATGTTACGGTTGGGTTCCAGGTCATAGTCTGATTGGGTGATTGGTGTAGTTCAATAAAATCATTGTGAATCATATTGTATCATGTATCATTGTCCCTCGTATGGGATTTGACACTCTTTTCTTATTTCTGATCATTATAGGGTCACAGTGAGGCACTAGGTTCGTGCATGAAGTCACCTACATGTTGGAGTCTGTGAATACTTCAGGGTGGTAGGTCAGTCTAGGATGTTAGGGTATCCATTCAGTTGAATACTAAAGAAACCAGGGAGTTGGGGCATCCTTCCAGTCGGAGATGAAGAAGAATTATTTTCTAGAATTCTAGGAAGTTGTGCCTTTCATTTCAGCTGGGGTTGAATATTAAAGAATTTATTAGAAACGTGTTCGGTGGTTTTTGACCAGGAGGGGGTTTTCCATCTAAAATTTTTGTTCCTATTCTGTTATATTGTTTATTGTTGTTACTGGATCAACATCAATAATAATTGAAGATTAACTAATGCTCCAAGAATATTTTAAAGTGCTAATTGATATGAAATATTGATTCCCCTCCCCCCCTCTTCGTATTTCGAACATTTAATTCTGACGCATAGTGTTTTTAGAGTTGAGCTTTAGGGGAACATATAATAGGATAAAAAATCACTTCTTCATAATCATATTCCATATGATACATGGAATCGATCCTCCTTTGATGACCGAAAAAGTGAGGGATTCATTACATGATATCGTGTATTGGTTTGTTACACATGAGGGCACATACATCCAACAATTTTGGAGTTAGATATCACCACATCTCATGTCACGAAACATAACTAATAGGTGGTCCTCCAAGAAGTGGCTTATCAATTGAATAAATGGCTATCAAAATTCCTTCATATAGTAAATAAATCCCCATGGTCCACTTTCCCTTTGAGGATCAGTCTGCATGAAATAAATAGCCATAAGGTGGTAGGGGAAGAAATGGAGGAGCTAGATCACTTACACTTTGTAACCAGGGATTTTCATGGTAATGATCCTAAGAGAGTGTGCATGAGACATTGTGAAAGGATCTGTTTCACTTGGATATATTCATTAATTCCCACAATAAAAGAGGAGAAGGTTAAGAACTGGTATAATTCTCATATGAAGGTATATCGAGGAATCAAAGTTATTTCTCCCGAAGATTAACTTCCTCAGAATGTTAATATAACAGACACACTACAAAAAATTCCTCAAGCAAAGAATACAACTCCCATGAAAACGAATAAGCTTGTTTAGATAGGAGAAATTATCAAGAAATGGAAATTTAATCCTTTGAATGACAAATAAATTCAAGCTAAACAGGAAATGAAATAACTAGAGTCACATATGAGACACGAAGAAGAGGAGAATAAAAGGAAAGAGGATTTGGTGAGAAAGTAGCAGTAAGAAGAAGAGGACAGAACAATAATAGAAGAAGCACAATAAAGATAGTCTTAGGAGGAAGAAGCAATATAGATATTGGACGAATAACAATTGACTTGGGAGATAGAAGAAGAGTTGGAGGAAGATGACACCATCCAGCCCATGGATGATGAACAATGTTGTCTGGAAGAACATCCTTTTATAGGTGGTCATATCCCATTTTACAAAGTTGGAATCACACTTCCACCTCAGGAGATATTCATGGATGTTTACAATTTCATGTTTGATCATCTCAAGAAGAGGATCGTGTAATAATTGTGTAGATACTTCCCAAATTATCCTTACAATCTAGTCTAGGTATCTACAAAAAAGGTGATTACTTCTAACATCATAAGGAATATCAGGGAAATCATGGCAACAAATGTTTCTTTCTCTACAACAAAACAGGATAAATTATAATATTAGTTGAATGAGAATGCTTTATTAAGGATAGAGTTAGCTGCGAAAAAGAAACAAGAGGAATATCTTGCTGCAGAAAATCGAAGATTATCTTCACACAATTATAATACAACATAATGGCAGTCATCAATACAGGAGGAACTATGGAAAATGGAGGACACCATGGCATGGTTAAATGATGAGATTATATTCTACAATAAGTGGTGGCTTCCCTCATTTTCATTGAGAAGAAAGCACAAGAAGCCTTGAAACTCTTGAAAGTGGCAATAAAAGTGGTTTACCAACATTAGGAATGGGCTGCCAAGTATTTTAATGTTCCATCAAAGTTGGTTACAAAAGAAAACATTATAATTGAAATGGATCGAATATAGCGAAGACTCCATCAACAAAACTAAAACCATCATGGAGAACAAGTGGCTAACTCCATTGATTCTCATAGTCATCTATACAACAGGTTTGAATCTCTAGCACAAAAATATGGAATGCCTTAAATAGGATCACTTGAAGAAATAAGAGGCAAGGAAATCATCTTCCAGGAGATTAGGTAGTTGATAGTACATAGCAAACAAGCATTAGATGAAGAAGTGTTAGAGATCACTAGAGACATTACTATATTGTATTCCTTCTTACCAGTGAGAGCCCACATGAAACTATATTCTTGGATATGGAATAATATACAATTAAGCTCCAAGACCATACTAACAAAATAACTGGAGGTGAAGATGTGTTATGCAATAGAATTTCCAATTCCAGTCAAAGTCATTACTACGAAGTTCATAGCATGGCACTCATACATCACTAACGAGCTCCACGAGGGAGCAAATGACTTTTCCTATTATCAGCTTTGTCTCATATAACCACCATCTCATATGTAATTTGTGTTTTGTAATAAGCTACATGTAATTAAGTCAAAGGCACACATATTGAATGTGAAAATACACATATGGAATGTAAAGAGTAATGCATAGAAGATGTAAATTTATAGTAGTTGAAGAGTCACGAAGAAGCTCAAACGTCATTTTCATTTGTTATAAATAGCTTCTCATAACTCAAACTAAGGTTAGGGATTCTTAGAGTCACGACCTGGATTCTCTTGTAATGCATAGGAGATAGATAATTCTTTGGAGAGGCGAGTGGTGGCTTCATGTTCCACTATTGTATCTAGTGTTTCATCTGTGTAATGATGGCTTGGTATATTTCATTTATAATCACAAGCTCTATGAGTTGACAGTTCTTCATACATGTGTCATGGATGTAGTAGGACTATTATTGTTATTTTTGTGGTATATGTTGCTTCAATTACATACTAAGTTTAATGAACTATTTCATTTATTTTCTAAGCTATTATTCAATAGGTGTCATTATGTTTTCATGATTGATTTTTATTATGTAGAATAGTATGCACGTAATCAACAAGTATTTCTCTTCATTCCTGAGTCCCCCTTTATGTTAATACTATTAATTTCCCAATCAACGGCTCGTTTCCCTTTACTAGTCATGGGAGTTCATTGTGAATCTTACATTGGGTGTCACACAAGGCTTACATAGTTACTCCCCCAAAGAGATGTTGTGATCTCTTGTGTATGTGTTGCAACCAAGTAACATCTTTGAAACCTTTCGAATGGTGGTCTAACCATACATACGGATGGGACTCCTACACCAAATGGTTTGAGTTATAATTGTGAATTCACATTGGGGAGATCCCCTTACATATTGGCTACATCCATCATCATCAATAGTTTCTTTAATTTATAAAGGTATAAAAAAAATGAAATAAAAACTTCACATCATTTTAATGAATAATTATGAGAGTAAGTGGAATCATTATTTTATCTTTTATGATGAAAATGAAGTGAATAGTTATGTAATATGAATACAAATTGATTTGTGTTTAAAGGATTTATAAAAAAATTAATGGGAATTTGTATAAAATTTAATGGTTTAAAGAAAAAGGGAAAATAATAATTAAAAGTAGTTATTTATAATTTTTTAAGATGGCACACATAGCTAGACGAGTCATGGGAGCTAGAGTTGGACGAGGAAGAACAACTTCCAATTAATTCTTACTCGATGAAGTAAGACATATTGGAATGAGATTATATACATTTTAGAGGACATGAAGGAGAGACATCGACATTGGCGACATCAGTGAGAGAGAAGAAAAATCATAAGAAGAATTTGAAGAAGAAACCCCAGAAGAAAAAATGGTCAAATGATCAGAGGATTAACCAGAAAAACAAAGACTAGAAGTACCTATGTACGAATGAAACATAAATCCTGAAGAGTTGATTCAATGGATTAGCACCATGGAGAAATACTTTGATTATGAAAATTTAGCTGAAGATAAAAAATTCAAGTTTGTGGTGACCAGGTTAAAAGGACATGTTGAACCATGTTGGGATAATATGCAAGTAGAGTGGAGAAATAAAGGCAAAATGAAGATAAATAGTTGGTATCGGATTATAGCCAAGCTAAAACATAAATTCATCCCAATAGACTATCAAAGATATATTTTCCAACAGATGTCGAATCTTAAATATAAATCCATGTATGGAAAAGAGTATACAAAAGAAATTTATAGATTAAGTATAAGATATGGTCATGTGGAAGAGGATGATGGAAAGTTAGGAAGATATATTAAGGGCTTAAGATTTGAAATAAAAGATAAATTTGATATTTTTCCCTTAAATACTATTGAATATGCTTATCACATAGCCCTTAACAATGTAAAATTTTAAATGGGAACTGTAAGTCAAAACGACAACTATATCCAACAAACCCCCCCCCAAAAAAAGAAAAAAAACCTAGAAACGGTTACACAGTAATTTGCGACCATGCTCACTTCTCATCCCTGATCTTGAAGTGCCCCATGATAGACCCTGTGTAATATTTACACTATAAATAAATATGTAAAGACATCCCCTGAAGACTCAAAGAAAACTGCCTTGGAAGATTACAGAAGGAACTTCGTCAAAACCCTAGCTTTCCCAGTCAAAGATTTTTCTAGCTTCATGTTCGCAATGACATCAGATTGATAGTTATAGATTAACATTTCCAATGCCGTTGTTTATTGGAAAACTGTGTTGATCCCTTTCTAGCAGTGTTTCCTCAAATGGAGGAGAATCTTTGACCTCTAGAAGTTCCAGGGTAGCGAGTTAGTTGTCAAATGGTGGTGATAGAGTCGAGCTCTTTGATTTTAGAGATTTGATATCATCCATGGGGGGTTGAACCCTTAGAAAGTGGGCTTTCCTCCTCCTTTCATGGGCTCCCAACCTCTTCTCCCTTCCTATAAATTGGTCCCCATACTTCGACTATTGGTTGGTCATTTTTGGGTTGGTATAAACTCTCGTTCCCTTTACATTCTTTCATTGTGATAATGCCTAAGTTTTTTTGGAGAAGGAATGCTTTAGAGCTTTGGTGAAGGACTCAAATTTTAACCAAAAAGGGGCCTCCAACATCAAGGCCTAGGTTGTAATATCTTCCTTTAATATTTACTAATAAAACATATGATGCTTCCTTTCTATATTTGTCTAATATTTTATGCCAATATTCTGGTACTTTTTGATCTACTAAATGGCTAATGTTTAATGATTATTATGTATTGGATTATGTTTTTGTTTTCTATTGATCATACCCAGGTATTTAGGTGCCACCAGTAGAAAGGAGCGAGCCTAAAAGGATCGTGGATCAAGTTCATCATCAACGGGTTCGAACATAGCATCAACAAAAGCTACCTCTATCTCTTTTCTTGTCACATTTTGAATATTATCTAAGAAAGCTTCGAATTAGAAAGTATATCAAGTTTCTCGACCGACTCTAGGGCTAGAGATATCACCTCTATCTGCAGAGGGGATTTATCTTGAAAACATAATTGATGAATCCTTTGGGGAGTTTAGCCTCTTAGCCTTTCTTTCCCAAAATAGTCTTTGATCAGTTTTACTGATCACTGAAATCTAAATTTTCTTAGGTCTCTATTAGTTTTCGTAGGGTTTGATAGTCATTTAATTATGTTAGGTCTAGTTTTGGTGTGAAACTCTTTTTTTTCCTTGTTTTTAGAACCCAATGCATTTTCTATATTCACAGTAGCATTTATAGTGTTTTTATATATAACACAACCATGCTGATTTGTCTTTTAGAACCCTTCTACTCACCATGGAAGCACTGATATCAGACCTATGAAAATTTGGGGTTTCTACTTATTTTTCGAGTGTGTCCTGGCCCCTGAAGAATGTCTATTAAGTCTCAGTGACCTCTTGCCTATGTGTTTGAATTTTTTTTCTTCATTGAATGAGTGCTTTTGTTTCTTTAGCTTGCTTGTCAGTTAGAAGATTTTTGACCATTTCAAACACCTTTCTTCACATCACTTCTGATTTGGTTTGATGTAGTTTGTCGTATGCACTGGTCATCACTGCATTTCTAAGCTTACCTTTAATTTCATGTCAAATATAAGATCACAAATGGTTTTATTTGCAAGTTTAGAAGAGTGTATTTTTCAAAATTCAAAATAAAACTAAAAGCAATTTTCATTTTAGTTCTTTGATTTGGCTTCTCTTTATCGTTTTTAAAAAAGGTGTGAAAGGCATTTCATTCATGTATTTTTAAAGTGATTCTGATTTCTGTTTGATTAAAAGAAAAGTGAAAAGTGTGGGTTTTTCATTTCTTCATTCATTTCGTTCATTTTATTTTTGATTGCATTTCAAAGTAAAAAGTAAAAAATAAAGGTTTCATTTTATGCATCTTAGTGGAAAAGAGAAACTTTTTCATTTTTTCAATAAGTTTGAGTTTTGGGGAAAATGAATTCAATTTGAAAGAATTTCATTTTATAGTGTTGAACTAGTTTGGGAAGGGGGGGGGGAGGGGGAGGGCGACGTATCATTGTTTGCTGCACTAGTTGCACATTTGTTTATATCTCCTCCCTCTATAATTTAGACTTCATTGACATTGAAAGATTTTCTTTTTGCATTTAACTTGCACTATAGGATTCAGGTGACATCGATTTTGAGCCAAAAACTGAAACTTAACTCAAGATCAACCTTAAAATTTACCAAATTTACTGTAAGGAGCATTTGGAACTAATGAGAACATTTAGTGGTCTATGCTAGATATGTGTTCTCGCATCATAAAACATAGGAGTTATCGCTAACGGTATGCGTAACAACCTGGGGGAGATATCCCATCCCACATATGGAAGCATATTGATGTATGATTAGTATATTTGGGGCACTCTCATGGAACGGTTAAAAAT
This sequence comes from Pinus albicaulis, assembly GCA_034641835.2. Lineage (NCBI taxonomy): Eukaryota > Viridiplantae > Streptophyta > Pinopsida > Pinales > Pinaceae > Pinus > Pinus albicaulis. The sequence continues at coordinate 33,706,418 of CM076578.1, forward strand.
TACACAAAATTACTATGGACTAGACTCCAGCATACCATCACGTATATTTTGGGAGACACCATTAGTTTGCAAGCTTGTCATAGGTAACCAAGTCGACCGCCTTGTAAACGTGATACACTGAACACAACAATGGGGAGATTTCCTGTCTGTACTTCTTGGTTCACTAGAAGGTATTCTATAGTTCAAGGATACTTGGTAAACCTTTTTGCCTATCTCACCACTTTTTTATCTACCTTGTTTTAGTTTCTAAAATTTACTACCCACGAAATAACATGTTACCGGTGCACAACTCCTTAGAAGATGTTAGGTTGAGACTAATGGAAATAGTTCCCGAGTTTACCAATTAAGGAATCCTCTCAGATAGTAATATTGATCCTTTTCCTTATTTTTGAAATGTTGCTACTCCCTATATTGCAATATTTTCCCTCCTGGGATTAACCATTGGTTTACTAGTTTGGTTATTTTTAACCACCATGGTTCAAAATGTCCAAGCTACTTCATGTTAGTATGAATCTTTCGTCATAAAAGACCACTTTAGCTACGCATAACAAATAGCCCTAACATCGATTATGGCTGCCAAATATCTTCAAATATATAATTAGGTGATCCAAATAATGCTGCACAAATCCAGATATAAGCATAAAAGACATTAAGTAGATAAAGTAAAATGTGGCTCCATGCATCGAATAGACTAGACAAGAACAATGTATTTGAAATAATTTTTATATTATATTAAAAAGGTGACACCTGAGAGGAAAACAAGAAATGTGTTTTCTGGTTCTCCTCAATGGGATGGGTTCTTGAAAGTCCTTAGCGTTTCAGATCTAAAATTTCTCTCTTGTTGTTGTAGAAAACCCAGACAAACATAGAACTCAATGGGAGCTCACGAGGCAAAAATGGAGAATGTGACCTAGTATAGATCTAGAGTGATCTAATGCAATGGAGGTGACTAATGAATGGGGAAAAACATTCTATTTATAACAAAATATTAGGGCTGTCTAGAACTCGGTGCATTAATAAAATATTATTAATCAAATTCTAGAACCACCCTTTAGGAATATTTTATTATATTTGTTGGAGGGAAAAGGATTTTTTACTTGGGTCAATTCCTTTATTTATAAATAATAAATAAATAAATGATTTATTTATCATTTTATGGAAATGATGGGAATATAATTAAATAAATAATGATTTATTTAATTATTCAAAAATGATTTAGTCAAATTTAACTAGGAATATTATTTAAATAATGATTTAAATAACTTATTCCTAGGAAATAATCAAATAAATAATGATTTACTTAATTAATTTCCTTGTTTTGGGTTAAATATGACTAGGAAATATAAACAGATGTCATTTCAAATGGTGAAAGAAATTTTACTTACGATAAAATTGGTCTTACATGGTGTACTTGGGTTCATCTAATGATAATAGGTTAGATGACCAAAAAATGGTGTAACAGATTGCCCCCCAACGTATGAGTGTTAGAAGAAAATCGTATGAGCGAAGTACGTTGCAAGAACTCAATCACTAGGCATCGAGAGGGAAGTGAGAGAGGAAATGTAAGGTAGTCTAATGTGCTAAAGGACTAGACCCTAAGTAGACGAGACTTACAAGTGCAACAAGTCTCTAGTTTATGAAGTGGTACCTGTGCTAAAGGTAGCAAGGGAGGCATACCTATGCCCGCCGAGACAAAGTAAAAAGAATAGGAAGTCCAGTAAACAAGGAACCGAACTATGAAGAATATGCTGGCGTAAATAGCAGCCAGAAAAATAAAATGATGAATCCCACATATATGTGGTGCCTGGAATAATCGGCAGGGCTTATACAACAATATTTGAGTACATGAGATACGAATACACCAAAATGCCCCCTACACACGAGGAACGGCTCGCAAAAGCTGACTGATACATGCAAATCAAAGAGGTGTTGCAAGCGGCTGAGACCAATATCATCAAATGGGAGGAGCTGCATCCAGGGCTGAAATGAAGAAGTCATCTGGGCATGTGGGGGGCTACCTACAGGGCCACCCCCTCATGAGGGTTGAGACATCTCACACACACCCGAGAATCACCAATAGCTGCTGCTGCATCACTGGACCATCAAGTATACGGATCACGATCATGCTGAAAGGAGCTCGAACCAAGGTACACTGCCCTCTAGACCTGGCTTCTAGAGTAAATGAGTTGACAGAAGGAGGTCTGCCATAGGTGAGGCAATAAGGAATCCCCAACTAAGGTGCGATAGAAAATAGTAGAGCGATGAATAGATGGACAGTAATGATGATGAAATGGGGGAAGATCCAAAGGGGACCATAAAAACATGAGTACTATAGGGTATCTCAGGACGAAAATCAACACGAACAAGGACAAGTAAGGAGGCAAAGTCGTGCCCCAAGTAAATGTGTTGTAATTGAGGAAATTTGATTTGGAGGAGACATGAATAGACCCTTCATGGACACAATGTGTCCTAGTGAAGTATCAAGGTAATAAAAAATAACAGGTACCCAGAGCTCATGAACAGGTTAGGTTGCACTTTTTGGGGTCTGTTCTGTGACATGGGTAGTAGGTACTGGGCAGAAAACTATGACCTGTCCGAGGAAATGACCTGAAAAGTGCGACCTGTTAGAGAAAGGGGGTTTTAGTACTGTTTTTGGCTGAGATCTGGGATTTTTATGGTTGAGGGGCCTAGGTGCCCCCAAACATGTTGTGGTCATGCCAAAATGTATTTAGGAAAAGGGGGATCTAAACACATTTTAATGATGTGGTGCGCCATTTATTTTCGTTATGATTATGCAGTTGGAGAAAGGAAATGGAGGATTACCAATCTCTTTTAGTACTGCATATATGAATCAAATGGAATTTAAGTTTCCAGGTTGGTATACTTGGTGTCACTATCCCAAAAAGAGGATTTGGAGATAATGAACTGATGCTCTCTTAGAAAACTGATAGGTTGGTCAACAACAATGTCTAAGATACCGAGTTGTTGATGTAATATGAAGGAACGATAAGGGGTATCGTCCCTAGAGTGATATGAAGTGATATGGAACTCTAGAGGTTCCTCTAAATGTGGAAGAATAATGGTACTAGAATCGACACGACCAGATACACTAGGAGTGTTGTGGAGAATTGCTTCTCCTAGTCCCTCTAATATGGGTGCCCCCTTACCCAAACATTGGGTTTCAAATGTAATGGCCACAGGGTGTATGTAGTTCCAACACATGGGTTTGATGTAAGGGGGAATAAATAAAGTCAGGGGTGGTGATTTCTGCCATACTGTCATCATTGTGATAGAGGATGGGGTGACTGGTGGGAGAAAGACCATCTGATGTGGCGAAGCTACCTGACTCATCATCATGAGAAGAGAGATTCACATGCGCGTCGTCAGAAGGGGTGACAGAAGAATAAGTAGATAAAGGATCCAATGATGTTGAGCCCAGGGTGATCGTTGAAGGAAGGTTAAGCAAAAAAATAGGGGAGGATTCAGAGAGAATGTTTCTCAAGGGTCTCATGGATGATGATAGGTAGAAGATGGTGGACGAAGGCTCCGTCATCTCGACATCAGGAAGGGGAATGTCAATGGGAGTTTTCATGTCTAGTATTTCGGCCAAAGAAAAACACGCAAATAGGGGAGAGGTGGACTCGTTGCGGTTGGCCTCGAATTGGCGGACTGCAACTAGAGAGGTGCGGAAGTCCTTGAGGCGAGAACAAAGGTGGGTGTAATGGCCATGGAGATCACACAAAGCACAGGGGTGGTTGGTGTGAATATTCTTGGGGTTCTTGGTCGTGGTCGTAGAAGAAATGAAGGCTTCAGGGAACACGACATTAAGCATGGGATTGAGATGAGGTAGTTCAGGACAGGTATGGGTGGCATGACCGAAAACATCACACAAAGCACACTGGATAGTATGCTTTGGAGGCCGAGGAGGGGCAGGGTTTGTCGGTGTAGCCTTGTCCTTTGATGCCCCCCTGCAAGATTTTCCATTCTTACTCGAAGTAGTCACAATAGGAGGTGGGCCCTGTTGATGTGACTAAGGTACTGTTGCAGCGAGAGAAGTCGTGGGAACTGGTTGAACCAGGGTCAAAGCAAGGTAAGGTTTGGGTTGACTAGGCAGGGTAGCAGCTGGAGGATTAAGGTGCCAGACGGGAATCATAAGGGTCAGGTTAGGAAGAGAGATGGTGGCCATGACAGGTACCATGTACACTCCTGGTGGGGGAGCTAGGAATGGTATCTGGCCAGCGGGGTAATGGCCAGGAGGGATGGCTCCAAGATGGTTGAGACCTGGTGGAACCAACCCAAGAGGATAGAGAGGCGCATGGGTATTAGCAGTAGGATAAGGGTCAGAAGGGAGAGGTCCAGCTAGCTGAGGTGAAGGGCTAGGAGCGAGTTGCGACGGGCGATGTTGCGGTTGCTGACTAGCCGAACCGGGCTGCTTAAGGTTGGCCTGAGATGATTGCATCATGCAAACATTCGCTAAGATGGGATCAGAGACGGGAGGAGGAAGAATACCAGGGAAGGTTTCAAGCAAGGAGGAGTATTTGTAGACGCCGGGGGAGACACTGGTCAAGGAATCGACGGTTTTCTTATTGGCTATAGAAGAGATGACCGACTCAGGGGAGGTCTGAGATTTAAGCTCATGATATGTCAACTGGTCAATAGTGACTATCTTTCCATTATGAGGGAAAAACATCTTGCGATGAACCGTGGATGGGACAGCAGACATGGCATAGGTGTAGCTACGCCCCAAAAGAATGTTGTAATCGAGAGGGGCGTCGATGACTTCAACGTCAATGCAAACAATTTTTCCCACAAGAGTGATAGGACAGTTGCAGAAAAGGCCAATTGGCTAGGAGACGTGGCCATCCCACGCTTGAAGAGTGATTGTGGGAGGGGCCAAATCAGGAGATCCGAGTTGTTTCTAAACCGAAGCGTACATCACACAGGTGGATGCCCCCTCATCAATGATGCACTGAGAAATGTTAGCGTTCCAGATTTTGACTGGGATTCAGAAAGCTATGGAAGCAGGAAGAGGAGGAGACTCTGACTGATGGGCATCGAAAACAATCAATTGGTCATCTGCGAGATCTACATCACCCAGGGCAGATAGTAGAGATTTTCATTGAGAGGGACACGACTGGAGGAGTTCCAGCATTGAAATGGAAGCAGGAGATTGGGCCAGCTCATATACTATGCTATATGAATGAGCAACTCGGTCAGAAGCAACATTTCAGCGTAATGGTCCCTTAGGAATCTTGGTATGAACCTCGGATTTGGGCTGAGGGATATTCAAGGGACCATTAGTTGTTGAAAGAGGCTCTGTAGAACCTGAAGAAGGTGACTCAGGGACAGATGGAGCAAGAGGCTGGGGGTATGAACGAGACTAAGTTTGAAGGTTATGGTCGACGGTTATAGGTTGGTCAGAGTTCATCATGAGGATCTAGTAATCAGAGGTACCAGATGGAGGAGGTTGAGTGGTTATCGGTCCATGAGGTGGTTGGGTAGCCACAAATCCCTGCTGTGCATCCATCTGCTCTTGAGGGGGCAGTGACTGCTGTTGCAGGGGTTGAGAAGACAAGGGAGGTGGGGGTGAAAATGCTGGAGGAGATGGAGCACTAGGCTGTGGATATGGATGATAATGAGGTTGGGTAAGAGTGTGGTAAACTGGAGGTTGGGCAGAAAGAGGAGGCATGCCGGATCCTGGATGCGTGCTACCCGGAGGGGGAGATGTGCAGGAGGTGGTGCCCCCTCCCCTAGGGAAACCATAGCTCATGGGAGGTTGAGGGGATGGATGAGAGAGAGCTCCAAAAATATCGTCGGTGGCATGGGGTGCCCCCGGTGTGTTAGTGCCACCGGGTCTGGGGAGGTTAGGAAGGACAGTATAAACATAACCAGATTGAGCATAGATCAGGTCATATTTCAAGGCAATTTGGAGGGCGGCTTCTTCAGTTTGAGGAAAAAGGGATGCAACATCTTTTCCGATGGCAGGTAACAGAGATCTAAGGAACCAGTCCATGTAGACACGGTCCTCAAAGGTAGGGGCTTGACATAGGCTCTTTCTTCTTCGCCATTATTTAACATGATCGAATAAGTGGGTCGCAGATGATTGACGGAAAGAAGTCAAAATTTCGATACCATTTTCATAATGAGGGGGAAGCTGGAAATAAGATAAGAAGGCGCGGGCAACGGTCAAAAAGGTGGTATGGGAAGAGGCAGGCCGGTCAACATACCACTTAGAAGTTTTTCCTGTAAGCGTGCGTTGGAACAACCAAAGATGGGTGGAATCATCGGTAATGGAATTGGATGAACACCACATGTTGAAAGATTGGATATGGTTGGAGGGATCCTCTCCAGCAAGGCCTTCAAACTTGGGAATGTTGGAGGGGAGCCTGGTTGGTATAGCAGGCCAACTAACATCATGGTGGATAGGATCATTGATCAACTGATTGAAATCGGGGAGACTGAGGCCTGCCATGAAGGGGAGCAAGGGAGCAGTTGAGGTAGTTTCCGTGGTGGTTCCGCTAGTAACAGTCCCAGCATTAGGGCCAGGGTTTCCACTAGCGTTAGGCCCTGGACCAGACATGGTGAAGGTAATAGGGGGAGAATCAGAAGTACGGGGAGAAACCAAAGAATCAGAAGATGAGTCAGAGAGTGGACTCGAGGGAGGACTAACTCGACGATGACTGGAAGGAGAAAGTCGACCAACTAGAAACTGAGGGTGAAGGCCAAGAAGTCTCTGGGATAAATGCCTTGGAGGCGCAATGATGACGGGAAGAAGAAAAACCGACAAAGGCAGGGAGGTGCAAGATCAAGTGAGGTCAATGTCGAAATAAGGGCAGAGAGGTGTAGTGTCAATTTATTTTAAAGTCTTTTCCAGGTGGTGTTAACCAGGCTCTTCCTCACTTAGGGTCAGTGTGTGGTGTGTGTTAATTTTAATTTTTAAACCCAGACGTTTTGAGATTAAAAGAAAAAAGTGTGTGCGTAACTGAAAACAAATCTGCAGAGAACAGTATATAATGCCGAGATAACGGAAAATTGACAGCTAAAAATGCATAAATTTAACCCAAGAAGGCGGGTCTCACAAAAATAGTCTAAAACCCGTGTGGAGTCGCCAATTGTTAGTATGAATCTTTCGTCGTAAAAGACCACTTTAGCTATGCATAAAAAATATCCCTAACATCGATTATGGCTGCCAAATATCTTTAAATCTGCAATTAGGTGATCCAAATAATGCTGCACAAATCCAGATTGAAGCATAAAAGACATTAAGCAGATAAAGTAAAATATGGCTCCATGCATCCAATAGACAAGACAAGAACAATGTATTTGAAAGAATTTTTATATTATATTAAAAAGGGGGCACCTGAGAGGAAAACAAGAAAGGTGTTTTCCGGTTCTCCTCAATGTGATGGGTTCTTGAAAGTCCTCGGCGTTTAAGATCTAAAATTCCTCTCTCTTGTTCTTGTAGAAAACCCAGACAAACATAGAACTCAATGGGAGCTCACAAGGCAAAAATGGAGAATGTGACCTCGTATAGATCTAGAGTGATATAATGCAATGGAGGTGACTAATGAATGGGGAAAACCCTTCTATTTATAACAAAATATTAGGGTTGTCTAGAACTCGGTGCATTAATAAAATATTATTAATCGAATTCTAGAACCACCCTTTAGGAATATTTTATTATATTTGTTGGAGGGAAAATGATTTTTGACTTGGGTCAATTCCTTTATTTATAAATAATAAATAAATAAATGATTTATTTATCATTTTAGGGAAATGATGGCAATATAATTAAATAAATAATGATTTATTTAATTATTTATAAATGATTTAGTCAAATTTAACTAGGAATATTATTTAAATAATGATTTAAATAACTTATTCCTAGGAAATAATCAAATAAATAATGATTTATTTAGTTAATTTCCTTGTTTTGGGTTAAAATATGACTAGGAAATATAAACAAATTTTATTTCACATGCTGAAAGCAATTTTACTTAGGGTAAAATTGGTCTTACATGGTGTACTTGAGTTCATCTAATGATAATAGGTTAGATGACCAAAAAATGGTGTAACACTTCTCAACCAAGTTTGCCTTGAACTGAACAATGTCAGTCTCATATTGATCATAAGGTTGACCCCTCACCTTCTTCACCTATTTATTCACCCCATTCTTCCTCTTCACCTGGTGAAAGTATGGATTCCAGTAACCAGGAGGATAAGAAGAAAAAGAATAGGATGAAGAAGAAGAATAAGAAAATTAAGCAAGGGGAAACCAGGAGACCATCATTACTGATGCAACTAAAGTTTAAAATCCTTCCAATCATCCCCATAAATTCAAATTCCCTTGCATGTTATGTAAGGGTGACCACCTTATTAGAGATTTTCCTGGTATTCCTAGGGTATTAGAAGCATGGTTCACTAGTTGATGGTGATAAACCATCAACTAGTGTTGCTAAGGTCCATGGGAAAAAGGGTAAATGAAAATTTAACTATAGGTTATGTGAAGATAATAATCCCATTCACCTTTTTCCTTATATGGATGAAGCCTCGAAAGTGTTGGATAACATTACTGCTTCTCAACCTCATCTTCCTGTTGGTTACCAAAATATTTCCTCTGATCCTCCATTAGTTGTGTTAGTGTCTATGAGTCACTAGTGATCAAATGTACTCTTTCCATATGATTTATATGGTATTAGGTCAAATTGTTATATTTTCAAATAAAATTTGATCATTGGTTTGTGTCTAGATATTATTACTTCTCCCTCCATTTTCAAGGTCATCAAATGCCATCATTTTCATGTCATAGTTGTTTGTTATAGGGCATCAAAAGAGTGTCTTGTTCATCATTTTGGTCATAAAATTATAATCACGCATACTGTAAAGGTTCAAAGTTCCAAATCATGGTTTCACATATGCATTTTTTCATCATTAGGTCAAGTCATCATAAGTCATGTAGGGAGTTAAGCCATCACCTTAGTCACCATCATGGGAGTTAGTAACTATGGAAAAAGTATTCAAAATATTATAAAGGTACATTTACCTTTCATGCATATGTAACCCTAACAAATAAAGTTATAAAGTTGCAGTACACTACCTCATCACATCATTTCTCAAAAAGGTCATGTGATTTCATACCATCATCAAAATAAAAATTCAACTTTCAACCTATAAAGAGACGATTCAAGAATTCAAACACTTCATTTCATATTACTAGAGCTCTCCTCCACCATTTATTTTCATGTCAACCTTCAAAAATATGATTTTTCCATCATCAAGCCCTTGCCAGCAAGCACATTGCGCTTCTCGCTAACAGGTTGTGTTTTTGAGTTTGGAGCTTAGAGGAAGCCACAACAGGGTTCATTCAAAATTCTATAGGTTCCAGAGACTCTCAGAAAGTAAGTATAGCCCCTCATCAATCCTCATGTAGTGATTTTCCTTCAACAAATGATGAAATCCCTCTCCTATGGTTTTTCTCTATTATTTTGGTTTTCTTGGTTTTTTCTTTATTTTAGAGATAAATAACCTGTTTTTCCTGCCCTAACACCCTTTTACACACTTCATACACCTACCCCAACCATTTCTCATACTCATCTATTTCATTTCCCACATTTTCTGCAAAAAACCTAGCCCACGCTGCGCTTTTGCTATATTTCTGGATTATGACTGTGTTTTTGGTTTTATTTCCCCTCTTTCCCTCACTCATTTCAAAATATTCCACTTCACATGTGTCCCTAACATCTACCTTTACCTCCTGAAATTTTCCTACAAATTTCCCTAATCCCTATCCCCTCCATTTCCTTCCCTAAAATAGCTACCATTTTCCCCTTCTTTTCCCAATCCTACCCTACCCTTCCCTCCTATCAAAGTAGGTCTTTTATTATGTGAAGCAACACCATGGCCAATGAAAAGAAAAATTATAAAAATGGAGGGCATATATTTAGATATGAGCCACCTCATATGTAGGATATCAATGCCTCATCATTCATCAAGAAGTCATTTGAATATTTGGGTCACCTATGGTTTTTTGAGAAGATACAAGAGGTGGGCTTCCATGCTAAATTGCCCAGTCTTTTTGAAAAAAAATTCAAGAGGGATAAGAACACCAAAATAGGGATGAGTTTCATAATATTAGTAGATGTCATAGCTTCATCCACATGTATCCCTAACCAAGGAGTAATTTGGTTTAAGGGGATGGAATTGGATATTGAAAACTAGAAACGTTTCTTGAAACCACACTACAAATATGTTCCCACTCATATATTTTCTTTAATGGAATTGTTAAATAGATATGATCCTTTGATGAAGATCATAATGAAGTATTGTACTTGTTGTAATATCCCAAAATAGGGAAATTCTACACTATTGAGAATATCTTAAGATATTCCAAATGTGGAGCAACATCAATATGTAAACACACCAATGGAGTAGCAGTGATACATTAACACCAAAAATGCTGGAAGATCCACATAAACATCACATTAGATTATAGCAGAAACAATTTATACAAGGTCTCGAGGAAATGATCTCTCAAGCTAGGCAATGTAGCCTCAATAAAACATATACATGACAAATGGAAAAATACTGCTACATGAAGGAAGCCATGGCTATGAATGCATAGTCTATAAAGAGAAACTACTGCAAACTAATGTCAATACATGAATATAGCAATGTATAGCTCAAACATAGATGGGGTAGCAAGACCTCAACCCCTGGAAACAATAATACACAATCCTTAGAAGGATTGGCCGAAATATACACAAAATGGAAAATTTACAGAAATGTCGGAGTTGCAGGGTAGCAACTTCAGCTTAGAAACTGGAAATGGATGAAGATATCTGAATATGCTGCATATGATAGCTGAATCTCATCCAATGGATCTCTCAGGTGAAGTTCTGATCCAAACCCTAAAGATCTTACCCTCCAAAATAGTGGAGGAAGTCCCCACTGCAATTGCACTCAGAAATAACACAGTCTAGAGAAGGGACTGCACTGTTGGTAATGGGAAGTGCTTCTCTTGATGAAAAATATCTGCAAAAAGCTCTGGAATCTCCCTCACTAACCTCCCCGAGGAATAGAATCTCCCTCCTCTGAAAGATGAGCCAAGGAAATGGTGTTGTGGAACCGTCCATTGCAACACCCTACAACACAATGTTTCCTGCTACAAGAGTAACGTTGTAGATGAAGGAGGTGGCTTGGCCTTCAGCTTGAAATGTGGAGAATTAAGTACAATCCCTAAAGAGGCCTCTCAATAAGGGAGAAGGATTCCTAAACAGGAAATCCCTTGTGCTAAGAATCACAAGAATCTCAGTTCAATAATTGAAGAAAGAAAATAGTCATGCAGACCAAATTCTATAACCAATAACATGTCCTCCTATCGCTACCTTGTCCTTCCTTTATAAAAATGAAGCCTCCTTTCCTTGGCCCCTACACATTAGGGTTTCATCCACCAAATGGCCTCTTTCTCATTCACACTGCGTTGTCTTCCAAAGTGATCCACTCCTCCTATGGCAGCGTTGTTCACTTGGTCAAACCTGACCTTGTCTTCATGCATTTGCCCCTTTTCACACTTGAGGGTGCACAATAGAGCTACTTTGATGATCCCTTTCATACTATGAGTGATATTATTTATATTCATGGTTCTCCTTACCCATTTATTCACCTCCTAGCTGATATATGGAAAATTAATATTCCGATTAGCTCTATGCTAATTTTGGGAACATTACAGTCCTCCCCTCCAAAATGTTTCTTGTCCTCAAGAAACTGCAAGGATCGAACTAAAAGGCCTTCTTGAGTAATTTGGGCTGAAATGAATTTGGATCTGCCATCCCCATTTGAATCTCCCATCTCCAAGAAATCATCCAAACAAAATGAGTTACCCTCAAACATGGCAACTCCTGAAAGTATTCCTCCACCTTTGGCTCATGAAAAGTAGGTGGGTTGAAATTATGATCATGGTAGACAAGGTAGCCTACCCCACACTGTCGTTCTCTCCACTCATGATAAGTGTAGATTATGTGCCGATATTGGGGTGTAAAATTATTTCCCTCAAGTGGAAAAATAAAGAACAGTCCTCCAACATTGAGGAACAAGCTGGCCCAAAAAATATCATCCATGATGAATAGGACATGATCATCATAGGGTATCCAAATGAGAAGTTTGTTGAGTGTTTTACATGGTGCTGCATGATACAAAAAATTTCTCAAGTGGAAACAACGCAGTCTCATCCATTGCAATCTCAGAAGATGACATGGCAAGCAATATACAAAATTCATCACATCTACTAATGAATAGTAAATGGCGGAATGTATAAAAAATACATGATCAAGTACTTGTCCATGGTTATACAGTGGATGGCTATCAAACTCATGACCCACCCCAAAAGAGAACAACTGTGTGGCTCTGGTGGCCATATCTCCTCCCATGCTCCCATTAGAAAATGTAGTGCCGAAAATGTGGGAACTCTCTCCCCTCAAGGACACATCCAACTCATGTGTCAATCTCCTAATCATTCTCACAAAAAGAATAAAAATAATATAAGAAAATGAAGACATGATCAATACAAGAATGAAGGAAACATTGATGGCTCCATGTGGTGCTAGAAGATACCAACAGTCTCATTAGTATGTATAGCGCAGTTTTACAAACTGCTGCTTCAGAAATTTACATGGAAAAATGTTCCTTGTTACAAAGTTAATCATGCATGTCATCATATGGCAAAGATTTGGATAAATCAACTAAACTTACATGTAATGAGATAAAATTTTCCCAAGGCCACATAAAATATGGCTGCCTCCATCATATAGTTGGGCCTAACATTGATCATGGAGCAAAGTGAAAAACTCGCTCTTCTGTGGGGAAATGGACTGCATAGTAATGGTAAGAATATGGAAGTCAATACATGTAAAAACAAACTCCTTACCATATTCCAGAAGTAAGATGGTACATGGATCCATGATTGATTCCTGCATAGTGTTTTGGCATGCTATGAAGAGGAATGAACCATGTGTTGTACGAAGATCATCCTTCTCAAGCTTTGAAATCCAAGTCAAGAGGAATATGTCATAGTGGTAGAGGTCTCCATCCACTACTCTATCATCCTCACCTCCTCCTTGTTCACCAAGTGCATCCAATGTGAAGTGATCCTAGGGACACTCCATCCATAAGTCCCTGCTCCAAAGTGACAATGCTATGAGCTCATGCAAATAGGCTTCTGTCAATACAAAGCTCTTTTCTTTGACATGCTCCTTGTTAAAGACTCCTCCAATAATGTTGCTACAAATATGGAATTCCTCTCAAGATGGAAGTAATTCCTAATCATGAAAGTCCATGGAGTATCCCATTTTCACCATGATAGTGCCATCTCCTACTCCTACAACATCATACAAGAAATGAGAGAAAATTTACCCTTGCTCTCCACAGAACAACCCAGACAACAAAAATTTTTGTTGCTTCCTCATTCTCTCATCATAAAAGACATGTGATGAAGACATAATGAATGATATGAATGTTACATAAACATGATGAATCCATACTCTTTTCTACTCAATGATGCCATTGTCCTGCCACATCTTCTCCATCCCAATACCCTTAGAAAAAGTGTATGCCCAGTGATGGCCAAGCTCTTTCAAGGGTAACCAGCGTAGCCAAGCCTCCTGCTGCCCGGTATCATAAATCTGCAAGTAGCTCGTCAGCTTCTTGCTCACCATCCACATCCACTCAACCAATTGTGGATGTATCCTTCCATCCTTCATCTTGGTACTCCTCCCATGAGGGCTACCATCATCCCAAATCAGATTTTTGTACTTCATGGGATTTTGAAATCCAATCTTCCCAAGGATCAATTTGATCCCATAAGGACCCAAATAGGTGGTAGGAAAAAACCTCCCATCATTATGTGTATGGCTCAAGAGGTGTCCAATACAATCATGAGAGATGTTGTCAATCCAAATATGTCCTCCATCATCTATCTGCTCCTATGAAAAGGGAAGAACCTCCTAAAACTATTGAAGAATCTTGCAGTCCATGATGTGTGGGAGTGCACCTCCACTGAAATATCTCTGTGAGATCTCCTCCTCATGCATGGCCTTCCAAAACCAAAGAGGCCTTAAATCTGCTACTCGTAGAAGTCTCTCTTTGATCTGTGGCATGCTCATTGAGAGAGTGTCATCTAGAGAGGAGAAATATTTTCTTATCTCCAGATGTCTACTCCTTCTCACTACTTCCTACATGGCTTCCTGAATGAAGCTATCCTTTGAGTGCTCACATGAGGAATGGTTTCTCTTTTCTCCATCACTACTCTTGTGCAGCGCAGTGCTATTCTGCTGCTCTAGATCAACTTAATGCAATGAATTAGACCCATCCATAGTGTTTTCTAAAATGATAAGAGATGGAATTTTAAGCATACCTTGGTGAAATTTGGAAGCTCCTTGCAGGGCTGCAAGAGTTTCCTCCCCATATGTGTTGGCTTCCAAAACTGTTGAATATTAAGGCTGCTCCTCCATGGTCTTAACAGCACTGGTACATGCCTCTTCAACTCATGGTGAGGGCTCTTCCTCCTCTTTGCCAAATTTATTTATCAATATTTCAGAAAACTCAACAAGGGTAGAAACCCTTGCGTGGCTTAAATGGCTGATCCACCAAATATTTGCTTCACCTTCAAGGTGCAGCGCTGCAATTTCTACAGCCTTTCTGTCTACTATAGGATGTATCAGGAAGAAATCCTCTAGCTTCTTCACCCAAACCTCTTCTACACATATGAGTGATCCATCAAATGTGGAGAATATAAATCTATTGCCTCTCATCATCCCATAGCTGTGGGGTCTTCTCTCTTCTTCCAGCTGAATAAATTGTGGTAAAGCTAGAGTCTCCTTGAAGGCTATAGGTTTAGCTCGATATTCAGCAAGTTACTCACTTAGAATTTTGAATTCCAAGTGTTTTTCATGCTTCATGCCTTCTTCTCTGTGAGAATGGAAACAACATGGTCCTTCCTCTTCTCCTTCTTCCATCTTCTTGACCTCCTTGGAGAGGTCCTCTATGGATCTGAAAATAGATGAGAGTAAACTCATCCTCTTCATCATCTTGATCTCTTCAATATTATTATGGATGAAACTCATAGCCTAAGCCAAATATCATGCTATGATACCACTCTAATATCCCAAAACAGGGAAATTCTACACTATTGGGAATATCTTAAGATATTCCAAATGTGGAGCAACAACAATATGTAAACACACCAATGGAGTAGCAATGATACATTAACACCACGACTGCCAGAAGATCCCCATAACCATCACATTAGATTATAGCAGCAACAATGTATACAAGGTCTTGAGGAAATGATCTCTCAAGCTAGGCAATGCAGCCTCAATAAAACATATACATGACAAATGGAAAAATACTGCTACATGAAGGAAGCCATGGCTATGACTGCAAAGTCTATTAAGAGTAAATGTTTCAAACTGATGTCAATACATGAATATAGAAATGTATAGTTCAAACATAGATGGGGGAGAAAGACCTCAACCCCTGGAGACAACAATACACAATCCTTAGAAGGATTGGCTGAAATATACACAAAATGGAAAATCTGCAGAAATGTTGGAGTTGTAGGGTAGCAGCTGCAACTCAGAAACTAGAAATGGATGAAGATAGCTAAAGATGCTTCATATGATAGCTGAATCTCATCCAATGGATCTCTGAGGTGAAAGTTTGATCCAATCCCTGATGATTTTACCGTCCAAAATATTGGAGCAAGTCCCCACTGCAATTGCACCCAGAAATAACACAGTCTAGAGAAGGGACTGCGATGTTGGTGATGGGAAGTGCTTGGCCTGATGCCAAAGATTTTCAATAAGCTTTGGAATCTCCCTCACTAACCTCCCAGAGGAATAGAAGCTCCCTCCTCTGAAATATGGGCCAAGGCAATGGTGTTATCGAACCCTCCACTACAACACCCTATAACACAACGTTTCCTGCTATAGGAATAACGTTGTAGCTGAAGGAGATGGCTTGGCCTTGAGCCTGAAATCTAGAGAATGAAGTAAAATCATTCAAGAGGCCTCTTAAGAAGGGAGAAGGATTCCTAAACATGAAATCCCTTGTGCTAAGCAACACAACAATCTCAGTTCAACAATTGAAGAAAGCAAATAGTCATGCAGACCAAATTCTATAATAAATAACATGTCCTCCTATGGCTTCCTTTTCCTTCCTTTATAAAAATGAAGCCTCCTTGCCTTGGCCCCCACACATTAGGGTTTCCTCCACCAAATGACCTCTTCCTCATTCACACTGCGTTGTCTTCCAAAGTGATCCACTACTCCTATGGCAGCACTGTTGACTTGGTCGAACCTGACCTTGTCTTCATGCATTTTCCCCTTTTCACACTTGAGGGTGAAAAATAGAGCTACTCTGATGATCCATTTCATACTATGAGGGATTTTATTTCTATTCATGGGCATCCTTACCCATTTTTTCACCTCCTTGCTGATACAGGAAAAATTAATGTTCCCATTGGCTCTATGCTAATTTTGGGAACATTACACTTGTGAAGGGAGGCTTTCTAGGTTGTATTAGTATCACATTAGGTTGCTGATGCATTTTACTACCATAAAACCTTTAAACGTACCCCATTAATTATTCAAAAGCTTAGTCAAGATGACTGAGAAAGTGCAAAGAAAAAGGAAAGATAGCTAGGCAAGTTTATTTCATCATGGTTTGGTCAAAATCATAGTCCCTCATCAACATTCACATATTAGCATACCATGGGAGACATTCCTGCAGGAAGCTGCTCTTATGTCCGCCACTAGTCAACCAAATAGTAAAAGCACTCCATTAGCACCACCTAGGCCACAGGAGGTTGGCTCATCAAGTAAACTATCAGTGACAAAGACACCTAAGGAAAAAATTACAAATTCTTGTAGCAGAGGTAAAAGACTATAGTTTTCCTCTAAAATATCTAATATGCTACCTAGGAAGACTATCAATGAAGAAAGAGTTTAGCCTAGCACTATAAGACAAGAGATATCAGGAGGTTAAGATGATGCACCATTTTATAATGAAGATAAGCGACCCACTAATATTTACATGGCTGACCGAGAATAAAACAATGAAGAAAATTCATCAAAATACATAATCAAAGAAAAATAGGGAGAGATTAGAGAGATTAGAGATGATCTTGCCAAGGAAAAATTCATAGTATCCTTCTTGCAAAAAGAGAATAGGCAGCTCAAAGTGAACCTATTGTTGTAAAGAAAGCCTAAAGGAGCTCATCCCTCATCCAGCAAGGTAGATTTGAAGGTATAGAAGGATAATGGCAAGGCTATCATAGATGTGGAAAAACTAGAGGATAAATAAGTTTAGGTACAACCAAGTAGGCTAAAGACAAGATCAGTAGCTAGACAGGAAGGACACGAAAATGAACCATCACCTCCTCAAGTATGCAAAAATCTCAATGACACTATAGCAGCTAAGATTGAAAAGGAAAAAGTGTTTTGGCTTGGGATAATCAATCAACACCTAGAAAACCTTCTAAATAATGACAATAGAAATACAAACCTTTAGAGATACGTGGAAAGACATTATTATACCAAAAACTTAATTTGTAAAATTAGGGTTAGGAACATGAAAATAAGGCTTAAGGAAACCCAAATCAAGATTAAAAAGAGAGATAATCTTGGTTTGTTTGCTGATTCATATTTATTTTTCTATTCCATGAATAAAAAATTAAGAATCAAAAAAATTTGACAAGTTTTGGTAATTTTAAACTTTTCTGCTAATTCTGGAAATTTTGTTGCACAAAAGCGCAACATGGCCATGCTCCACTTATTCTTAGAACATCGAAATGAAAAATGGCATACATATTTAGGTTTCTTTTGACCTCTACATTACATATATGTTCTTTTTATTTCATTTTAGCTCTTAATTTTGAAGAAAAAGGAAAAAAAATAGCGATTTTTCATCTTTCTGCCACTATTTTGGATCTCGCGCTGCACTTCTGGAGTAGTCTTGGGAGATTGGATTTTTAGGTACATTGGAGGTGGATTTTTATGGGTTGAAGCTTAAGTGGTCTTCTAAACATCATAATATATGTTCACCAACCATATGTTCATATCATATATCCATATAAGTCACCAAAAAAAATCCTCAAGGACCACATTGCGCTTTTGCTGGGCCATACCGCGCTTCTATAGGACCAGGCTGCGCTTATGTGGAAAAGCTAGATTTCAAATTTTCTTGGTCAAATTTTACTTATTTTCATGTAATTTTTCCTCAAACTAGTTTAATTGATGTAATTAAGTGTCATAGGGATGGTAAAGATCAATTTCATGTCAATTCCACTATAATCAATGCTTATAAAGTCAACTCATTGAGTTAGTGTAAAAAGGGAATTAGTTTCTAACCTCCCTAGGTTTTGGCATGGTTAGAGAGAATCTTGTAATCAGAACCTAAGATGATGGATTCAGCCCCTTAGAGGGGAAATGTGGTTTCTCATCTATATGTAGCATAATTTATGTCAAATCAAGGGTTGGATACTTGAGAGTCAGAGGTTTGGAGCTAGTGTACAACATTTTTGCAATATTATAAAAAGAACTTCCAACTATTATCTTGGGATTATTGTGGTATTTTTATTGAATTTTTTTTTCCTCTGTTTATTATAAATTTGAATATTTACTTCTTATTACTACAATGAGCATGCTTTCATATGATCATCTCATTCGTTTTTAAGCAGAATTCATGGTTTTAGGCTATGTTTAGATGATATTTTCATGTTTGTGTTCCATATCTTCTGATAAATGAGTTCATAGTCTTATGCTCATTTTTATCTTTCTTACTCAACCCTATACCACAATGAGAACCCAATTATGTCACTAATCATACCTACATTACCCCATCTTATCCCTATAACTCATCATTTGAAAAACTGACCTAGTTCCTAGACCTATGATCGAATAAAACCCTAAAATCAAACCCTAGTGAGTTGAATATCTAGCTTTATATTTATTTTTCTCTCCATTCACTTCAATTTCTGTGAGATTGTAGAGAGAGCCCTCTCTGATATGGTATGGGATACCAAATCGAAAGTTGGTATGAGGTTACCTCCTTCAGTCTCCTTTCTCAACCTTGGGAAACCCAACAGCGATAAAAATTTGATCAATTGATTAATCATAAGTCATATTTGGTCAACCCAAATCTCTTTAAAAGTGAACCCCATGAGTTCGTTCCTGACCAACCATTGGTTGAGAAAAAAATTGACATGATTCCACCCTTAGTGGATCTTGTTTTTGCTGTAGAGAGTGAACCTCACGCTACTCAAATTATTTTTTTTTCTTTAGATTCCCATGAATTGGTTGGAAATCCATTCATCCCCACAATACATGAGGGCGATCCTCCCATTCCCGTAGCACAAGGGGAAAAGTATTTCATTCCCATGGCACCACCTCCAAGTAGTCTTGTTTCTTGCTTTAATTGGAGTCGACTGACAGGATATCATATTCCTTCTTATGTGTCCTTTGAGATCACATTACAAGACTATAAATATGGCAACCACTCAGGTCCTTTTTGTTTTGTTGAGTCTTCAACTAATGTCTTTACATATTTCCTCATGGTGGAAATATTGCACAGGGTCTGTCACGGGGCACTTCAGGATCAGGGACGGGAAGTAGCCATAATAGATGAAGGCACATCTATTAGTATTATGTTCTCAACTACTTGGAAAGCTTTCAATTCTCCGCAGCTTGTGCCTGTTACCCATAATTTTTTTTCATTTAACAGAGGAACTAGCCAATCGTTAGGAATCCTTCCTAAGTTTCCTATTACTTTTGGAGGAAATAATGTCTATATAGACATGATGGTTGTCCAAGGCCCTTTGGACTTTAACTTACTCCTTGGACATGACTATAGTTATTTCATGGGAGCTCTTGTCTCTTCTCTCTCTCATGTGATTTGCTTTCCACATTAGGGAATAATTGTGACCATTGATCAACTTTCATTCATTGATCCTAATCTAGCTCCCAATAAACCATCCTCCCTTAATGGTTCTTACATTCTAGTGGTATTCTCCCTGCCATAGGTTAATTATGTGGCCACCTGTTCCATGCTCACATCTATTGATGATCTATATCCTAATTTGGTATGGCTTGTCTCTTTTGTCAAACATTATTCCCCATGGTCTCAATTTACACATGGATGTGTGGAGGAACTTACTCCTAGAAATCATTAGAAGAAACTCACATTGGGTTCTAAACTATAGTTCATGAAGAATTAACCTATGCACCACAACTCCTAGATGAGCCAAATGTATCTATGTGGTTAAGGTTAGAAGTTTTTCCTCAAAGCATGATACAAATTACAAAATTCGTCATGAACTAAAAATGATGCATAAAAAATAATAAAAAATATGGAGTGTATTCTACCACAACATACGAAATGTTTTTATCCAAAAGACTCCAACTCCAAATAAAATGTTTTATGAAATGCATTGCGAGCATATGAAAAAAATAACTTGTGTTGAGTTCCCAGGTATTCATTCCATGCAAGTGATGATTTTGGAAGCCAATATGTTCTCTCACCAGCATTGAGATCCCATTACATAAAACTATCCATTTGACATAGACCTCTCATCCATTTCCATGAAAACAAGCAATTTCACTAAGTTCCCCATTATCCATTCCATATGAGGAAATGATGGTGGTAACCAATGTTTAAAGATGGCTATGTA
This sequence comes from Pinus albicaulis, assembly GCA_034641835.2. Lineage (NCBI taxonomy): Eukaryota > Viridiplantae > Streptophyta > Pinopsida > Pinales > Pinaceae > Pinus > Pinus albicaulis. The sequence goes on from CM076578.1 coordinate 33,727,137, forward strand.
CCAAGACAATGTTGCAAAGGATATGACACGTCATATTTTCAGTGTAATCACCAGATAATACTTGCCTCAAATCATGAATCATATCATGTTATGGATAGAACATGCACCTAGAAGAGTGATGGTGGCAACCAATGTGTAAAGATCGCTATGTACCAAGAAAATGTTGCAAAGGATATGACAAGTTGTATTTTCAATGTAGTCACCGAATAATACTTGCCTCAAATCATGAATCATATCATGTTATGGATAGAACATCCACCTAGAAGAGTCTATTTATCTAACTAGATGGAAAACATTGACCACTCTCATATGTGGTGATATGTATTCTATCTCACAAAATAAAAATATGTTAACTTTAAAAGCTTGAACTTCTAAAATATAAAATAAAGTTCAATAAAAAAATAAAAATGACCATTTCTAATAAAATATAAAATACAATTTAAAAATATATATTATTAAGAGAGAGACTAATGGTTAATAGCATGTGTTTCATGGTAAGGGGTCACTTATATTTCTGTCTTAAAAATCATAAATCCAAATGAAGTAAACAAAATATTTACACTTCCATTAACATTGACATTCAAATAATTATAAAAAAATAAATATATTATCAAAAAATTAAAATATATTATTATTATTTTATAATGTACTTAAAATAAGATATTAAAATATTTATAATAAAAATCATTAAAAATCTATATTTCTATCTTAAAAAATTATAAATTCAAAGAAATAAAATATTTACACTTCCGTAAATATTGACATTCAAATAATTATATCAAAATAAATAACTTGTAATGTACTACCACACACATATAAAAAAAAAATAACTTTACATTTTTACATTTAAGCTGCACACGCTTTTACATATAACTTATACATTTTTACATCAAGTAATATGCACTCTTACATTTAACTATATACACTTTTACGCTATGAAATGTCTAAATTATCCACCTTCCATCTCTCATAATGAGCAGTACGGTAGTATGATTAAAGATCAAATGTAATACATGATGCTTCATAAGGGCTTAGGCTCATTTCACAAGTTGTAAAGGTGTGCACCAGTCATCAAATCCAACATTGGTTTGTGTGTGATTTTCTGTCCTATATCTTTAATTACGAAGGGACTTGAGTTAAGGGGACCAATACCTTTCATTTATTAGTGTCTTTCATGGTTTGGATTATGTGTTCGTTGATGTTGGTGTAATTACTATAATGAAAGACTTTTTGCAGGGTGATTCATTTGATTTAATTCATACCATATGGTGAACTCTCTACCATAGGACATTCATGACTCATTTTGTCGTCAATTTGCTTAGGTTTGAGATCTATGGTCACAATCAGTTTAGGGTTTAAAATTAGGGTAATGACTACCCTAACCCTAACCATTTACCATTTTGTCATGCGCCTCCCTCCGCCACGGAGCTCTGCAAGCTTTGTTTGGCCTGCCGCTATCGACAGGCCTCCCTCCTAGCTCACCTTGCTCCCGTTTCTGGAACTCGTGACAAACGATGAGTTTTTCAACCAAGTAGTCCTATGGATGGTAAGTTTCTCTATGCGATGTGGTTCACTTTTTTCTTTTGTTTCGGAAATCTTGGCTATAATACTTCCACTATAGGGTTTTTGCTTCAGTTTCTTTTCCATTCACCATTCTATAGTTTTCTTTTCAGTTTTCCTGGAATATTATCCTCCCTTAATGATTGTTGTTGCCTTCCATTTCAGCTTTGATGGTTCCAGTTCTTCTCGCAGTGTTGTACATCTCAGCTTCCCTGCCATGCCTTCCTATGACTCTTACAGGTAAGCCGCGAAGGTTAGATGTGTATGCGGTAGTTTAAATTCATGTTTTCAATGTCTTCATATGCCGACAGAGTGTTGACTCTATTCTTCATGGCCTACTTTAAGGTTTTAACTTGCGGATTCTGTGATAGCAAATTCCATAGGTAATGGTTCTCACCTTTCGATTTTCTCTTTACTAAGCTTATTTAAATATTGTCATAGCTTCCTTTCAGTTATTGACATTTTTTGCAGCTTTTCCTCTTGCACAGGTAACCTCCATGACCGACGTTGTATTGGTCTTCCTTTAGCAATCTCGTTCTAGTTCTTTTCTAATTTGGTTTTCATGCCCTCCTAGGTATCCCTCTCCACTGTAGGTTATGACCAGGGTTGTCTAATTACCGTGAACCCTATTGTAACTTTGAGGCTCAGGTTTTTACTATAGTTATTTACTTATCATTTCACTCTTATTGGAATTTCTCGGCTTTTTCCAGTTTGTAATTATTGAGGACTTTCGTAAAAATAGTTGAACTTATGCATTTTTATCTTTTGTGTAAGAACTTTTGGTGAAAATCACATATAAGAAAATTTTGTCAACGCGTTTCAAACCAGCCAGTGTGGTTCATCATCAGGATAGATATTATCTGATGAACCTGGCAAATTTGGTTTATGCGTGTTAAAATTTCTTATATGTGATTTTCACCGAAAATTCTTACACACATTTTATGGATCACAGAAGCCAAATTCCTAACATTTTTATCCTATATATAAATATATATAAGTTTTGGATATCTAGGAATTTGGATTCTGTATCACCGTGCTTGTATATATTTGGTTTTAATTTCTAGCTTCAGCTCTACCCCTTTTAGGAGGAGTAAACCCATCTCCTCTTGTTTATGTAAACATATATTTGGATTTGAGTATTGGTAGACAGTTTTATTTCTTCAGGTGTTCAGTTATATATTCATTTGCGCAATTTTTCAATAATAGTACTATTGTACATTCTTTCCAGAACTCAGTTTACTTTTACTTTTGTATGCAAACAAATGTGGAATTTACAACTTCCATTGTTCTTTATTTCAAATATCTTTAAATATTTCAATAATAATAGTAATTATTGTAGCAGTTTGAGTTTGAATTATCTTTACTCCCCTCTCTGTTTGCTGCATTAACAATATCTATACAATGCTCTATTAGACCATCAGTTAACTAGAGTTTTCACTAATATTTTGGTATTTTCATCCGTTATTCACAGATTTCTTCTTTTCAGTTTGGTTATGTTTCTGAGTTTAATTTTACTTCAACTTAGATGAATGTCTAGACCATTATGTCAGTGTCTATCATATATGCAGAGAATGACCAGCTCGGAGCTTTTGTCCCGGAAGCACTAAGATAACAGTTCCCTGTTTTGTTTTTAGATGATGAAAGAGTAGTTTATAGATTTATTTCCTCTTTGTGATTGTTTAATCCAATCTTGATTTTATTTTTGTACTTGTTCTATTCATTCAAAAGTTTTTTTTGAATTTCCAATATATTTAAAGAAAAATATACAGAGATATAATAATAGTTGTAGACAAACAGATTACATCTAATCTACACAATCACAAACCAAAACTCAGTTTTTTTGCAAAGCCTTGTTTTACTTAGCTTTCTTCCCAGATTCTTCTGATGTTTTCCTCCCTACCTTGAGAGAGGAAATTACGTCCTCGTCTCTCCCCCGTGATCCATACCTGACTTAAGTGAGTTCAAAGAGGATTTCGGAAGAGACCTCGAGACCCCAAGTCTACTCTTCTTGTTATAGAGGTAAATCCCCTCTGCGGACAGAGGCAATCCCTACTAGCCCAGATCGAGTCTAGCAAAAATCATGTCACGCTAAGGTGAAAGTTCCTAATTGAAATAAACCAAATGGCGAAGGAGGCTTACCTTGAATCCAACACTGTTGTTTGTAGAGAATATGGCGCTCCTGTTTCGTTGCTATAGTATATCACAATCCTCTCGCTTGCCGCGATCGAACACCTGCGCACACAAGAAACACGACAAACACAAGCGTAAAACCCAATATATGCAATTATGTATCATTCAGGGAAGACACAACTCATGATAATAATGAAAAATATGAGTGGAACCATAACCAGAGTCACTTATCATTAACTAATACAAAGGAAAATACAACCTAGCTTTGACGCTGAATCTTCCTTCGGCGGGTTGTCAACGGAATACGTCTAGGTAAAGCTCGTCAGGGATGGGGAAAAGCCTCTCTCTTGGATCGTCAATCTCCTTGCTACTAATTTGGCTCTATGAGGACTATTGCAACATTCTTTAGGCTATGAAGGCTCTTGGAGACTCAACCATTCAGCCCCTTCATCAATGGATGAAGGCTATATTTATAGAGGAGAGGAGGAGGTTGGGATCCCTACAATAGTGGAAGGGAGGCCTTATCCCTTGGGAGGTTCCCCATAAGGTGGAAGCAAGAGGCCAAAGGAGGAAGGCCATGGTTATTCAGTCGAAACCACTCCTCATGACTCATCTACGAAGTTTTTGTAATCGAAACTTCGCCTCTTTTTTTAAAAAATTTCCATAAGAAGATTAGTGCAGGTGCTCAACTGGGATAAAGCGCCAATTGGCACGGGCTTAGTGTTAATTTTCCTCATTGGCGCGAGAACATAATGGGCTACCAGCGCCAAGGCAAAAACAGGGGTTTGCAGGGGTCTGCTCACGAAATGATCAACAGAAGGAATGTTTTCCTCATGGCAAGGGATACAATGATGGTATTTGAAAGGCATGACACTCATAATTGGTCACAGAAATGACCCTCCAATAGGCGAGATGGGGATTTCAAGGACAATGAAAAATTACTATGTAACAGATGCCCCCTAAAGCATGAGGCCCAAGAGAGAGAGAGGGGTGAAATGCTTTACGAGAACGTGTCGAACTGAAAACACTACTGTCAGAAAACCTTCGTAGAGAAGTATAACCGATATCTCAAATACATGATATATGTGGCATGGGCGTAGCCATCCATAACAGAGTATACAAAAATCCAGATGCAAGGTATGGACGCATCCATCCAGTGAGGATCGATAAATAGACTCAGGTATGGTCACAGCCATCCAATGAATGAGTCATGTAACTAATCATAATAATCCAAAAAATTGCAGCCTGGATTCCAACAGATAAAATCCAGGGTCTTTCGCTCCATCTCGACCCGAAAAAAGTACAAGTTCAAGCATGTGAATAAATGAGCTAAAGTCGAACATGCAAGAACATCTCTCGATTACCATCCAATGATGAAAGTTGTTAACAGACGGGAGAGGTACCACCAATAATGACAATGGCCCTCAAGGTACTATAGGTACAATCTACGGCATGTGAATCAGTGAGCTGGCGTCGAACACCCGTAGAATCAATTGATCGGAGGCCAATGATGAAAACCTCATGTCGAATGTGAAGAACCTGCCATTGAGGCATGCAGGCTCCAAGGTACCAGAAGGGAGTCTCCAGATCAACTTCCTGGATAATGAGCTGAAGTCGACAGGAAGTGACCTTGATCGAAGGTGGGCCATAGTGTTTCCCACATCATCAATGCGAGACAGAGGAACATAATGTCTTTGTGAATCAAGATCAGATGAGAATCAGAGGAAGGTTGAAATTATGTAGAGTTCAACTTCTCCTGAACATATCGGCGACAGGACAGTGGATTTGGTAGTATTTGACATCAAAAGATCAAAGGTCATGATGACAAGGCATGGAACAGATGAGAGGTCAAAAGGGATTACCCAAACCCACGGAGGCAAACAAATAATGAGATGAGATGTCCCCAACCTGACATGAATGCAGACAAGTGCCATGTTCAAGAGCGACATACTGCCTACACGACAATGATTTTGGTTCCATTTTTCCCCACCATTCCTGGCGAGTACCCCAATTATTTTTGAAAAAAAGCTTGAAGGGGATAACATATGCTTGTAATATAATTTCATCCTTCGGACGAACCCATCCTAGTACATTTAACGAGCCCTAGGAAGGAGAAAATCAAATAACGTCATGACTGACAATTTCTGATGTCATTTAGGTTTAACGAGTTGGAAAAAGGGAGAACTCGACATCTTTTCATGTTTAGAGAGTTTTAAAAGATAGCGGAAAAGTAAACTCCAATGGTCACTTTTCATAAATAGTTTCTCAGATCCAAAAAGGTAGAAAACTATGTCTAAGAAAACCTCCTAGTTGCGATAGGCTAGGGTATTTATTTTTCGTAAGTAATCTATCCCAGCCCAAAAAAGGGGTAAACGTATACTGGGTAGATGTCGTTTCGCAACCACTTTAACGAGATCGAAATGACAAGGGACTCGACAATATTTTCATGTTTAGAGAGTCAGAAAAGAGCTGAAAGTTGACTCCTCCTGGAAGAACGAGTGGTATAAAGGGTAGCAACTGGTTCCGGTAATGGTGGAACTTCTCAGAGCAAGTAAAGGTTAAGAGGCCGGCTAACTAGACCACTCATCGTAGTGGTTCCTCAGGAACAGGTAAAACAACCAAGTAAAGGCATATGATCGGCCAAGCAGATAGTGACGATGGAGTGAGAAAACCAAGACTCATCTGGCAAAAATAGGTTGACAAAATGGAAATCAAAAGAGGTAAAATTGGAATGGTTTCATTTTTACACAAGCTTGAAATCAGGAAACTCTGCTTGAAGTTGGTTTCATTTTTACACAAGCTTGAAACAAAGATAAACTATGCTTGAAACCGATTTCATTTTTACACAAGCTTGAAACGGAAACAAACTATGCTTGAAAAAGTAAGCATGCCCCCAGCATGGTGACTCAATTCGAGGTACATGCCCCCCAAGCTTCAGTCCATATGAAAGGCGGATGGAGTGAAGGTTCAAGTTACGAGATCCAAGAAAGATTCGACTGGGATTTTACGAGATCTAATCAAAGACTCGAATTGAACGGGAACGTGTTTCATTGTTTTAACGAGGTTGACACATTAACACATTAAAAGACTATCCTCAAGACACATCACAATCGGGGAAATGCAGCGTGGCACAATAAAAAAGCAGCTGTGCTACGAAAACCTTGTTTCATTTTTTAAGGAGCTTGACACAAGAAAAGGAACTCTGCTCCGACAACCTTGTTTCATTTTTTAAGGAGCTTGACACAAGACAAGGAACTCTGCTCCGACAACCTTGTTTCATTTTTTAAGGAGCTTGACACAAGACAAGGAACTCTGCTCCGACGACCTTGTTTCATTTTTTTAAGGAGCTTGACACAAGACAAGGAACTCTGCTCCGACGACCTTGTTTCATTTTTTAAGGAGCTTGACACAAGACAAGGAACTCTGCTCCGACCGACTTCATCATAATGAACAAGAAGTCATGGCTTCCAAGAGTTCCACACCAGATGGGAGGAAATCATCCTGGAAGTCAGGACCCAAATTTTGACACACTAGGCACGACGGCATCATCAACGAGCACGGGCACGGGGTAGGTAGTCACATAATTGACATTTAGGATGGGAAGGCGAATACAAAGAATTGGCTAAAAACCATGAAGGGATGATGGTAGGCCAGAGTTGTCCACATCGAGGGACCAAAGAATGAAATTTGATCAACGGTCATGATCATCCTTCATGTGGAAACGGTCACGTGAAAAAGGGAGGAGACAAGCACTCCCATGGCATAGGTGTAATCACGCCCCAAGAGCAGATTGAAATCCAAGGGGCCTGGAACAACCATCACGTCCATATGGACGGTTTCACCTCCCAAAGTAATAGGTAACCTTGGAAGGATCCCTAAAGGTTGACTCGTTCTTCTGTTAAATGCCAACAGATTCTGTGTAACAGACGCAAGCGGCGGCGAGCCAAAAGCTTGCCAAGTAGTTGAGGATAGAACACTAATAGATGCGCCTTGGTCCATAATGGTGCTGGGTACGACCAGACCAAAAGCCTGTACTGTGATCTCGAAAGGCACATAAGACGGAAGGCAGTATCCTGTAAATCGATTCCAATCAAAGGAAGTGACCAAACTACTCAAAGGGGCTACCATCGAACTGAGATGGTCTTCCCTTGGTGTTACGAAAGAAGAAGGAGCATCCTCCACGACCTCCATCTCGAAGGTGGGAGGGGTATCCTCCGGGACCTCCATCACAGGAGGCGAAGGAGTAGCTTCTTGAGATGTAGGGACAGGAGAATCTTTCTCCAAGTCTAAAGAATCTGAAGAAACAAGAAGAACTTGAGGGATTGGAGGTCCACTCTCAATGGAAAAGACAGCGGAAAAGTAAACTCGAACGGTCCCTTTTCGTAAATAGTTTCTCAGATCCGAAAAGGTAGAAAACTATGTCTGAGAAAACCTCCTAGTCGCGATAGGCTAGGGTATTCCCTTTTCGTAAGTAATCTATCCCAGCCCGAAAAAGGGGTAAACGTATACTGGGTAGATGTCGTTTCACAACCACTTTAACGAGATCAAAACGACAAGGGACTCGGCAATATTTTTATGTATAGAGAGTCAGAAAAGAGCTGAAAGTTGACTCCTCCTAGAGGAACGAGTGGTATAAAGGGTAGAAACTAGCTTCGGTAATGGTGGAACTCTTCAGAACAAGTAAAGGTTAAGAGGCCGACCAACAAGACCACTCATCGCAGCGGTTCCTCAGGAACAGGTAAAACAACCAATTGAAGGCATATGATCGGCCAAGCAGATAGTGACGATGGAGTGAGAAAACCAAGGGTCATATGGAAATAACAGGTTGATAAAATGGCAATCATGAGAGTTAAAATGGGAATGGTTTCATTTTTACACAAGCTTGAAATCAGGAAACTCTGCTTGAAGTTGGTTTCATTTTTACACAAGCTTGAAACAAAGATAAACTATGCTTGAAACTGGTTTCATTTTTACACAAGCTTGAAATGGAAAAAAACTATGCTTGAAAAAGTAAGCATGCCCCCCAGCATGGTGACTCAATTGGAGGTGCATGCCCCCCAAGCTTCAGTCCATATGAAAGGCAGATGGAGTGAAGGTTCAAATCACGAGATCAAGGGAAAGACTCGACTGGGATTTTACGAGATCTTATCAAAGACCCGAATTGAACAAGAGTGTGTTTCATTATTTTAATGAGGTTGACAAATTAAAATAACTATCCTTAGGAAAACTTGTTTCATGGTTTAAGAAGCTTGGCACAAGAAAACGAATTGTGCTCCGACAACCTTGTTTCATTTTTTAAGGAACTTGACACAAGACAAGGAAAACTGCTCCGACCAGCTTGTTTCATTTTTTAAGGAGCCTGACACAAGACAAGGAACTATGCTCCGACCTGCTTGTTTCATTTTTTAAGGAGCTTGACACAAGACAAGGAACTGTGCTCCAATGACCAGACCCGATTTCATTTTTTTAAGGAGCTTGACACATGAAAAGAACGATGCTTTGACCAGCTTGTTTCATTTTTTAAGGAGCTTGACACAATAAAATGAACTGTGCTCCGAAGACAACTCATCATGATGAATAAGACGTCATGGTTTCTAAGAGTTCCACTCCCGATGGAAGGAAAACATCCTGGAAGTCAGGACCCAATGCCCCCAGCACACTATTTACGACAACATCATCACTGAGCAAAGGCACGGGGTAGGTAGCCACATAGTTGACCTGCGGTGGGGAAGATACAATGGGTGGATAAAAACCAGGAAGGGATGATGGCGGGCCAATTGCCACATCAGGACCAAAGAATGAAAGCTGATTAACGGTCATGATCCTTCCTTCATGTGGAAAACACACCACATGAAAAAGGGAGGAGACAAGAACTCCCATGGCATAGGTGTAATCGCGCCCCAAGATCAGATTGAAATCCAAGGGGCTTGGAACAACCATCACGTCCATATGGACGGTTTTACCTCCCAAAGTAACAGGTAACCTTGGAAGGATCCCTAAGGGTTGACTCGTTCTTCTGTTAAATGCCAACAGATTCTGCGTAACAGGCGCAAGCAGCGGTGAGCCAAAATCTTCCCAAGTAGTTGAGGATAGAACACTAACAGACATGCCTTCGTCTATAATGGTGCTGGGTACAACCAGACCAAAAGCCTGTACTGTGATCTCGAAAGGCACATAAGAGGGAAGGTGGTATCCTACAAATCGATTCCAGTCAAAGGAAGCGACCAAAATACTCAGAAGGGCTACCATCGAACCGATATGGTCTTCCCCTGGTGTTACGGAAGAAGAAGGAGCATCCTCCATGACCTCCATCTTGAAGGTGGGAGGAGAATCCTTCGGGACCTCCACCATGGGAGGCGAAGGAGAAACTTCTTGAGATATAGGGACAGGAGAATCTTTCTCCAAGTTTGAATAATCTGAAGAAACAAAAAGAACCTGAGGGATGTGAGGTCCACTCTCAACGGAAAACACCTGGTGCACTGCTGACGGGGCCAGCTCAACCGATCCCACGACTAGTGGTTGGTCGAGAACGGATTCCTGAATTTGAATTTCCGAGGGAGCGGGATCTACCAAGGATGACTCTTGACGAATCGTAGGATCAGCTGGTGGAGGACTCAAAGAAAGTTGTTTGTAACTAGCCGGAAGGCACGACGCAGAAACAACCGAGTTGTCCAAAACTCGCTTGGCTTCATCCAGATATGGACAAAGGTGAATGGCATGGTGCCCTTCACACAACTTACATGGATGGGTAATCTTACCCTGCTTCTTACGAGTTTTACCAGCACTAACTAAAGACGTGTCCCCAACCTGACTCCCAGAAGCCAAAGGCAATGACGGGTGACCATTGGACCATAATTCGAGCACCTTGGGAATGCCAGGGTAGTCTCGAAGAATATGGTCTCCTGTGCACAACATGCAAGGGAATTTGACTTTCTACAAAGGGTTGGGAGTTTTATCAAGAGGAGGTACTTCAGAAGCAGTAGCTCCAGCCTTAGGCTCTCTCTTATTAGACTTCTTTTTTGTCTTCTTCTTCTTCTTCTTAGCCACCTGGTTACTTGAATCTAGACTTTCACCAGGCGAAGTGGAAGAGGAGGACGCGGAAATAGGCGAAGAAGGGGAGAGGTCCACCTTGGAATCAACATGATGTTGTTCAGGTGGAGGAACTGATTGATCAGTAGCCGAGACATTTGGGACCACAGAGGTTGAAAACAACCAAACAGGAAACCCAACATTTAACCCAGGAAGGGACAATGTTGCCATATAAGGAGCACCAACATTCCCAAAAGGAGAAAAATGACCAAGATTCCCATTGGGGGGAATTCCTTGGTTGGCGAACTCTGGAAAAGTCTCCATCCGAAATTATCTTCAGAACAACACCCTAAGCAAACTAACTTTAACCAAGAATATTTCGTGGGTAGTTAATTTTTAAAACATTGAAACAAAACTCTATCGTTTCATATTTTAAGAGTCAAGAAATAGGCAAAAGGTGACTCTATCACTTTCAGATTGGAAACAAGCGTGAAAGGACAAGCTCTTGATGAAATTTTCAAATTTAAAGAGTCAGAAAAGATCAAAATGACTACTCTGGAAATCTAGGCAAAAGGGTGTACCAGATATCCGTGAATTGCAATATACACCTTGGTTTCAAAATGAAAGAGAAATCAACCAAGGACTTAACGTACGTGTATGCAATCTCCCCGAATGTTATGTCCGGTGTATCACGGGTATAAGGTGGCAGACTCGACTTCCTACAGATAAAGGATAGCAACCTATTGGGGTCTCCCTTTATATACGCGATGGTACGGGGAGCACAAGTCTGTACTAGCACTGTCTAAAGCCAAAAGGTGAACGACATCTACTAGGTTTAACGACGCCGGAACACGTCTCTAACCTAGACCTCTAAATATTTCGTTAATGTTTCAATGCTTCCTTAGGTTGATTCAATAAATTTTATGGTTGATCTTCAATTATGTCTCGGTTTCCAGGCCCTAGCGAGTGTCAGCTGACAATCTCCTATATGCAGCTATATGATAAAATAAATATTTCAATTCGATGAATGCTATCTAGTTAAGGGAAGAGCTTCAAACAATGATGTAACAAACAACAACACTGTAAATGAAAATTTTCAAAACTAGATGACTTTATCTATCCAAAAGTAATTTCAAACATTCAACGATGCGAATAATGCAATGTAATCTCTGCAAAATCCTCTTTTTGAAAACTATGCAATTGTAATCTATGCATAATTTCCTTTTTCTTTTGAAATGATAAGAATGCACTCAATGCATTTTTCGATGAAATGAGAATCTACTTAATGCATACTTTTAGTGAAAGAGAATGCACTCAAAGCGACTTTTAGCTTTCAATCATTAAACAATGTGATCTAAGTTCAATGATGAATCTCAAAAAACACTTTTCAATGCAATGTGATCTAATGCATTTTAACGAAAAGAAAACTTTGAGACGAAAACTAAATGAACACAAAATCTCCTTAATGAAGGATGAATGCAAAAGAGATGTAAACAAACACTAAGAATGCAATCATTATTTCAAACACTTTTTCATGAAATCCCTCAAAAGGCGACAAGACATATGATGTCAAACACAAAGAGGAGTTCCAAAGCAAGAGATCAAAACAAGGCATTCATTCCCTTTTACATCAAACAATCATGGAAATAAGACATTTCAAACAATGGGCAATGTAATCTATGCTCATACAGTGAAAAGACCGGAAGTGAAAGACACACTGGTGAAGGATTTAGGGAAAAAATCTCAATTTTCACACACCCTAAAATTGGCAGGACTTTATCATTGACAACTAGCGCCAACTGGCGCGACTTGCTCACTGACGACTAGCGCCAATGTAAAATTGGCACGGGTTTCTAACTGACAAAAAGCGCCAATGCCTGAAAATGAAAAAAGAAAGAATTTCTCCCAACCAAGACCAGACTCACCACTTCAAGTAGAATCTCCAAGACTCAAATGAACGATATAATCTAGGCTCAAAGTGAGACAAAGAAGAATTCGAATGAAGAATAAGCCAATCACTCAAATAACACAATAAAATGATAGACAACCACCAAACGAATGCAGAGAAGCAATCACATAGTTTACTGAAGAGATAGAAACCAAAAACTCCCACATCAGGCTCGACACACTATAGCACCTAGATGCCCTAGGGCTAGAATGTAAAATCGATAGAAATGGGCAAACAACCAAATGATGAAGGTCAAAGTTAGTCAAAAAATGATCCAAAACACTCAAGCAGTCGTAAAAATGAAACCAAACACACAGTTCAAGCTCAAGAAGCTCAAAATAGAGCAAACCCTGGCACCTTATAGAATTGGCGCAACTGTTAGGCGGTATCTAGCGCTAGAACAGGATTGGCGTGGGTAATACACTGGAAAAGTGCGCCCATGCACATGACTGTCAGGCTAATAAGCGTGCTAGTTGATTTTACTATGGAAAAATAAAAAAGAGAAATCCAAGGAAAAGACTAGTGATGGTGAAGCTAAACAAAAGCCAAACACACAGAAAGAGCCAGCCAAAAGAGCTGATCAAGCAAGAAGAGTCAAGAATCGATTGAAAATACAAGACAATACTCCAAATCAACGAGTCCCCAGCGGAGTCGCCAATTTTTTGTAGAGGTAAATCCCCTCTGCAGATAGAGGCAATCCCTAGTAGCCTAGATCGGGTCTATCAACAATCATATCATGCTAAGGTGCAAGTTCCTAATTGCAATAAACCAAATGGTGAAGGAGGCTTACCTTGAATCCAACGATGTTGTTTGTAGAGAAGATGGCGCTCCCGTTTCGTTGCTCCGGCAGATCACAATCCTCTCACTTGCCGCGATCGAACACCTGCACACACAAAAAACACGACAAACACAAGCGTAAAACCCAATATATGCAATTATGTATCAGTCAGAGAAGACACAACTCATGATCATAATGAAAAATATGAGTGGAACCATAACCAAAGTCACTTATCATTAATTAATACAAAGGAAAATACAACCTGGCTCTTATGCTGAATCTTCCTTCGGTGGGTCGTCAGCGGAATACGTCTCGATAAAGCTCATTGGGGATGGGGACAAGCCTCTCTCTTCGATCGTCAATCTCCTTGCTACTAATTTGGCTCTATGAGGACTATTGCAGCATTCTTTAGGCTATGAAGGCTCTTGGAGACTCAACCATTCAGCCCTTCAGCCATTCAGCCCCTTCATCAATGGATGAAGGCTATATTTATAGAGGAGAGGAGGAGGTTGGGATCCCTATAATAGTGGAAGGGAGGCCTTATCCCTTGGGAGGTTCCCCATAAGGTGGAAGAAAGAGGGAAAATGAGGAAGGACGTGGTTATTCAGTCGAAACCACTCCTGATGACTCATCTACGATGTTGTTGTAACCGAAACTTCACCTCTTTTTAAAAAAAGAATTCCATAAGCAGATTGGCGCGGTTGCTCAACTAGGACAGAGTGCCAATTGGCGCGGGCTCAGTGTTAATTTTCGTCATTGGCATGAGAACATAATGGGCTTCTAGTGCCAAGGCAAAAACAGGGGTTTTCAGGGGTCTGCTCAGGAAAAGATCAACAGAAGGAATGTTGTCCTCATGGCAAGGGATGCAATGATGGTATTTGCAAGGCATGACACTGATAATTGGTCACAGAAATGACCGTCCAATGGGTGATATGGGGATTTCAGGGACAATGACAAATTACTGTGTAACACTTCTGTTCCAGGAATTTCAGGAATCTGAGTAATTCCACTGGTCACCACCAGCTCAAAAATTCTTCACTCTAGTTCCTCTTCTCTCCTCAATTACCAAACAGAACCCCTCTTCCTCATTGGGATGTACTTTTATCCTCAGAGGAAAGGGTAACTACATGAACTATTTTATTTTCAACCAATTCCTAATTCTTGGCATACTTTTACCATCAGACTTTTACTTTTTATGGAACCACTTTCCATAACTAGTTTTTATTTAATCAAACAAAATTAATTTCTATTCATCAAGAAATATTTCTGAAGAAAGAAATAAATGTTTTAGTTTCTTAACATAACAGATCGTAACCATTAGTTGGCACTTAAGCCAACTGTTAAAACATGCTCCCCTAGAAGTAAACATTATCCTCGGTGTTTTAATGTAGTTTAGCAAACAGTTCTGGGTAGGCATCACGAACAAATCCTTCATCCTCTCAGGTAGCCTCATCCGTGTTGAAGTGCTTCCACTGCAATTTCACCTGAGTGATGGCTCACCTATGGAGCATGATTTCTCTCTGATCTATTATATTCTAAGGCTCGACTGTGAACTCATCGTCTGGATCGACCTGCAGTGAACAAAGTATGAATTAATTTTCTCAAAAATTTTAGTATTTCTAAGATAAGACTTTTTTCATAACCTACCTGAATGCCTTGCTAGTGGATTACCTGCTTTGAATCATGCACATATTTTTTTAGTAAGGATACATGAAACACATTGTGCACCCGAATATGGTTGGGTAAGGCCATTCGATACACCACTGGTCCCACCCTTTCCAATATTTGGAAAGGTCCACAAGACCTAGGATCCAACTTGGAATAGGATGCCCACTTAGTGTGCTCTTCTTTGGTTTAATCCTTACATACACATGATCACCCACTTCGAATTCACGATAGGTCCTTTTCTTATAGGCATACATTTTCTGTCGATCTTGAGCTTCCTTCAGATTTTTCTTGATCTTTCTTACTTCTAATTCCATCTCTGCTAACATTTCCGGTCCAAGAATCAACTTGGTTTTTGAGCTAATCCAATTAATAGGAGTGTGACATTGTCGTCCATATAATGCCTTGAATGGAGTCATCTTAAGAGATTTTTGATAACCATTGTTGTACGCAAACTCTACTAAGTGTAGATATTCTTCCCATGTCATTGGTTTTTGCATTACGTACATGTGTAACATATCCTCTGAGATTTGATTTACCCACTCAGTTTTTCCATCTGTATGGGAATGGTAGGCAGTGTTAAAAGCAATTTGGGTTCCCAAACCTGTAAATAACGTTTTCTAGAATGTTGAAGTAAACTTCACTCTCTGTCTGATATGATATTCTTTGGAATGCCATGCAATCTAAATATTTCTCGCATTAATATGTCTTCTATTTGCACTGTTGTATGAAATGTGCTACCCTGCTTAAGTGACCAACCACCACCATAATGGAGTAATTATGCCTCTTTTATTTTGGTAACCCAGTAATAAAGTCTAAATAAATAACCTCCCACTTCCATTCGCGTACATGTATAGGCTGCATCAATCCAGCTGGATCTCGATGCTCCACCTTCACCTGTTGGCACTTCAAACATTTGTTCAAATATTCTACAATATCTCTTCACATACCTAGCCAGAAATAGTTCTTTCTAATTGTTCTTAGCATTTTCTGATACCCTGGGTGTTCTGAATAGTTAATCCGGTGGTATTCATTTAGGATCAACTCCTTTAATTCCGTTCGAATTGGAATATATATCTTTTCCTTAAAAATTAGTAACTGATCTTTGCTAAATCCATAATCAAAAGGCTTTCCTTGTCTTCTTGCCTCATGTTCTTGCTGCCATATAAATTGGTATTCAAGATCATTCTCTCCTTCTAATTTTATTTGATCTAGAAACTTGCATTCAATTTGGTTGTAGCACAGTTCATAAATTCCATGCAACTTTATACTCAAAGCATCTTCCACTCTATTTTCCTTACCCTTCACATGCTGCATATCAATGTCAAACTCGCTTAGGAAGGCATTCCATATTTCTTGGCAAGAATTCAGATAAGCTTGCTTAAAGTAACTGGTTCAACTGCTATGGTCAGTTTTTAATACAAATTTCTTTCCAAGCAAGTAGTGCCTCCATACTCGGAGTGCATGCACTACCATTGTTAGCTCTAGATCATAAGCCGAGTATCAATGTTCATGCTCCTTTAAATTCCTCAATTCATAAGAAAAAAATTTACCCTCTCGTGACAGGATTTCACCAACTCCCTCCTTACATGCATCTGTACAAACTTCAAATTCTTTATTGGGGTCAAATACCCTCAATATTGGTGCAGTAGTCAATAGAAGCTTTAACTTTTCAAAACTGGTTTGAAATTCATTAGTCCATTTAAATGCTTTTCACTTCCTTTGTAAGGAGGTAATTGGAAAAGCAATCTTTGAGAATCCTTCAATGGAATGCTGATAATATCTAGCTAATCCCATAAATGATCGAATGTCTGCCACATTTTAGGGTACCCTCCATTCCATAATTGTCTTAATTTTCTCTGTGTCAACCACTATTTAGTCAGCAGAAATAACGTGGCCTAGGTAATGAATTTATTCATTGAAGAAATCACACTTGATGAACTTAGAATATAGTTGATGCTTCCGTAACATCTCTAACACTATCCTTAAATACTCCTTGTGCTCTTCCACATTCTTCGAATAAATTAAGATATAATCAATAAATATCAACACAAAACTGTCCAGAAAAGGGTGAAATATATCATGCATCAACCTCATAAATGTTGCTAGTGCATTAGTCATTTCGAATGGTAACACCACAAATTTGTAATTCCCATGCCTGGTACGAAAAATAGTTTTGTATATCTCTTCATATTTTATCCGGATCTGGTGGTATCCTGACCTTAAGTCTATCTTTCAAAATAAAATGGCCCCCTTTACCTGATTATGTAGATCATCAATCCGCCGTAGTGGCTATTTTTTTTTACGGTTAGCTTATTGAGCTATCGATAGTCCATGCACATTCACATGTTTTTGTCCTTCTTCTTTACAAGCTACACTAGTGCACCCCAAGGGGACACACTTGGTCAGATATACCCCTTATCCAACAATTTTTGAAGCTGCATCTTCAGTTCGGTCAACTCTGGTACATCCATTCGATAAGGTGCTCTTGAAATCTATGATGCTCCTAGCATCAACTCGATAGTAAAATCAATGTCCCTTCTTTGTGGCAAACCTGATACATCCTCTGGAAACAATTCCATAAATTCTTGCACTACCGATACATTTTCCATCATCGGAGTCTTTTCTTTGGAATTAGTAAAACCCACTTGAATAGCATATATCTGACATCCCTTCCTGATACAATTACTCATTTGAGAGGCTATGATAGGACACAGTTGTAGAGGTTTATTTATTGCTTGTATCTCTATCCAAGTTCCATCTTGATTTATATAATATATAATTTTTTCTTTACAATCGACCAATGTCCAATGTTTCTCCAACCAATCCATGTGTATTATCACATCGTAGGATCCCAAGGCTAATATATTGAGATCCACAGTTAGCTTCTGTTCACTAATTTCCAGTGTACAGTTTGGTATTTTTGCACAAACATTTCTCTTTGCTCTAGTGGCTAGTTGTACGAGCCATGGATTTTTCTAACTTTGTAATTTACACATTTATACTAATTTGGGAGTTACATAGCTTAAAATTACACCTGGGTCAACCAAAATAGACACAGGTTGTGAGTGTAGCTTACCTTCCAACTCTATCATTGTTGGTTGGTAATCCGCCTGACGATCTTCCAACGTTGTGTTAATTATGGGTATATTTCGGGCTACATATCCCACTGTAAAAGATTCTTGTAGATTAGAAACTATTTCACTCCTCCCCCTTTGTGGAAAGTTCTTATAATAGTGAGCCTCACCACACCCCCAGCACTGTAGGGGTGGTTTCTGATTTTGTCCTTGATCCAACTTGTTGGAAGCCTCTATGGGCTTATCTTCCCCAGGCCACCAGATTCTTTGATGATTCCGCCAAATTTTTTACTTATTGAACTCCTTGCAACATTCTTAAAATTATTGGCTCTACCCTTTTTGAAGTTTGAGTTGATTTTGTGCTCTTTATTTGATTACTAGTTTTTACCTAGCTCTCCTTTTGCCTTAGATTGCTGATAACACATTCTTGCCTTCCGAATTGCCTCGTCCATGGTCCTTGGATTCACGAACTCAATTCATTCCTTCATGTGAGTCGGAAAACTACTAAGGAACTGTTGAACCTTATCTTTTTTGGCCCTTAGATAAGGAACATAGCTGAGTAGGGAAGTGAACTTAGTTATGTACTCATCCATCGTCGTTTGACACAATTTCAAATCAAGAAATTCTCTGTACTTTTTGTCATAGAAGAGTTCAATTACGTAGTTATCTTTAAAATATTGCTAAAATGTATGCCAAGTCATGTATTGATCTTCTATGCTACGCACATTCTTAACCTTCTCCCACCATAGTGTGGCATTTTCCCTCACCTGATAAATGGCTAATATAGATTTAATGTTGCTACTATACTCGTAGACCTGAAAGTACTTTTTCATATTTATCAACATTGCATCAACCACCTCCTCCTCTTCTCCATCAAATGTAGGTGGTTTTATCTTCCGAAACTCACCTTGCAGTTCTACTTTTTGTTTCCTAATTTCTTGTTATTCCGACACATTACCCGACTCAGCCTCATTCTAGTTTCTATTTTTATTACATCGCTGTGAATGAATTCTTTCCATTGGGTCAGTGTTTTTTCCCTTGCTTGTCATTAATTTCCTTCCTGCATGTCTCTATCATGACTAGGTTGTACCACTACCTGATTCTGTTTGTTAGAGAGGCTCTTGAGTATCCTTTCTTGTTCTTGCATTAAGCACTCATTGTCACTCCTAATCCAGACCATTTCTTCCTAGAGCTTCTGCACTATGTTTAGCAGAATACTAGTCTGGTGTTGTTGTTCCTCCAACAGTCTACTATTTTGTTGGTGTTGATCTATACTCGGCTGAACCCACATCTTAGGGTTCATTTCCATTCGTGGTTTCTGTTCAGGTTTCCCTATGTTATGCGGTGTTTGTTGCGTTGACCAACTTCTCATATTGTCTCTTATTATGATTTTTCTTTGTTGTGCATCATTTACACACAATTTGTCATATTAGGTGACCACTAGGGTCCCACCGTGCGAACGTTGCTTTGATACCAATTGTAACATACTACCACACACATATAAAAAAATTTAACTTTACAGTTTTACATTTAAGCTAGACATGTTCTTACATATAACTTATACACTTTTAAATCAATTTTTATACACTCTTACATTTAACTATATACAGTTTTACACTATGCGATGTCTAAATTATTCACCTTCCACGTCTCATAATGAGGAATACGGTACTATGATTAAAAATCAAATGTAATGCATGATGCTTCATAAGGGTTAATGCTTTTTTCACAGGTTTTAAAGGTGTGCACCAGTCATCGAATCTGGCATTGGTTTATGTGTGATTTTCTGTCCTATATATTTAATTGCAGAGGGACTCGAGTTAAGGCGACCAATACCTTTAATTTATTAGTGTCGTTGATGGTTTGGATATGTGTTCGTTGATGTTGGTGTAATTATTAAAATGAAATAATTCTGTAAAGGTGATTGATTTTTTTTTATCCATACCACCTGGTGAACTCTCCACCAGAGGACATCTATGACTCCTCTCACCATTGATCTTCTTAGATTCGAGATCTACGGTCACAATGTGTTTAGGTTTTACGATTAGGGTAATGACTACCCTAACCCTAACTGTTTACCATTTGCTCGTGTGCCTCCGCCGCGGAGCTCTGCAAGCTTGCTTCGGCTTGCGGCTATCGAAAATCCTCCCTCCTGGCTCACCTTGCTCACATTTCCAGAACTCATGGAAAATGATGAGTTTTTCAACCAGCTAGTCCTATGGATGGTAAGTTTCTCTATGCATTGCGGTTCATTATTTTCTTTTGTTTAGGAAATCTTCGCTATAATACTTCCACCGCAGAGTTTTTGGTTCTGTTTCTTTGCCATTTTCCATTCTATAGTTTTCTGTTCAATTATATTTAAATATTATCCTCCCGTAATGATTGTTGTTGCCTTCAGTGTCAGCTTCGATGGTTCCAGTTCCTCTCTCAAGGTTGTACATCTCATATTCTCTGCCGCACCTTCCTATGACACTTACAGGTAAGCCACGAAGGTTGGAAGTATGTGTGGTAGTTTAAATTTGTGTTTTCAATGTCTTTATATGCCAACAGAGTGTTGACTCTATTCTTCATGGCCTACTTGCAGGTTTTAACTTGCAGATTTTGCAGTAGCAAATTCCATATGTAATGGTTCTCACCTTTTGATTTTCTCTTTACTAAGCTTATTTAAATATTGTCGCAACATCCTTTCAGTTACTGACGTTTTTACCAACTTGTCTTCTTGCACAGGTAACCTCCATGGTTGATGTTGTATTCGGCTTCCTTTAGCAAGATTGTTTTGGTTCTTTTCTGATTTGGTTTTCATGCCCTGCCAAGTATCCCTCTCCGTTTTAGGTTATGACCAGGGTTGTCCAGTTACTGTGAACCCTATTGCAACTTCAAGGCTTGGGTTTTTATTGTAGTGTTTTACTTATCATTTCACTCTTACTGGAATTTCAAGGCTTTGTCCAGTTTCTAGTTATTGACGACTTTTTTACAAACAGTTGAAGTTATACATTTTTCTCCTATATATAAATATATATACTTTGGTTCTCTGGGTTTTTGGATTCTGTATCACTGTGCTTATATATCTTGGGTTTTAATTTCTTGTTTCGGCTCTACCCCTTCTATGAGGAGCGAACCCGTCTCCTCTTGTTTGTTTAAACATATATTTGGATTTCAGTATTGGTACACAATTTTATTTCTTTAGGTGCTCTTTTAAATATTCATTTGCGAAAATTTTTCAATAATAGTACTACTGTACATTCTTTCCAGAACTCAGTTTAATTTTACTTTTGTACGCAAACAAATTTGGTATTTACAACTTCCACTATTCTTTCTTTCATATACCTTTAAATATTTCAATAATAATAGTAAATATTTCAATAATAATAGTAATGATTGTAGCAATTTGAGTTTCAATTATCTTTACGCACCTCTCTGTTTGCTGCATTAACAATATCTGTACAATGCTCTATTCGACAGTTAACTAGATTTTTTACTAATATTTTGGTATTTTCATCTGTTATTCACAGATTTCTTCTTTCCGATTTGGTTATGTTTCTGAGTTTACTTTTACTTCAGCTTATATGAATTTCTGGACCATTCTATCCATGTCTATCATAGATGCAGAGAACGACTAGCTCAGAGCTTTCGTCCCATAATCACTAAGCTAACAGTTCTCTGTTTTTTTTTTAGATTATGAAAGAACGGTTTATATTTATATTTCCTCTTTGTGATTTTTTAATCCAATCTAGCTTTTATTTTTCTACTTGTTCTGTGCATTCGAAAGTTTTGTCTAACTGTCCAATATATTTAAAGAAAATATACACAGAGATATAATAACAACTCACAAATAAATTATATCTAATCTATACAATCACAAACCAAAACTCATTTTTTTCCAAAGTCTTGTTTTACTCATCGGTCTTCCCAGGTTCTGTTGATGTTGTCCTTCCTACCTTGAGAGAGGAAATTACTTCCTCGTCTCTCTCCTGTGCTCCACACTTGAGTTAAGTGACTTGATAGAGGATTCCAGCAGAGACCTCGGGACCCCAAGTCCAGTCTTTTGTTCAGGAATTTTAGGAATCTTAGTAAATTCCACTCGTCACCACGAGCTCAAGAATTTTTCACTCTAGTTCCTCTCCTCTCCTCACCTACCGAACAAAACCCCTCTTCATCATTGAAATATATTTTTATCCTCAGAGAAATAGGTAACTCAGTAATGTCTGAACTATTTTATGTTCATGAAGCAATATATATCAAGAAAGAAATAAATTTATAGTTTCTTAACATAACATATCATAACCATTAATTGGCACTTGAGCCAGCTGTAAAATATCTTATCAAAAAATATAAATAAATTATTATTATTTTATAATGTTGTAATTTTCAAAAAAAATTGAAAATATTATATAACCTTCCAAACCCAAAAAACTAAAACAATAGCTTATGTTTTTATCATTTTTTTTCACAAAATAATAATTCAATCATCGTCACTTAAGGAAGAAATGATTTAACTTAATTTATTATATTGAATTGTATATTAATTCATTAGGATTGACTTTTTTTTTTAAGGATTGACTTTTAAATATGCCTCCCTCAAATATAGTGAGTACACAATTCATAACTTCTCAATGGGAAGCAAACCCTTCCAAGGGAAGTAGGTGTTAGAGAAACAATGGTTCAATGCGCAATGTTTCAGGCCGACTATGGTTCGAAAGAGGTGAATTCAGTAGTTTGGTAAGTTGCGTTTTAGTGTTCTTGCTTCTTGGATCAATTGATTTTCGTTTTATATCTCAGGAAAGAATCAATACGCTGCAGAACAATATCGAGGGATGTCGAAGCAGAAGAAATCGTTGTTTCACGCAAGCTCAGATTCCTGCAGAAACGGGAGAAGGGGGCGAATCCTTAATCCACCAAAGGGCATGACAAGTTCTAGAGACTCTGTTCCGATCTCTCTACCAAAAGAGAATATATTGTGAAGGAGACTGCTGTGCCAGAGGCCCTGGTGAGGTTCGTGGATTCGAGGAATGGATGGAAATCGATTGT